>VONZ01000080.1:762500-1362500 GCA_012976165.1 Labeo catla
ATTATTATTATTATACATTTTAGTACTTATGTAACACCATGGTTGTTTTTCATCAGGTACCCTCCAAGGTACACCTTTGTACCTTATCTACCCTTAATGCATGTGTACTTGTATGGTACTAGTATGCTCCCTGGCTTTTAGGGGTAAAGAAAGGTGCACCTTTGAGGTTACTGCCCAGTAAAGAGCTAAAATACAAAATTTTAGTACATTTTATTTCTGACAGTGTTATCAAAAAAATAAAAACTTTCAAAAACTTTCAAATATAATGTTAAGTAAGTATAATTACTGATGTTATTCTTTCAATAATTTAAAAGATCAGTTTAGTTTAGAGGTATCAGTATTGATATTGACGATACTTGGCTTGAAAATATCGGTATCGGATCGAAAATAAAATACGAAGAATCTGATTAAGACCGATAGCATCTCGCTTAAAAATAACCATATATAATGACGATATTTTTCCTACTTAAAATTTGACTCTTCTGTAGTTACATCGTGTACCAAGACTGACGGAAAATGAAAAGTTGCGATTTTCTAGGCTGATATGGCTAGGAACTATGCTCTCATTCCGGCGTAATAATCAACAATAACCATGGGTGCAGCAGGCGCAATGATATTACGCAGCGCCTAAAAGTGACCGGCATTAAGTTTGTGTAGATGCAGTTGCAGCCGGCAGAGTTGACGCCCATGGTACAGCAACAAAGTTCCTTGATTGTTACGCTGGAATGACAATATAGTTCCTAGGTACATCAGCCTAGAAAATCGCAATTTCTCATTTTGCCTCCGTCTTTGTACACAATGTAACTACAGAAGAGTCAAGTTTTAAATAGGAAATATCGAAACTCTTTGGTCATTTTTGAGTGAGATGCTAACGGTCTAATCAGATTCAATGATCTATGCTAAGCTATGCTAAAAGTGCAGCCAGACCCGGAGATCGGCTGAATGGATTCGAAAACGGTAAATCTCAACTGTTTAGCTCTAGGGGAGTTGGAAAGTGAGCCTATTTTTTATTTTTTTTAAAAGTGAAGTGTTCCTTTAACCTCTCGATTGGTTACCTCTAGTCTTTGTGTGAGGAGATCCAGAAATGTTAACAATATTTAAATCAAGGAATACTTCTATTCAGGTTTTATTACTGTATTTCTTGTTTTTTGCCAACTGAAAACTTACCAGACAAAGGGTATATTTGTTCATATCGTATTTATCAGTAATTATAATTCTAGATACAAATTAAGGAAAATTATCGTATTCATGTTTTGAAATAAACTGTAACGGATCCACCGAGGCAAGCTGACTGAACCCAAATACAGCTTATTTACACAACATAATACCATACAGAATAAACAAAGACTTGACTGAACATGAGAAACATAAAACTCAACCATCAGTGACAGCTTTTGAATGTTTAAGCAGGAGCTGCTTATGAAGATTAAGTTGTGATGCACATTAGTAATGTGAATTTATAATAACATACATTTTCTTGTACTTGCAGTTGGAGCAACAGCCTGACTATGAATCAAACCTTTACATGTACCTGTACTTCGTCATCTTCATTATCTTCGGCTCCTTCTTTACCCTTAACCTTTTCATTGGTGTCATCATTGATAACTTCAATCAGCAGAAGAAAAAGATAAGTATCTAAACTGAGAATTTTGAGAGGGGAATTAAAGCACCTTAATAAAATGTAAGACATAATTAATAACTGATCAATAATGTTGTGCATATTAGAGTGTGCAGTTTCAAATCAACCACTGTATGTTCATTCAGTTTATTTTCAAAGAGCTGTAATGTGATATGTACACAGTCTGTGGCTTTGTTTAGTGAGCACACAATGGTAACTTATTGAACTGGTTTTGTTTATAAAGCGCACACAATGGTAATCTACTGAGAGATAGATAGGATCTGGTTTAGGCTGAACTGCCTCTTTGACATTTCCTGAGGTTCAGAGGTGAAAAACAGAGGCCTGGTTGCATTATGTTTACGTTGTGACATATAATGAAACCGTGGTTGTAACCAGCCTTCTGCATTTGCTCTTTACTTAGGAGGTCAGGATATCTTCATGACAGAAGAACAGAAGAAATATTACAATGCCATGAAGAAACTGGGATCTAAGAAGCCTCAGAAGCCAATTCCCAGGCCTACGGTATGACAAACAGCTCGCTCCCCAATCTGCATCACATTTTTCAGTGTAAATTGTATTTTTAGCATATATACAGTACTGTAATACCAACATCTGTGTACTTCACTCTAGAACAAGTTTCAAGGCCTCATCTTTGACTTTATCACCAAACAAGCCTTCGACATTGTGATTATGATCCTGATCTGCTTGAACATGGTGACCATGATGGTGGAAACCGACGACCAGACAGAGGACATGGATAATATTCTGTACTGGATAAACCTGGTTTTCATCATTCTCTTCACTGGAGAATGTGTGCTCAAGATGATCTCCCTGCGGCACTACTTCTTCACCATTGGCTGGAATGTGTTTGACTTTGTAGTGGTGATTCTCTCAATTGTTGGTAAGGAAGTCTTGGAGGTTCTACAGACTATTACTATCATAAAACTATAATAACATGTTAAAGATTTAGGTTAGAAACATACTTTATAAACATTCTGTACATGTTGTTCCTTCTTGACAGAAAAGGTGCGATCACATTTACTGTTCTTCTGTGAATTTTCACTGACAAAATCCAGACAGAAATGCAATCTGGAATTTCACATTAGAGTAAACGATTTCTCCATGATTTTCAAAATGGATCCTATTTGGTCACACGGATTTGCTGTGTTGACCAACAGAAAGCTGCATGGTTTGCTACACTATTGCCAAAAATAAAGGATATTTTTGCCCACAAACTTTCACCAGTGTGACCGCACCTTAATTGATCTGAAAGACAAAAGTGGCCATAGAAGACAGTGTAGGCTAATGCCAGCTATAGTGATCCTTAGCTGTAATGCTGGGAATGCAATACTATATTAATACTATACGGGGGCAGCCGTGGCCTAATGGTTAGGAAGTCGGGCTTGTAACTGAAAGGTTGCAGGTTCGAGTCCCAGGTCCGGCAGGAATTGAAGGTGGTGGGAGTGAATATCCAGCGCTCTCTCCACCCTCAATACCATGGCTGAGGTGAGTCCCTTGAGCAAGGCACCGATCCCCCAACTGCTCCCCGGGCGCCGCAGCGATAGCAATATGGCTGCCCACTGCTCCGGGTGTGTGTTCACGGTGTGTGTGTGCGTGTTTGATCACTTCTCACTACTGTGTGTGTGCACTTGGATGGGTTAAATGCAGAGCACAAATTCTGAGTATGGGTCACCATACTTGGCCACACGTCACATCCTTTCCTTTCCTTTCCTTATTCAAGTAGAGTATGCTTTGACACGTATAAGTCACCCCTAAATGGATAGTTAACCCAAAAATGAAAATGACCCCATGATTTACTCACCCTCAAGCTATCCTAGGTGTATACGACTTTCTTCTTTCAGACGAATACAATTTTAAAAGTCCAATAAAGTGGATCCTTCCATCATAAAAGTGCTCCACTTGAGTCCGGAGGGTTAATAAAGGCTGCCTGAAGTGAATCGATGCGTTTTTTTTTTTGTGAGAAAAATATCCATATTTAAAACTTTATAAACCATATTCCCTAGCTTAACTGCCGTATGCTTGTTCACAAGAGAGTGGCGTTCCAGCGGATGACGTTGGATGTAGATGTACTGTAAGCTCGAATGAGAATATGCTAGTCTTGCGATACCTAAGTTTTGTTTACAGCAAAGAAAAAGGTCTACTCCTGGCTTATATTGAAATCCTCCAACATTTTTCTTTAACAACCTAATTTTGTAAATCTAATTCTTGACTGGTGTTTTGTTTTGCTCTCTCCCCTGCGCTTCCGTGTTTGTCACTTCTCACCAGATCTTACACTATGCCTATGTCCTATGAAGAGGCTGCATTAGACTTTAACATTCTGTCATTTTGATCAATTGATCTTTTGTTGTTTTCAGTTGATGAATAAACAGTAGCCTACATAGTGCGTCTTCCTTCCAATAAAAAGCAATAGGGTAGGCTTTGCGTTTGATATGAAACAAAGTCTCAGACTTCAAATTCTGTCTGTTTCATTAGGAAATTCAAGCAATAAATACCGTTTTGGTGCTCTTTAATGTGGCGTGATGGATCGTAGCTTCTGTGTACTCATCTGTGCGTAATCAAACGCATAGGAAAACATTCATGACAGTTTCATTTTTGTTCTGGATCCCCTGCTCTGCTGCCAGACTGGAGCATACTCGGCACCAACTGGACAGGGGTGGGAATTACAGCTACAATTTACAATAGATCACCCTCAATGTAATCTGTCAAAATGACGGACAGCCTTCAGTTTTTTCCATCACTGAACAATAAATTCCGTCAATGATGGACAATTTTTGGTTAATGCAACCGCATGGCTGCTGGAACACACACTCTTGTGAACACGTGTAAAACAGTTAGCAGAAGCTAGAGATTACAGTTTAAAAAGTTTTAAATATGGATATTTTTCTTACAAAATGCATCGATTTGCTTCAGGAGGCCTTTATTAACTCCTCAGAGCTGTGTGGAGTACTTTTTATGATGGATGCACTCAACAGCCATTCACTGCCATTATAAAGCTTGGAAGAGCCAAAACATTTGTTAATATAACTCTGATTGTATTTGTCTGAAAGAAGAAAGTCATGTACACCTAGGATGACTTGAGGGTAAGTAAATAATGGCGTAGTTTTTATTTTTAGGTGAACTATCCCCTTAAGCTCAAACAGTGTAGTGTTATTAATGGATTCTTGAGATCACTTATTGGACTTGTGTTTTGTTTTTTTTTCAGGCATGTTCCTCTCTGAGTTGATCGAGAAATATTTCGTATCGCCAACATTATTCCGAGTCATCCGACTTGCCAGAATCGGTCGCATTCTTCGTCTCATCAAAGGAGCCAAAGGCATTCGTACACTCCTGTTTGCCTTGATGATGTCACTTCCTGCCTTGTTCAACATTGGCCTCCTCCTGTTCCTGGTCATGTTTATCTATGCCATCTTCGGAATGTCCAACTTTGCCTACGTGAAGCGGGAGGCGGGGATCGATGACATGTTTAACTTCGAGACATTCGGGAACTCGATGCTTTGCTTGTTCCAGATTACCACTTCTGCAGGATGGGACGGCCTCCTGGCTCCCATCCTGAACAAGCAAGATCCAGATTGCGACAGTGAATTGGAGCACCCGGGCAGCATGTACCGCGGCGACTGCGGAAACCCCTCGGTCGGCATCTTCTTCTTCGTGAGCTACATTATCATCTGCTTCCTGATTGTGGTGAACATGTACATTGCCGTGATCTTGGAGAACTTTAGCGTAGCCACAGAGGAGAGTGCCGAACCGCTGAGCGAGGATGACTTTGAAATGTTCTACGAAGTCTGGGAGCGATTCGACCCCAACGCCACACAGTTCGTGGAGTATGACAAGCTCTCCGACTTTGCGGACGCTCTGGATCCTCCGTTACGCATCCCCAAGCCAAACAAGATCCAGCTCATAGCCATGGACCTGCCCATGGTCAGTGGCGACCGGATTCACTGCCTGGACATCCTGTTCGCCTTCACACTGCGGGTACTGGGAGAGGAGGGTGAGATGGATGCCCTGAGGGGACAGATGGAGGATCGTTTCATGGCCTCCAATCCCTCCAAAGTCTCCTACGAGCCCATCACGACGACCCTCCGCAGAAAACAGGAGGAGATGTCGGCCGTGGTCATCCAGAGGGCCTTCCGACGGTACCGTATAAGGCAAACGGTAAAGAAGGCCTCCGAAGCCTACCGAAAACAGCTGCAGGACGGAGTGCGTATCTCGGAGAAAGAGGTGCTCGTCATTGGAAAGCTTCAAGAGAACTCTGCGTCGGACAAAACGGATATGACTCCCTCCTCGGCCTCTCCGCCGTCATATAACAGTGTGGCCAAGTCAGAGAAAGACAAATATGAAAAAGAGAGGAGAGAGAAGGAGGACAAAGCAAAAGACGCAAGAGACAGAAAAAAATGAACGAGGGACTGAAACAGAGACTGTTCTTTTCAACTGAGACACTGTTTACAGAGCGGAGCGCGAGCACCGGGGTGCAATTCACCTCAAGCGGTTTTGGAACTAATGCCAAACTGAGTGTGTGTGAGGCGGAGTGTGTGTATGTGCGTGTGTCTAGACTAGTGTGTGCGTGCGCACCGAGCTAGCCTTAGGGTGCATTTATGGTGTTGACGGAAAGCGTTGATTTAAGGACAGTGCCAGTGTCGACACGACGAACAACACACGCGCACACACACACGCTCGAGTATGACTGTTGAATCCCTAGGGATGTTGGTGTGAAACGAAATGGCAAGTATAGAGTGGTGTGTGAGTTTGTCTTTTAGTTTTGAGTGTTGTTACACAATCCCGAGGACTGAAAGAAACTGTTATAGTCATCAGTAGCTAGTGCTAACACTACCGCTGGTGTCTTTCTTATTGAATGGCGTATTATATACCTGCACATTTTTGTTAGCTCATTTTTTTAAATCATGTTGAACTTTTCTACTCATGGGTTTGATTGTCTGAACTACTTCATTTAAGGGCACGTCTGTGGAAGGGGCTGGGGAATGTCGACCATATCTGGTAGTGAATTATCCGAACGGGACCTCATTTACTTTAGCGTTAGCGTATACCGAACAAACCACACACACACACACACGTGCATACACACTGGTAGGTTCCAAGTGCTTCAAAATCAATCGCTCAGTAAGCTGAGAGCAGAATGCTACTGTACTAATCAGGACTTTCACACATAGAATGTTTTTTTTTATTTATGGATGAAGATGTAGACCATGTCTGCACTGCCTTACTGAACACAAACATGAAAATGGATTAATTGAACACAATCTTCCACTGTTGATAGCAGAATGAGCCAAACTCATATTTGTGAATTTGTCAAAATGTATTTGATTCAAACTCGTTGATGAATGTTCTGGGTTCAATGTATGTTAACCTCAACTGAAAACATTTTTGTGTTACTATAAGGCACTTATAATGGAAGTAAAATAGGCCGAGCAAATAAATTTACAGTCATGTTTAGCAGAACCACATATGATATATTATAGCTTATACATGTGTTAACATGAGAATAGTGTGATATAATCACTTATCTAGTCTGTTGTATTTCAATTCTGTTGTCATGACAACGCCTGTTAAAGCCTGTAAACGCAATAACTTTCTCAAAATATCTGCACAAAAACACCAAGAAGAGAGGTGATGCGATTTTCTCGGGTGTTGTTCCACATGACACATCATATTTTTTGAATGTTTTTTTTTTAATGCCAAATCAACGGATCTACCTTACTATTTTTTTTTTTTTTTACTTGGAAGTAAGCTTTTTTTCTCTGTGACATTTTCTCTTCAGTGGGCGTGGCCATTTGTACATTTTATGGGTGTGGCTTCCGGTCTCATTCGCGTCCAGCCACTTTTAGCTGTAAAAACAGCTTGTTTTTCTGCTTGATATTGCAAATTGGTGTCTTATAATATTATTTTAATGTATTATCTTAATTATAAACACGTTGGTTTGTAGTGCAAACAGTTTTATTGTTTACTGCACATTGTTATTCTTCTTATTTCCTTATAGCGGCTAATGAACCGGAAGTCTCGCCCAATACTTACGCGTTTATAAAAAAAGTGATAAACTACATCACCAACCAGTGTGTTCATTATTAAAATAATACATTAAAATAATATGACAAGACACAACGATTTGCAATATCGAGCTAAAAATAGCTGGAAGCGAATGACGCCGAAAGCCTGACATATTAAATTTACAAATGGCCGTGCCTGCTCTTAAGGGAAAAATATTAGGGTTGATAAAACTGATAGATTGCCAGACCGTTGTCTTTGACTGGACATAAACTTCTGATTATGTTCATTATTTCCGATGACCAAAAACAGACATGCACGATCTAATCAGAAGTTGCTGTGTATGTCTTTACCCGAATCCAGTTGGATAACACGGTTCTGAAATGGCTACATCCACAGTGCAAACGTGTCATATATGTGTTTTATCAAAAATATAAGATGTACATCTTGGCCTGTAAACCAACTGCTGGCACAGTTTACTTCTTTTGTAAGTGCCTTACTCTAACCTTAAGCTTATTTAAGGTGCAAGTTGCAATTATTTCCAGCGGTAATATTATGCAACAAGTGCTGTTTGTTGAACCCTAAACGTTCTATGAGGTTGTACACCACATATGAAGGCGTATACGAGACCCCTCCGTGAAACTACCGCAATGTTAACAGACTTCGGGAAGCCTGAATGTACACTCACTGGTGAACGTGATAGGAAACGGCAATGTAACCCTACTGAATGTCTCTGTACCAGACAGCCACACGTCTCACCTCCTTGTTTTATTTTGAACAAAAAGAAAGAAAGAAGAAAAAAATATATATGCGTATATATATATATATCTTCCAAATCTAAAACCATTCCGTGCATAGGTGCAGGTCAACCTGTCAGTGGATCTCTACTGAAAAACAATTTTCCTCGTTTTGAAGTTAAGTGTCTGTCGCCGAGTAATGGCAACACCCTAAGTTCGGCTGAATAACGCGATTATGACATGAGCTCTTCTGTTGAACTAGTGGTGGTGATTTTGTATGTATATAATGGCACGCTGTATCTCACCTCTGTACTCAACTCTGTAGAGGAGCACTTTTACACGCCACTTAAACTGTCATTTGGATGCATGTGATCGAAAGGTGCGAGTGTGAAAGAGAAAAAGAATACGAGAGCTTATTTATGTGAGAGAGATCTATTACGTGTGTTTTGAGTCTGTATGTACTGGGGCCACCATCGATGTGCTTTATTCTCTTTATTGTTTATATTGTAAATAGTAGTTTCAAGCTCATGTTATTGGTTTTGTTTTGTTTTCTTATTTTTTTTAATTAACTTATTTTGTTTACATTTATTTTTTTTGCACAGTGCTACATGTGAAGGCCAGGTCCTGGTTTTAAATGTACATAAAAATTTATGAAGCAATCAGTGGTCGTCATATTTCATTCGTAGTGTGGTAGTAAACTGCATGCACTATATTAACCAACTACATGGTGACGTTATTTTAAAAGCCAAAAGAATAAAGATCATATTTTTTGTACCAAAGTTAAACCTATTCAATTCGTTATTACGCACTCGCAGAGTACATCGCAAATATCATTTCGAGAGAGGATCACCGCAGAGAAATGCATACGTTTTTGGTGGGTTACTTGAAAATGTTTATATGATTTGCAAACGTGTACTACCTTTTGTTTTGAATGTGCAATATGAATTGATTTCCTCTGAAGCGGAGCAGAGTTTGCAGACATTCACTGTAGTTTTCCAAAATAAAGCACATTTTGGGAAGCCAGTAACTGAGAAGCCTAAGACGTTTATTTTGGAAATGTTTCTTTGTCAAATATGCAGCATTGTCTTCGGTCTGTATTGGTATCTCTGTGCCATTCAATAATTAATAAATAATACAAATATAACAAATAGCTATCAGTCAATATAACTATTACCTTTTGAACATTTACGCCCCTGGACATCACAAACAGATCCCTACTGGAAAAAGGAGAAGAGAAACTGAAAGAGAGGTAAGAGCCGCCCAGGAGAAGGTCTAAATTTAGTCTGTTAGGTGAGATTAACTGCTGCAATCATCCTTCTAGTACTTGCTAGACTCTCGTTTCAACAGACCCAAGACTGCGTGCGCGCGCGCGCGCGTGTGTGTGTGTGTGCGCGCATGAGAAACACTCTGTAATCAGGAGTGACCCTGCTGGAGTGCTTTTCTTCCTGTTGCCTGGCAACCTGACATCACGGTACACCCTTCAGTGATTGATCACACGGCGTCTACCCATAGTGCTCTGGGGTTTTCAGCAGGCTTTCCCCAACCAACACCCCTCATTCTCCGCGTCTCTCATCCCCTCTCTCCCACACTCATTCATTCATGTTTTCTGTTCAGTCACAGAGAGAGACAGGCTCGCGTTTGTCCCTGTGGGATTCCCTTTGAGAGCAGCCGTTTGCTTTATTGTCTTTTATGGCGACGTCTGGTGCTGGAGATAAGTGTGCGTGTTTATGTATGAACCGATAAGGTTAAGAAAAAGGCGTCAGCATCATATTTGTTTAATTTATTCAGGAAAAACAACAAAATAAAAAAAATTATACCATTGACAGATGCACAGATTAAAATCTCGACCAATTCAAACTGAGAAAAAATACAGGGTGGGGTTGGTGAGTGATATTGGTGCCAGAGCCATTTCAATAAAGTCTCATTCTAAATAGTCCAAGGCGCCCTCTTGTGGTTGAACGAGGGGTACGCATGTGTTATATGATGGACGTTTGCCCTTCACCAGCAGCGGGCGTTGTACCACATGACCAGGAACAGAGATTTTAATTATTTCTTCTTAAAGGGACCATGGGCTATACTTTTAACATGTTAAATAGTAATTGAGTTTTACCATTTTAAGAATAATATAAAACCAGAAATAAGGGTCAACTGAATTAAATGAATAAATAAGCTTTCCATTGATGTATGGTTTGTTAGCATAGGACAATATTTAGCCGAGATACAACTATTTGAAAATCTGGAATCTGAGGGTGCAAAAAAATCTAAATACTGAAAAAAATGGCCTATTAAAGTCATCCAAATGAAGTTTTCAATGCATATTACTAGTATGACAGCAATGCATTTTACTAATCAAAAATTAAGTTTTGATATATTTATGGTAGGAAATTTACAAAATATCTTCATGGAATTGAATGATTTTTGACCCATACAATGTATTTTTGGCTATCGCTACAAATATTCCCATGCTACTTAAGACTGGTTTTGTGGTTCAGTGTCACATTTTTAAATTTTTGTAATGGGGAAAACATGGGTTGCAAATAAAATATAGGACACTGATAAGCATTGTTTTTGGTAATTCACATTGTCATAAAGATTACTTATTTACTACAATGAATTGGATTTTTTTATTGACATCAGTGGTTCAGCCTTAACTTTATGAAACTACGAGAATACTACATATAATACGACTTTATTCAATTTCAGTCTTCATTGTGTGTTTATGACCACCATGATGCATGTGTGTGGTGCTGCTGGAAATCTCCTGAACGCGTGTCAAAAACTGACACAGAGAAGAACAAATTGTTGAATAAAGTTGTTATTTTTGGTTCTTTGTATTCTCGTAGCTTCATAAAATTCAGGTTGAACCACTGATGTCACATGGACTATTTTATCAATGTCCTTACTACTTTTCTGGGCCTTGAACACATCAGTTGCTGTTTCTGCAAGGTCAGAAAGCTCTCAGATTTCATCAAAAATATCTTATATAATTATAATTTGTGTTCTGAAGATGAACAAAGGTCTATCCCTTTGAGGGATTTAGAATATGGTCATGCAGTATAAGGAATTAAAATGTGCTTTATAAATATTAATAAACAGCCAATGTGCTAGCAAATGCTTATTAATAGAGTACAATAAACTGAAGTGTTCACAGTCTTTACTGTGTGTTTGTGTGTACATGTATTTTTGAGTGTGTGTGGCGCTTTAAATACTGTGAGTAACTGCTTCTGAATGTGACCAGCTCACTTTTTCCACAAGTAAATGTGGGAAAATAAAAGAAAAACCATGATGATGTTAAAAAAAAAACAGTGGGAAAAACCATCTCACCATCTGCATTTGTGTTAAAAGGAAAGCACGGGCATGTTACCAAACGCAACAAACTGCAACAGAGTGTAGAAATTTTCCTCTTTGTAACACATAGATAAATGTGCTCTTAAAAGTTCAAGCCCACTGTTTAGCAAGCCTCTTGAGATAGAGAAATACACGTGTTGCATAGTCTTGCTTTTAAAACAACCATGCATTTAACTCTCTGTGCTGTGAATCTCACATTGCCAGAAGTAGAGACTAAGTAGGTCAAGTAAGGAGAGAGAGTGAATGAGAGAAAGAGAAACAGAGAAAGACAACCTAATTCCACAAACACTGCCCTTTACCCGTTAGGAGCAATCTCATCTTTGCTCTGGAAATGCCGTGACTGTGAAGAAGCAAGACGACACAGATTCAACACATCAAATATATTTTACACTACTGTATTAAAGGGATAGTTCACCCAAAAATCTGTCATTAATTACTCATCTGCATGTTGTTCCAAACATGTAAGACCTTTGTTCATGTTCAGAACACAAATTAAAGGGGACATCGGATGCTAAGTTCACTTTTACATATTGTTTGACCATTAATGTGTGTTGGCAGTGTATGTACAAATCTACCCTATAATGATAAAAATCCATGCAGTGGTTTTTAATTAATCTGTAAAAATAATATCCCCTTTTTCAAATTCGAGCCATTCTCAGATGCCGCTCCCACAATAGTTGATTGACATGAGCATCTTACCTCAGACCCGCCCTAAATCAGCTGTAACAGTCCAACCTCCATTGTTTCGATGCCGGAGCAGGGATGTAAGTTAGACAAGAATATCTGTTTTCTTTGCGCGCAAAAAGTATTCTCGTAGCTTTGGTTTGGAACAACATGAGGGTGAGTAATTTATTACAGAATTTTCATTTTTCGGTGAACTATCCCTTTAATAAATGCTTTTAATAGGAAAAATTCTATGTATTGCATAACAGTGTCTGACCGCCCATAGATATTTCAATTTCAGTACAAGTTACAGTACTAGTGGGAGTTTAAAGAGTCTTGGACCACACGGCTAAAGAATGCACATTACAAGAACATATAAATTCCTCTGTTTTGAGTGTTTACCCCATCTTAAACAGGGCCCTGTAAGCCATGAGAAGACTACTTTGAGAATTTTATGGACACTCTTGTTAGTTGCCACATGTTGATGACAATTCATCAAATTTATTAAACAAAATTGTAATTAGCAATGATAATTCATGGTGCACCCTCCAGATTCTGTGTAAGGCCCACTGTTGTTTCATTTTTATTAGCTGCTTCACTAAAAATAAGTAATATTTAAACATATGGTCTAAAATATATTTATTTAAATATGCTTAATTGTGCTAAATTGGCAAAGTATAAAGTTAAATGAATATCAGTTAATGCCAAATCAAATGTAGTTGCCGTTAACAAACTGTGTTGTTTAAAACTAGTTCAGTTTCTTTTAATTAATTTCAATTAAAATTATTATTATTTGCATTTTCTTTTATATTTCAATTACAATCTTAAATAATTTTAAAAACTTAATTTTTAAAAAATATTTTTTGAGACTTTGCATAGGACTGTTAGAATTAAATAGATTCTGTCTCTTTAAAAAAAGCGAATTTTTCTGTTGTCATTTATTTGCCTTCTTTATTCTTTGAAATACAAAAGAAGACATTTTGAGAAATGTATGGACCAAAAAACACACATTTCTCAAGATATCTTCTACTGGAATTGCATTAAGAGTAAATGATAGAATTTTTATTTTGGGTGAACTATCCATTTAAGCAAATGTATTTATATGACTGTTTCACTAAACAATGTAAATTACGTTCAGTGACAAAGCACATAATGTGAGGTTTTTGCAAAGGAAAAAAAAACTGGCCTGTGTGCAAGATGTCTAGAGTTTTACTGTCATCAGCAATGTAACGTTTGTGTGACATTAAAGCATGAATGAGTAACCTTTAGCTGGATGTTTCTGTCTCTGTGTTGTGGTGTGTGTGTGTGTGTGTGTGTGTGTGTGTGTAGTATGTAAGATGAGTGGATGGGCCTGTAAGTGAGCTGTGTTTCTGTGGGTTGAATAATGCATTTCTGTGACGTTCTCATCCTTTCTCTCCTTACAGCCGTGTCTTAATTCTCTTATCATTAGTTTGCATTAACTTGACCCCATCATTCCCTCCCTTCCATTATCTCTCCAATCTCCTTCCTTTTTCCTCACCAGCCATTTCTACAGTCTCCACTGTGAACTACAAGCATCCACTGTAGCAGAAGGTATGAGCGTGTGAATCTGGGTCATATGTTTTCACCTGTCTCTGATCCATGACTCAGCCGTCTGAATGTGTCCTGCCTGGAATTCATTTACTTAAGTAATGCTGGTCACAGAATCCTCCCACCAGTTTATATATAACGATTTCCTCCAGTCACCCGTCTGTCTACGGCCATTTCCTGTCAGATAATACAGTCATGCACAAATAAAAATGAGTTTAGTACAGCAGCAGGCTATTTTGGCTGCTTACAAGTTAAAGTCTATCAGCAGCATCTATGGTATGCTGCTGATTGCCACAGGAAATTATTTCAGCTGTTTGTAAAAACAAACTGAAATATGCATGACAGTAACAAAATGTTCTAACCAGGCGCAACATGATATAATGTCAAGAGATAAAAGCTCTTTTTTCCATGTAAAAACGTAGTTTTTGTTAGATCTAGCTGCAACCATGACAGGACACTTTGTCCTTTGTCCATTATGTAATTTATTTAAAACAGTAATTTGTGTTAAAACAGTTGTGCTGCTTAATATTTTTGTGATAATAGTTTTTTTTTTTCCAGAATTCTTTGATAAATAGAAAGTTCAAGTTTATTTTATGCCTGCACTTCCAAAATTTTGCCTCTTTGTCGCCATCTCAGTTTGAAACCTGCAATTGCAGTTATTTGCGGAATTATTTTCTTTACGTGGGTTGTGCGTCCATATGGCTCCTCAGAGCGGATTAATCTAATGTTTTTAAGTGTTGTGTGTGGGCTGTCAGTCAATGCACCAGTATGGATATTCACTGTACTTCGGAATTACAGACACTACATCTCGGATCTCCAAAATAAGAACTGGAAAATGTCGTCTGAACAAGCAGGTATGTCTGCCACTTTTGCTCTGACAAAGTCCCTTTAAGGCAAGTCATTTCACTCGGCGGCCATCTTTGAAACATCCCTCGGGCAGGCAAGTGCAGCTCCTATCTATTTGAATGGGGAAACATCAATTTCTCCAAAACTGTTCACCAAGACTACAATTAAATTTCATATTTGAAAGCACCAATGAAATCTGACAACAAACTGCCACATAAATATCGTTTCCTATGCTCCAATAGCGTTAAAAGAAGCTTATTTTTCAGACGATATCAGCCAGTTCGCATGCGCAGAACTAAGCGCACGTCTCAGGACGCTGACTGTTTCTATAGCAACCGGGACTTCTAACTGCAGTGACTCGCTGACTTTACTAGTCAATGACTGGCTCTTTCATTAAGAAGGCGGGGCTTCGCGGCCATAATGAGCGTTGCATCTTTCCCCATTCAAAACTATACCAGTGACAAGTCTTGGGTAAGCGGCAATCTCTCGGTCTCCCTCTTGAAGCCAACACAGTAGGGATGGGCGGATCGATCCTGAAATATCGATACTTTCGATACTGACGTTGTATCGAAAGGATCGATCCTCACATAAAAATATCGATTCTAAAGTGCATTTTTAACCATTTATTTTATTTATTTTACAATAAGTTTGGTTCATAAAATAAGCCTCTAAGATGAACAATAGACTATTAGCGAAATATTGTGTAGGACAGAACTATTTCTCCTGCTCATCGGAACACGCAAATGCTGAAAGACAGAACCAATCAATCACAGATAGTGTTCGCTGCTGACGCTTCATTCAACATTGATAATAATCAGAAATTATGTTTCTTTCTCTTCTTCTCATGGCATTGAAATAATAAAGCATTATTTAAAAAAAAAGTTTCTTGAGAAGCAAAGTATATTAGAATGATTTCTGAAGGATCATGTGACACTCAAGACTGGAGTAATGATGTTAAAAAAATTCAGCTTTGATCACAGATGCTTTTTAAATTACATTTTTTCAAAATATATTACAATAGAAAATAGTTACTTTAATTGTTCATTTTCCCAATCTTGCTGTTTTTACTGTTTTTTTTTTTTGTTCAAATAAGTGCAGCCTTTGTTAGCATGGTTAAAGACACATTACAAAATCGTACTGACCTCAAACTTTTGAACAGTATAGTGTAGGTGAAATATTTATTTTAATTAGGCTAGTTTGTGTAAGTAAATTTATTTAAACTGGTTGTTAAAAGTTAAAAGTAAAAAATTGGTTGTTATATTCTGTAATTGCTGTCTGTAAGAAACAATTTGTGCTAAAATTAGGCCTTTAGGGGTACAACAGCCTGGCAGCTTTTTACACAAAAAATGAAAGAAAAAAAGAACACAGTTTGTAACAGTAACCACAGTATTTGTAGTAAAACTGCAGTAACAACAAATTTACCATGGTTAACACTCTCTCTTTTGGCTTGCATCCTTTTACCATGGTTAACACTACAGAAACATTATTTCAACCATAATATTTGTAGCAAAAACCATGGTAATAAAAATTAATAATACTAATACTAATAATACGAATTATTATTATTATACATTTTAGTACTTATGTAACCTTTGTACCTTATCTACCCTTAATGTGTGTGCACTTGTATGGTACTAGCATGCTCCCTGGCTTTTAGGGGTAAAGAAAGGTGCACCTTTGAGGTTACTGCCCAGTAAAATCTAAAATCCAACATTTTATTTCTGACAGTGTTATCAAAAAAAAAAAAAAAATGAAATGTTTAAAACACATGACTTTCAAATATAATGTTAAGTAAGTATAATTACTGATTTTATTCTTTAAATAATTTGAAAGATCAGTTTAGTTTAGAGGTATCGGTATCAGTATTGATATCGCCGATACTTGGCTTGAAAACATCGGTATCGGATCGAAAATAAAATACGAGGTATCGCCCATCCCTACAACACAGAAGTGACTAAAACTGCAATTCATCGACTAGCCGCTAGAGACTGTCTGCAAAAGGGAGTCATAGACTCCCCATGTTAAAATGCCCAACTTCATAGCAGAAAAAAATATGTTTACAGCCTGGTTCAAAAAGTGGTTTTGGTCTATATAGCCAATTTTGCCCTTCATGTCAACCGTGAGGGGGGTGAATTTTATTTTTTTTTAAAATCCGTTTAATTTATATTAAGCCTTAAAGTTCTGCATAATTTAGGGCGTGGCCACTTGAGTGACAGGTGGATTGCCACTGCTGTCACCACCGTCGCGTTAGGCGGGCGTGGTTTCAGCAACCAGCTCCACCCACATCCCGCCCATTTGCCCATTTTCGATTATCCGGGAGTGACGTGCAGTGACGCGATTCCAAGATGGCGACGGCCGACTCCCGCCAACTAAGAGCTTCAAAAATGCTCTTCAGAAACCTACAGGTGACGTCACGGACACTACGTCCATATTTTTTACAGTCTATGGTCTTTGGCTCTGACCAACTGAAAAAAAAGTTAGCTCAGATTTATTATTAGCTTTATTTGTAGATTTCAATTTCGGTTGTCTTATCTCTATTTGTCATACCAGAAATTGTTATTTTAATCTCAAAAAGAAATTTAATGTTCCTTATAACTTCTTCTTTTCAAAATACAAATCTTTTGTAAATACAGCGTAATGTAAACGGACGTATCTGTAATCAGATGCACATTTCAAACTGGGATATATTCTATTTTCAGTCACTTACATGTGTTTCATTACCATCATGCATCGTTTATGATAAGTTTAATTATTCCAGCTGCTGTAAGAAGAAGCTATAAATAAACCGCCAGCTGCAGCATCCCATTGCACAAACACAATATAGAGAATGGGAACGTGACATCAGCAACGCACGGCATTCTGGGACATTCGGACACGGACGCTACGGTTTAGACTGAGAAATAGTGGAGGTAGATGTTAAAATTTATATTGTACATTTAAAAATACATTAGATTGGATCTGCTGTCATGACCGGAGTGGAGAACGGATCTAAAATGAAGCGCAATTTTATGCTTTTCAGCTTAAAACAACACAATGGCGAAAGCAGCTCAATAAACAACTTAATCTGGCTTTTTCGTTTGTATTTACTATTTATTACAGTTCTACAATTTCCGATTCACTTGAATTTGTAAGTGCTCACGCTATGAATAACACGTTTGGAAATGTAATTTAATTTGTGATATGGCTCGTTGCGATCACTGTCCTTGTTCATAAAGCAACTCATGTGATTAAACGTTACTGTTCAGCAGCTCTTTGTAAGAAATCGTGTATTTGTTCAATTTAAGTCCAGTAAAACTTATTGAACTTTATCCCTCAATGAAATTAGGACGATATGACATATGATTAAATACATCAGCGTTTCTCAATTCCATTCTTCACGTACCATCGCTCTGCATATATTTAACCTGATTCAGACAACCAGCTAGTCCAAAGAGAGCTCCATGACTGAACTGTGTTGCGATTAACATGGTCCCTAAACAATGTTCATTGCTCCCCACTCCCTGAGCAGTGGAAATCAGTTTACTTAGGAATATTCATTCTTGAATTTGCGCTACGCCACGGCCTGCATAGTCTTCACACACAGACGAAACTTAGAGAAGTGTGACACAGTATACTCCTGTAAATAAATGCAATTTAAATTCATGTCTTGCACACTTTAATGTTCGTTGAATGGAACACACACGCTCTCTTCGAACTGTAATCAGGGCGGAATATTTCGAGTTCGCAGGGCACTTACTTTTGAATAGAACAGACATCTGAGATTCACACAAAATGTGCAGAGCGCTGGTTCACTTACAACATCAACTGGCTGAGATCAATCTATAGTGTGTTTATTTTATCGGGCAGATATATCAATGCCACCTAGTTATTAAAAACTGCAAAAGAGAAATGAATTCGGTCCTGCGTGTGGTACAATAGAAGGCGGCGGTATGATTTCTGTGAGTGTGTATGTGTCGTGTTCTGGCCACACGACTGAGTGCTCCAATGAACGCAATGGATTCAAATCTTAGAACATTTATTTTACGCAAGTGCAAGAAGCTCTTAAAAATATTAAAGCAAATACAGTCGTTTTTTCCTCTAGTGATTTGTATTTATTGTCATTGTACGCTATTTAGCGTGTCCTAAAACATGGCGGCGACTACCCAGAATGCAATGCGCAGTGACGTAAACTTCCGAGCTCTATAGCCTACTAACCAGTGCTGCGTCCGAAATCGCATACTGCTTAAGTAGGTACTACATTTAAATATGAACGTACTACCCAACCGTTAAAAAGTACATTCTATATAGTATGAATGTGGGTAGTATGAATGGAATTCGGACGTACTACATCCGCCATATTGATGTTGTCACGTGTCATGTGTCGTCACAACAGCGCGAAAATTTAAAGAGACTGCTCCACTGCACGAACACCGGCACCGGCAATGTTCGGCGTTTTAACGTTGATTGGACAGACAGCTCAGAGGCGGCGTCGGTCAGCTGCTCGCAGATCACGCCTTCGTAGACAGCTTCTAGAGTATTTATCAAATAACGTTTCGATTTACAATGTTTAAACTTTCAATAAGTCATCCGTTTATTTAGATTGTGTTAAACAAGTGTAATTTAATCACAATAAACAACGTTTTTTCCTGAGGTACTTACACTTGAAATGAGCCACGTCTCCACTTTCCGCCATTTTTCAAATATAACGCCTCCTCTCCCGGAGCCTCATGGGATAGGAAAGTGTCCATGGTATGCGTACTACAGAATTCGGGCGGAAGCAGTAGGTCATCCGGGTACTTCTCGCCTACTGAATTTCGAATACTATGAATTCGGACATACTACTCGCCTCGCATACTGTTTTTCGCATACTATATAGTAGGGAAGTATGCGATTTCGGACGCAGCACTGTGTCCTTCTTTATGTATACAGACGTACAGACGTTTATTGCGTCATGACGCAAAGACGAACATATGGAACCACTCAAAATAGATACTGACCAACAACTATTGACTTGTGATATATTGTCGATATTAATATTGTTAAAGATAAATGCAGTAATAGATATATTAGAAATCTGTTATAGAATAATTATGTGCCATGCTTAACAGTCTTTTGGTTATCTAAATATGAAAACATTGAGTGGAAGAAAGTATGGTCAATAACAAGTAAGTTTTTCAGAAGTAATAAAGTAAAAGAGGTATCTTTTAAGATATTACACAGAATTTACCCTGTTAAAGAATTATTTGAACGGTTCAAACTGGATCTGGAAAACTCCTGTGAGTTTTGTGGTGTTGTTAAAGAATCTGTGACTCATCTTTTCTTTCAATGTGTGTACTCAAAATTATTTTGGGTAGATGTCTCTAACTTCGTTTCTAGGACGTTTGGTACATTAATACAAATAGAAATGTATGATGTTGTATTCTTTTTTACAAGATACTGTTGATTCTAAAAATACAATTTCCTTTCTTACGCAACTAATTTTTTTACTTTTTTACTTGGAAAATATCACATTCATGTAAAGAAATGGGTTAAAGCTAAGCCAAATTGTGAACATTTTATTAAAGAAATTAAACAATATGGTACTACTTTGCAAAATATTAGAAACAGAAAAGCTAAAAAGACCTATGAAACACTGCGTCACTTTAATTTGGTTAATTAAATGTTTTAATTTTTCTTTTATCCCTGGCATAAATCTTTTTTACCTATGTACACGCACTTGTTCTTTTGTGGTTTTTTTTCATTCTCTCTGTATACCCTTTTTCTATTTCTTCTATTACTGTTGTGAGATGTATATAGTTGTATTAATATGTACATAATTGCATAATAAAAAAACAAAAACAAAAACAAAAATACTCAAAATAGAAAACATTATATTACAAGCTTACCGTTCAATCGGCTATGGTAAGGAGATAGTAACACTGAATGGTTATGTACTTATTTTTTGGATCAAAGTTACAGAATGCAGCTTTGAATATGAATATTTTGTAACATTCTAAATTCTTTTTCTTTTTCAGTTTTTTATTTTTGTAATAATTTGTTTTGTTAAAAATATTTTGGTTATTGTGGACAGATGCTGTTAATAGAGCTTGTACAGTACCAGTCAAAAGTTTTTGAACAGGAAGAATTTTAATGTTTTAAAAAAAAGCCTGCAAAATATTGTAAAATATTATTATTTAGTAAAATTGAAAAATATTTTTACTATTTAAAATAACTGTTTTCTATTTAAATATATTTTAAAATGTAATGTTGATGTTTTTTTTTTCGGGTTTCTTGAATAGAAAAGTTCAGAACAGCATTAGTCAGAAATAGAAATCTTTTGTAACATTCTAAATGTCCTTATCATTACTTCTACAATTTAAAGCATCCTTGCTAAATAAAAATATTAATTTCTATAATCCTCCCTTCCAAAAAAAAAAAAGAAAGAAAGAAAATTATGTTGACTCCCAGCTTTTAAATGGTACAGTGTTTAATGTTATAAAAGCTTTTTATTTAAGATGCTGATCTTTGGATCCTTCTATTCATTAAAGAATCCTGAAAAAATGTACTAACTATTTTAAATATTGATAATAATAATAATAATAATAATAATAAATGTTTCTTGTAAAGCAAATCAGCATATTAGAATGATTTCTGAAGGATCATGTGACACTGAAGACTGGAGTAATGATGCTGAAAATTTAGTTTTCATCACGGGAATAAATTACATTTTTAAAATATATTCAAATAGAAAGCAGTTATTTTAAATAGTAAAGATATTTCAAAATTGTACTGTTTTTGCTGTATAAATAAATACAGGCTTTGTGAGCAGAAGAGACTTCTTTAAAAAACATTAAAAAATATTACTGTTCTTAAAAACTTTTAGCTGGTAGTGTATGTAACCTAAAATATTCCTAAACATGCAAGGATGGATTACAGTATAGAAATGAGGCACTGCAAATGGAGTTTGGTATAAATGTTCTTGTCACTATGATTGTGATGTCATTTCTCATCATGCAGACAAGATCTAATGTCTAATCAGAACTACATTCCAGTTTTATAAGCTGGTAAATGACACCAAGTTGCATAATAGAATGTTTGAAGTATTACCAAAATGTGTCATTAAGAGATATGAAGTTAATAAAAAATTTCAATTGTGAAATGTTATATTTTTTTATTCTTTTAACTTGCTGGCAAAAAACATGTGTTTCCCCCAGATTCCCTGTGGCATCATAGAACCTTAATCTGTCCTTGTTTAAATCTATGGTTTTTTTGGAGTTTTTTGTAAATTTATGGCTGTGTGCAGGATACAGTCTCAGGGTGGGTTCTCTTTTTAGGAAATGTGTGTGTGTTGAAAGGAA
Organism: Labeo catla; assembly: GCA_012976165.1. NCBI lineage: Eukaryota > Metazoa > Chordata > Actinopteri > Cypriniformes > Cyprinidae > Labeo > Labeo catla. The sequence continues at coordinate 784,616 of VONZ01000080.1, forward strand.
AGGGTGTTGGTGTCAAAGCCGTGAGGAGGGCCGTGGTCAAGTTTCCATGATTTGTTCAGGAGTGATGTTCATTTCCTGTTGGCAGGAGTGCGTGTGATTATGTTTTACTCGACGGCAGTGCTTTTGAAATCCTTAACTTTGGCATTCTGAGTGTGCGTGTCATGATTGTGTTTACTGGAAGGAAATTCATAGCATGAGTTCACAGAGGCCCTTTTTTTCTTTTCTTTCTTTTTCTCCTCCTTCAAGGCTGTCCTCAGTTTGTCCGTCTGGTTCGGCCTCCTAGACACCACAACTGTGCCACGCACTTCTTCCTCCACATCTTTTCCTCTCTCTCTCTCTCTCTCACACCGTGTCTCTCTTCCTCTGTCCAGTCTCTCAGTAGTGGTCCTCTCTGCTCTCGTGGGGGAGGCTGGAATATCTGGTTTCGTGAACAATGGAAATTCAATCAGGAAATGGACCCGAGGTGTCGAAAGAAGGAGAGTACGTTCACTCGTCTCCTCTCGCCCTGCGGCCTGTGGACGCTAAAGAGGACCTGGAGGAGAACAGGCGCATCGAGAAGTTTGACATCCCACTCAGCAGCCTGAAGCAAATGTTTGAGAATCCGCCGGCGCAACATGTGGTGAGTCTTAGAGCGAAAGAGATGGAATGAGAGAATGAGAATGGAAAAAAGACAAAGTGAGCTAATGTGTGCATTAAGATGTCATTTTTCTGATATTTTGCTGATGGCTGCAACATGACTAAAGAAAGACAGCAGATGGAGAGAGAGAGAGGGAGAGGGAGAGCGAAAGAGGAAGAGAAAAAAACCCCAATAAAACCAGCTGTTGCTGCATGTTTAAAATGAGCCTGTCAACTATTCCCAAGATTTTCACATCTGATTTTCTAAGCATTCCAAATATAATTTCAAGATTTGTATCACTGATATTTGTTGAGAGTCTGTTTCCCTTTATCATTCTTTTGTTATTTTTAATTTTTTACTATTTGTTACTTTTTATTTCATACGCAGTAACAGATAATGAATTGAAAGATTAAAATTGTTTAGCCAGATCACTTAGGGATTACTTAGGAATTTATTTATTTACACTTTCGAAAGAAGTCTTTTTCACCAAGGCTGCATGCAATTGATCAAAAATGAAGTGAAAACAGTAATATTGTGAAAAAATGATGTAATATAGGCCTATTTTAAAATGCATTCCTGTGATGGTAACACTGAATTTTCAGCAGCAATTACTCCAGTCTCCAGTGTCACATGGTGTTTCAGAAACCATTCTAATATGCTGATTTACTGCTGAAATAAGATATTTTTGTAATGTTAAAAACAGCCGTTTTGCTTAATATCTTTGTGGAAACTGTGATACGCTTATAAACGGTAGTATAAATCCATGAATTTCCAACAATCTGGCATCCTGTCCAGTCTGACAAATGGCTGCAGATGATATCTGGAGATCATATCAATGACTTTTGTAAACTTCAGTTAGTTTCCCTCATCATTCTTTGGTATCCATTTTTAAAGCATTGCAGGTTTGTAGTTTTTTGGATATACAGTATATACGTCCCTTAACCACAAAACCAGCCGTAAGGGTCAATTCATTAACAAAATACACCATTTGAATAAATAAGCTTTCCATTGATGTATGGTTTGTTACGATAAGACAATATTTGGCCAAGATACAACTATTTAAAAATCTGAGGGTGAGTAAAAAATCTAAATATTGAGTAAATTGCCTTTAAAGTTGTCCAGTTACCTTCTTAGCAATGCATATTACTAATCAAAAATTAAGTTTTGATATATTTACCCTAGGACATTTACAAAATATCTTAATGGAACATGATCTTTACTTAAAGCAGAAGTCCACTTCCAAAACAAATATTCACATATAATGTACTCACCCCCTTGTCATCCAAGATGTTCATGTCTTTCTTTCTTCAGTCGTAAAGAAATTATGTTTTTTGAGAAAAACATTTCTGCATTTTTCTCCATATAATGGACTGATATGGTGCCCCGATTTTAAACTTCCAAAATGCAGTTTAAATGCAGCTTCAAACAATCCCAAATGCGGTTGTAAATGATCCCAGCCGAGGAAAATGTTCTTATCTAGCAAAACGATTGGTTATTTTAATTTAAAAAATACAATTTAAATACTTTATAATCGTCTTGCCTTTCTCTCCATGAACTCTGTGTATTCTGGCTCAAGACAGTTAAGGTATGCCGAAAAACTCTGATTGTAAATTGTATTTTTTTAATGAAAAATAACCGATCGTTACGCTAGATAAGACCCTTCTTCCTCGGCTGGGATCATTTACAACCGCATCTGTGATCGTTTGAAGCTGCATTTAAACTGCATTTTGGAAGTTTAAAATCGGGGCACCATATCAGTCCATTATATGGGGAAAAATGCTGAAATGTTCTCAAAAACATAATTTCTTTACGACTGAAGAAAGAAAGACATGAACATCTTGGATGACAAGGGGGTGAGTAAATTATTTGTAAATTGTTGTTCTGGAAGTGGAGTTTTCCTTTAACATCCTAATAATTTTTGGCATTTAAAAAAAATCAATAATTTTGACCCACACAATGTATTTTTGGCTATTGCTACAAATATACCCATGCTACTTAAGGCTGGTTTTGTGGTCCAGGTCACATATGTGAGGTCCTCTTTGAACGTGAAGTGCTGATATGCTAATATAAGAGATAATGAATAGAAAGGAATACACTGTTGAAAAAAACAGCATATGCTGGTTAAGTATGTTTTGAAGCATGGTAGCTGGTTTAAGCTGGTCCTTAGTTGGTCATGAGCTGATTTAAGCTGGTCCTAAGGACTAAGGACCATTTTAAAGCAGCTCAAACCAACTACCATGCTTCAAAACATACCTAACCAGCATATGCTGGTTTTTTCAACGGGGTAGTAAAGTGACCCAGATCTCGTTTAGATGTAGAAGTTTTGGTTAAGCTTACAATAAACTTGGGATTTTGTTTTTAAAAGCATACTTACACATTAGTCAGCTATGTTATCAGAGCAGCATATCCAGTTTCCCAAACCTGATCATTGGCAGGATATCTGCTTAAGCTTCCATGCTGGTCTGGTTTAGTTTGGAACTTAGCCAAGCTGTTTGCCAGCACAACATAGCTAGTAAAACTCTTCAACCAGCATAATCTTAATAGTGATACTAGGAAAACACCAGCACATCTGCATCCAATAATGGTGACTAGCATTAAAAACTTCTGTCGGTCTTTTCAGGAGGGTAAACTGTTCAGCGGGATGCCAGGTTTGTGCTACTGTAAGTTATCATACTTCAAAGAACAGGTTTGAGAGTTTAGTGTTCAACAGTCGCGGTTCAGTGAAGTGACACTGATGCGAGGGCTGAGAATGAAAAATTAATGATCCAGGGATGAGAAATAAGTGATACAAGAATGAGAACTGAAAGAGCAGACATGAAAGGAGTACAATATGATTAAGAGAGAAGATCAGTTTCAGTTATGCGTTTCATAGTTTGGCGAACTGCTCTGTGCTGGAAAGCTCTTGTTTTCCTGTCCTTTTGCATAGGAACATTTAATCCATTAAATTAAATAGTTGTGAGCTCACAGAGAAAAAGAGACAGAGAGAAAGGTCACAATCTGGAAATGCAGAGAATGTGCATCAGCACACACACACAAACACACACCAAAGCTACAGACACCCACAACAGAAGCAGCTACTGGCAGTAAACTTGTGGGAAGCAGAGCAACTGTGCACTGACGTGCTCCCACACACACACACACACACAAATGTTTCACTATGTTATTTAAAACTTATTTTTGGGGTTCTTTCCGCAACACTGGCTTTCGTATAAATAACCCTATAATTTGCATGTGGGTAATGTGTGTGTGGGAGCAGAGTAAAGCCAACAGAACAAAGTGAGAGAGATGTATAGAGATAGACATATAAAGAGAGAAAGAATGAACTAATTAGTTTAGCATGGTTTGGTTTTACTCATACTTGCAAGGACACACACACATAAACAAACAAAAGCTGTGAGTTAAAAAGAAGAGGTTGAATAGCGTTGAAGTTGTGGCGATTGCCATCATATTCTTTTGGTTGCTACTTTGGAAATATTGTTGTAAAGTCGCACTGTTGTTTTTGTGATGACCAGAGTCACATGGAATATGCAGTAGCATTACCCATCGTAGTAGCAATGCCCATCATTCACAAAGGTCTAACCTTCCCCTTCCCCTTGCATATTAACTTAACATGCTAGTTTTATATCAGCTACCAAGTGTAGTACTCCAAGCTCAGTTTAGAGTTTAAACACATGTAGATCCAAACTTTTGAGATTTTCAGAGTGGTGTCATAGAGGAACTATTTTTGGTTCCCTGAAGAACCTCTCAGTGAACAGTTTTTGAAAGAACCTTTTTTCTTAATGTGAAAAACATTTTAATAGCCTAAAGAACCTTTATTAACCATTGAGAACCTTCTGGGCAATGGAAAGGCTCCATGGATGTTAAAGGTTCTTCATGGAACCATAAATGCCAGAAAAGAACCTTATTTTTTAAAAGCGATTCTGCAAAATTCCACAGATTTCCCATGAAAATGCTCTTTAGTATTGATCAATATCAGGCCAGGAATTATTAATTACTCTCCTGTTAGTTAGTAAATAATTTCATAATGCCAAAATACATCACAGTGTGATGTCAGTAGCAATATACATTTTCTGGTAGCACTTTATTTCCTCACGTACATACTATGTATTTATTATAGTAATTACAAAAACTAGGTAATAACTAGGTACTAACCCTAAAAACTAAACCCTAAACCTAACTCTACCCCATGTAGTTACCTTACATGTGACCCTGGACCACAAAACCAGTCTTAAGTAACAGGTATATTTGTAGCAATAACCAAAATCCGTTGTATGGTTCAAAGTTATTGATTTTTCTTTTATGCCAAAAATCATTAGAAAATTAAATTTTATTATATTTTGTAACTTTCCTAGCGTAAATATATCAAAACCTAATTTTAGATTAGTATTATGCATTTCTAAGAACTTCATTTGGACAACTTTAAATGCGATTTTCTCAATATTTAGATTTTTTTTGCACTCTAAGATTCCAGATTTTCAGATAGTTGTATCTTGGCCAAATATTGTCCTATCCTAACAAACCATACGTCAATGAAAAACTTATTTATTCAGCTTTCAGTTGTTGTATAAATCTCAATTTCAAAAAACTGACCCTTAACTGGTTTTGTGGTCCAGGGTCACATATTACCAAAACATTCATAGGCAGGTACACTGTGAGTACATGTAAGTACACATACTGTAAAATAAAGTGCAACCCATTGTTTTCAATATTGTGACATACATCAGAGTGAAATGGGTTATCACAATAAAAGAAGTGTAAGACGGGGACATGGTTATTTGCGTAGGTTGCTGATTTGGATGGAGGTGGATCTGGATGCATTTGTAAGATTTTGCTAGAAAATGAAACACATGCACTTGTTAATCATTTACAGTATCTACAGTATCTATCTATATTGTAACATGCATTTAGAAAACAGCTGAAATAAAATTACATACAACTACTGGATGAACCCAAATTACAAATGCTGCATGCTTCTAACTGAAATAAGTTGGAACAGAAGCACACAAATGACAAACTTGATATAAATAAAAACTAAAACAGAAACAAAAATAAATCGAACTTAAATAGTAACATTAAAAAAACTAAATACAAAATTACCTTTTTAATCTAAATAAAAATGAAAATATAAAAACAAAAATTAATTTAACATATTGTTAAAAATATATAATAGTATATCTAATTAAACTTGTTAACTTGGTTGTTAATGTGCTGTTAACCATCATGGTTACCTCAATAAAGAAGTAAAATAAAAGACACATGTCGTTTTATGGTACCAAGAACTAGTAACTATGTTATTTTGATGTCATACATTTTGTAAGGGTTTTCATGATAGTCCCTGCATAAAGCATGTGCTTGACAGAAAACAGAAATAATCTAGAATACTTGGTATGTGAAAAAGTTGTTGATTTCTTCATCCTAGTTGTGAAACACAGGCCTGGCTGCCTGATCAGCAGAGTTGTGTAGTAACCGTAGTATTAGATTCTGGTTTACGTAATCAGATTCCAAAAATCAGTACTTGTAATTAGATTAAATTACATTTTAAAATACTTGTAATCGGACTACAGTTACATTTTATACATTCAGAAAGTCTTCCAGTTTTGTGGATCATGACTTATTTTAATTTATCATTTTTATGATTCAATTAATTATTAGCTTTTCATTAAACTAATACACCCCTTGCAGCTCCTTCACAAACCCCAGTTTGGGAAACCTTAACATAATATAATGTTTATTGCACTTCATGTTGTTAATAACAATGAATATAATATTTTCTTATATATATTTTCTTAATCTTAGTATTTTTATATCAATATGGTACACAATTATCCTATTTAAATCAATGCTATAAACAAGATTAACAAGTCAAAAGTAATCCAAAAGTAATCTAAAAGTAGTCTGACTATATTAAAATGTGTAATGTAAACTAATACAATATGTACTAATATACTACATTTTCATCACGTAATTTGGAATCAGTAACGGATTACAATTTGTAAGTAATCTACCCAGCTCTGCTGATCGGATCCTTGATTCTGAGGGTTTTTTGGGACAGGAGCAGAGCAGAATGAGTGACTGGTGTTCCTGATTGAGTAGCTAATTGTTGGCTAGATAAACACAGGAAGAGGAGAGAGATTACTAGAGATCCATCTATCGTTTCTATCTGAAACATGACCTCTCCACCCCACGGGGGTTATTAATATTTCATGATCCCTTTGCAAAGACACACACACACACACACACACACACTCTCTCTCATTCATTATTACTCAGTTAGGGTATACAGAGAAACTGCCATGATTAAAGGCTGTCAGAAAGAGACTGAGAAACTTTCATTTCAGACAAGAAATCCTTCTGTTATTCATCAACCACTTTATAACAGAAAGAAATACAAATCCTCACATCCTGTTTAAAGTCTAGTTGGATTTTAATGTGGGTTCATCCAAGGTTTACATAACAAGGACTTTTAAACTCTTCAGCAGGCCGAAAGCTATTGTTGTGCATTCTGTCCAGGAGATGTCACTATAAGCAAATGTAAGGCTGTAAATGTCTCGTCATATTGAAGTGATACCTAATCAATATTTTCCCACAGTCTATTTATTCAGTGAAGCTTCATAAATCTGCCTAAAACGTCAGTGAGGCAATAATGCGTCTTACACAGAAGAGTAGAGGAAATCATTGTCAGATTGAGTTTGGATGTGTGGTCACCATACAAACAAATATCTTCACAGTGTTTAAGATAATATTTCACAGTTTGTTTCTGTCAAGCAAATATGTACGTTGAGTATTCAAAGAATAGTGTAAAACTCTTCATACACCCTGTTGAAAATACCACAACAGTCCAGCATGAATTCCCACAATGGTTCAGGCTGGGTTATGCTGGCATGAGTACAAGAAAAATAAAATAAAATAAAATTAAATTAAATTAAATTAAATTAAATTAAATTAAATTAAATTAAATCAGTTTTTGAGTCTTTGGGCATTTCAGCGGGATAACTGTTAAAATATAGACAAGGATGGCTACGAGACGCGGCGTCTCGTTCCCTTCGGGGAACCAGGGTTACATACGTAACCTTAGACGTTCCCCTTCAGGAACTCGAGCCGCGTCGAAACGCTTTGGGAACGAGCTGCCCACGCCGCCAGACCCCTAGTCCCTGCCTAGGATGTGCTAGGACAAAGGACAGAGGTACCAGGCGAGACCCGCAGGTCCAATTCATAAAACCTAACAAAGGTCAAAGGTGAGGACCATCCCGCAGCGTTGCAAATATCTTGCATGGGAACCCCAGCAAGAAAAGCTTTGGAGGCAGCCATGCTCCGGGTAGAATGGGCTCTGACCCCTAAAGGAGGAGGGAGGTCAGAAGCCTCATAAGCAGAAAGGATAGCGTCCACTACCCAGCGACTTAAAGTTTGCTTAGAAGCAGGGAGGCCCCTTTTTGGGGGGCCATAACAGACAAATAACTGGTCTGACTTTCTCCACCTGGCAGCCCTGTGGACGTATGCATCCAGCGCTCGCACTGGACACATACAATTAAGCTTCTGCTGGTCAGCATCCCGAAAGGGGGGAGGACAAAAGGCCTGGAGTACGACAGGCCGTGGTGTAGAGGTGGGGACCTTAGGGACATAACCCGCTTTTGGAAACAGGAAAGCTTTAGAAAGGCCTGGCGCGAAGTCCAGGAAAGAAGGGGCCACAGAGAGGGCCTGAAGATCCCCAATTCTCTTAAGGGAGGAAAGAGCTAAGAGAAGGACAGTTTTTAAAGTAAGGAATCTGTCCGAGATTTCCTCAACAGGCTCGAAGGGAGGCCTGCAGAGAGCCTCTAACACCACAGACAGGTCCCAAGAGGGGACACGAGGTCGTACAGGAGGCCTGAGCCTCAAAGCACCGCGGAGGAAACGTGTAACGAGAGGGTCCTTTCCCACGGAAAGACCACCAAGAGGGGCGTGGTAGGCCGCAATGGCCGCCACGTAGACCTTCAAGGTGGAGTGGGATAACCCTGCAGACAACCGGCTTTGCAGGAACTCCAGCACTGAACCAACTGGGCAGTTAACTGGGTCTTGCTGGCGGTGTCCGCACCAAGAAGTGAAAAGTTTCCACTTCAAGGCGTACAGTTTCCTCGTGGAGGGAGCTCTAGATTGGAGGATGGTCTCAACAACCTCAGTTGAGAGACCGGAAGCTAAGAGGTGCGCCCCCTCAGAGGCCACACCCAAAGCTTCCACAGCTCCGGCCGGGGGTGAAGAATGGTACCCCCTGCCTGTGAGAGGAGATCTCCCCTGACGGGAATCTCCCAGGGAGAGCCGTCGAGGAGAGAAATCAGGTCCGAGAACCATACTCGGCCCGGCCAGTACGGGGCTACTAGAAGAAGGGACACCCCGTCCCGGCGCACTCTCTCTAGAACTCCCGGGAGCAGAGCGATCGGGGGAAAGGCGTACAGACGTAGCCTCGGCCACGTCTGCACCATGGCATCCAGCCCCAGGGGAGCTGGATGAACTAGAGAGTACCAGAGGGGACATTGCGTGTTCTCCCTCGTGGCAAACAGGTCCACCTGGGCTGGACCAAACACTCTCCAGATCTGCTTCACCACCTCGGGGTGAAGCATCCATTCCCCGGGCCTCGGCCCCTGTCTCGACAGGATGTCTGCTCCCAAGTTGAGATGCCCAGGAACATAAACTGCTCTCAGCGAGAGGAGTTTGTCCTGGGACCACACAAGGATCTGGTGCGCCAGCTTGTACAAGGGGCGCGAACGCAGACCTCCCTGGTGGTTGATGTAAGAGACCACCGAGGTGTTGTCGGTGCAGACCAACACATGGCGGTCTCTTAGGTCCGGGAGAAAGTGTTTCAGAGCCCGAAACACGGCCAGCATCTCCAGGCAATTTATGTGCCACGTGAGTTGGCGACCGCTCCACAGACCGCGGGCAGGGTGGCCACTCATGACCGCTCCCCAACCGGTGAGGGACGCGTCCGTCGCTAGCGTTACGCGGCGACAAGGAGCTCCCAACACCGGGCCCTGAGACAAGAACCAAGGCTTCCTCCACATGTCCAGGGCACGTAGGCAACGCCGCGTGACCCTGATCATGCGAAGTGGGTTTCCCCTCGGGGAAAACTCCTTGGTCTTGAGCCACCACTGTAGGGGTCTCATGTACAGCAGGCCAAAAGGTATCACGTTGGACGCTGCTGCCATCAGACCCAGCAGTTGCTGGAACTGCTTGACAGTGAGTGACCGGCCTTCCTTCACTCTCTTGACTGCAGTGAGGATCGACTCGATCCGAGCAGGAGACAGACGTGCCTGCATCGTGGTCGAATCCCACACCACGCCCAGATAAGTGGTCCTCTGTAATGGAGAAAGCACACTTTTCTTGGCGTTCAGTCTCAACCCCAGCGCCTTCATGTGAGCGAGAACGACATCTCGATGCCGAACTGCCTCCATCTCCGACTGGGCTAGGATCAGCCAGTCGTCGATGTAATTGAGTATGCGGATGCCCTGGAGTCGCAGAGGAGCCAGAGCTGCATCCACACACTTCGTAAAAGTGCGGGGGGAGAGTGCTAGGCCGAACGGAAGAACCCGATATTGGTAAGCTTCGCCCCTGAAAGCAAACCTCAGGAACTTCCTGTGATGAGGAAGGATGGAGACGTGGAAATATGCGTCTTTTAGATCTATCGTGACAAACCAGTCCTCGGACCTGATCTGAGACACGACTTGCTTGATGGTGAGCATCTTGAACTTCAGTCTCTTGACTGAGCGGTTCAGCAGACGCAGATCTAAAATGGGACGCAGGCCCCCATCCTTCTTCGGAACAATGAAGTACCGGCTGTAGAACCCGGACTCTCTTTCGTGAGGAGGGACCACCTCGATGGCCTCCTTCCTCAGGAGAGTAGCTACTTCCTGTTCCATTACCAGACCCTGCTCGGGGCCCACCAGAGTGGGAGAGACCCCGTTGAACGGCGGAGGTGGTGCGCCGAACTGAATGCGATAACCTCGCTCTACAGTATGCAGGACCCAAGCAGACACATTGGGCAGTAGTTTCCACGCTGCCAAATGATCTACTAAGGGAACCAGCCTCTCGAGGCTGGCCTCTGGTGTTAAGGGGGCCGCTGGAACGGTGTCCTGAAATGGTTGCCCGGCAGGAAGCACCTGAACCAGCGGTCCCAGAGACCCCCGCGGGGGTGGCGAGCTCCCCAGCCCCGCTACGTTGCCGGGCGGGAAAAACTGGGGTGGATGCTCGCTGGAGACCGCTGCGCCCTGAAACACTGGCAGGGTTGGCAGGGCGATCTCCCGGGGGCACGGGGGGGCCCCGGACACCGAATACTGCGGTGCTACCCGTTTCCCCCCAGATGGGGCTGCCCCCGGCGGTCCCGACCCGTCAGGACCGCTTGGTCGAGGACCTCTTCGACTGAAGCACGACCCTCAGATCGGGCTTAGCCTGGGAGGTCCTCGACCTAGAGCGTTTGACCACTCGCTCTCGATGGGGAGGAGTGCGAGTGGCCACGCTCTGTTTCTGAGCTTCCCGGTACGAGGAGCTGGTAGACGGCTGGGGCTGCTCCGTCGCAGCAGCCCCGCGAGCCGGATGACGGCGAGGGAGGAACCGCTGGAACGCCGCCGCTTGCTTACGCGCCTCCTGGTATCTGACCAGCAGGCGAAAGCGGGGCGTCCAGAAGGAAGACCCTGTCCTTCTCTTTCATGTCGGACAGGGTCAACCAGAGATGTCTCTCCGCGGCCACAAGGGCTGCCATAGACCGCCCAATGGCACGGGCGGTCTCCTTAGTGGCGCGGAGAGACAAATCAGCGGTCCTCCTGAGCTCAGAGATATCACTATCTTTGATCTCCTCACCCTCATCCAGCTCTTTGAGCAGGTCAGCCTGGTACGCCTGTAACACCGACATGGTGTGCAGACACGCACCAGCCTGACCCGCAGCCGTGTACCCCTTGCCCACCAGCGCTGAGGTGACTCGCAGCGGCTTGGAGGGCAAGACCGGAGCCTTCAGAGATGATGCAGACTCGGGGGACAGATAGCTCGCGAGCGTCTGTTCCACCCGAGGCATCGCTCTGTACCCTCGCTCATCCAACCCCGCCACATAACCGTAATTATAAGAAGCGGGGATGAACAAGCGGGACGAGAAGGGTGCATTCCATGATCTCGACACCTCAGTGTGGAGATCAGGAAAGAACGGAAGGCTCCGGCGTGCTGGAGGTGGTCGAGACCGCAGAAATCTCTCGTCCAACTTACTTTTCTGCGGTTCGACTAATGGCTCGGCGGGCCAATCGATGCTGAGCTTGGCCACCGCCCGAGTCACCACCTCCAGTAGCTCCTCGTACTGGGGAAACTGAGGTGCTGCAGCCTCATCCACACTCACCACATCAACCTCCTCGGAGGAAGATATGGCGAGCGTGGAGGCCGACCCCCGGGGGGAAGAAACCGCAGCGCGGGCTTCCGATCCCGAAGGCCGGGCAGCGGATCTGGTGGGTGAGGCAGAAGATAGGGGGTCACCCGTCTCCATACCCTCCACCAGATCCAGTTGCGAACCCCACGAGTGCAGCCGCCGCTCCGCCTCGGCGGAAGCGGGACCGGACCCGCGGGGAACGCTGATGAAGGACCCCTCCGCGGAGAAGAGGTCCTTCCGGGAGCGGAGCAGACGCATAGGCAATGCGTCGCAATGCGGGCAATCGGCCCGCTCGAGGGCCGATGCCGCATGCTCCGCTCCCAAGCAAGCCACGCATAGAGCGTGTGTATCCCCGCTCGAGATGTAACGAGAGCAGGGAGGAACACACGCTCTAAAACCTGGCTTGCTAACGTTCTTAGATTTCCTGTCGCACTTAGACATACTGTCTCCAAAAAGAAAGTGGTGCTAACTTGCAACCCAAAAAAGAGACAGCACAGACAAACACAGAGCGCTGCTGAAAGACAGAAGCTGACGCTCGTTCTGGCGCACGTGCTTTTATGCTTCCTGGTCAGTGACGTCACCCGCCTGTGACGTTTCGTTCTTCCATTGGTTTGATTGCACACGTGATTCAGAGCGCGGTCACGCTGAAGGCGTTCCCAAAGCGTTTCGACGCGGCTCGAGTTCCTGAAGGGGAACTACACTTATTTTGAAGTACCGTAATGACTAACATACTAAAGTTCATGTAAAGTGCTTGACACAAACTTTAATGTAATTACAAATATATTTAAATACATGACATATTAATAATCATTAAGCAGTACATTTTAACTGTAAGTTTAAAAAAAAATGGCCGAAAGTTCAGCTAATTGCATTTATTAGAAATTTCAAATAGGGCTGTTAAATGACTAATCGCGATTAATCGCAACAAAAAAAAAGTTTGAGTTTGAATAATATATGTGTGTGTAATTATTACATGTATATATAAATACAAACTCATTCATGTACATATTTAAGAAATATTTACAATTACATTTATTATAATTTTTATATAATTTATATGATATATAAATAATATTTTGTACATAACATATTTCTCTTAAATATATACATTAATTTGTGTGTATTTATATGTACATAATAATTACACACAGTACACACACATATATTAGGCAAACTCAAACTTTTATTTTGCATGCGATTAATCGTGATTAATCGTTTAACAGCCCTAATTTCAAACTGTAATATTATAAAGTTTCATTTAATTAAAATTAACGTGCAGTACTTAAGTATATTCTTAGTAAGTATTAAGTATTAATAAGGACTCTTTTTAAACGTATGCTAAAGTGTACTTCCTTTTCACAAAGGTATATCCATTTAAACATTATAGATGTTAACTATTAATTGTGATACTGCTTACTGACCTTGTCTATGCAAAGATATATCCAATTTTTCCTGTCATAGCCATGTAAATCTGGTACTTGTAACTATCACAGGGAGTGACAATGAGAAAAAATCCACCCACAGGAATTGGTAATTACACATTCATCTGCTTAAAATAGCAGTCTCACAGCTAAAAGAATGACTACTTACACTACGTTCCATAGTAAATGTACTGTATTACTGTAAAAGCAGTTTTGTTTGTTTTGATAAACCTAGCTCAGAGTCTAAATTATTTTCTGTGGGAAACGACAGCATTGTCAAACCTCATAACAGCTTTTAAACATTTCTTTACATTTAGCTTTGAATAGACATGAACTCATGCTATAGGCTAAAGCTAGCTGCCCTGCTACTGCTAAATATACCCTACAAACACAGTAACTATACTGCTAAAAGTGTAGAAAGTATTAGGTGCTGTCATCTCACTCTTTTATAGTTATCCCTGTGCTATGTGTAGCGCTCAGGCTAAAAGCAGCTTCTTGTGACTGTTTCTGGCTGCCTTTAGTGTTACAAAAAAGAAAACAGAACTGCCGGTCAAGGCCTGGGGACAATAACTCACATATTTAGACGTTTGGATGTTCACGCACTGTCACAGGGTGTTCGGTATGTGTTTTTGTGTCATCTCATGTGTGCATGGTAATCATACCTTGTCTTCACTTCATGTAGATTAACCTGCGGCCTTGTTCAGACTACAAACCCTGTCACCTTCCATCATTCATTATTTCATCCTAAAAAGCCTCTCAGTTTGTTTTAAAATTGTTGGTGGGAATACTGTTTGTGTTAGCAAGAAGATGGCTATATATCCAATTGTGTATGTGTGTAAGAGAGGGAGAGAGTTGCCCTGCTGTCTTGTTTTTCTAACTCCAGGTCAGTGACTCATGTTTAAATATGTCCACTTATCACAGAGACAGGAGAGTAATGGGAGACTCTCAGTGGTGCTTACAAAAACAGGAAATCCCCTTACACACACAAACACACGAAGGTGACCAGATTTCTGAAATGAAAACCAAGGACATTTCTAGTTCAGCAGTTCAGCATATTGAATTCTTATGTTGCACCGTCATGTTGTACCGTGATGAGCTATAGTATCCTGTCATACTACTAAAAATGACATTTAGTCATCAGCACACACTTAAAGACTGTTATAGACTGTTCATAGTAACTTATGACCAGTTTTATTTTAGTATTATTTATTATAGTTTTTTTAAAACTTATTTTTATATTTACAATTGAATTATTCGTTTTTGAATTATTTTCAGTTAGTAGTTTTAGTTCTTATGGAAGCCCGTTTCTGCCACTGAATCAAAACAAAAAATAAGGAAGGTGTAACACGGACTCGTATGAAGCGTGATAGATCCAAATGCGAGCTTTTATTGAACACAACGTAGTCAGACAGGCAGGGTCGATCTTCAAACAAACAGTTATCTCCAGGGCAAAACAATAGCGTAATCCAATAAACAGGCAGAATGTCAAAATACCAGTGAGCAGTCCAAAAAGTAACAAATAAACAAGGCAATGGAACAAGGCAAAACTATGGCAAAAAACTAGACAAAACTATGGCAAGAAACAAAACCGTGGCATGAACAAAACAAGGCAATGAAACAAGAGAAAACGCTTAGTAGAGTCCGCACAGCAAAACAATACTTCGCAAAGCCTGTTTGGTTTAGGCCTCCTTAAATGGCCACCAAACAGGAAGTTACCAGTGAAGCAGCAGAGGGAGCAGCAACAGGCAGTCAATGGGTGAGGGCTCCCTCTGCTGGCGTGGCGTTACAGAAGGTAATTGCGACTCTTGCAATTGTGACTTTTTTTCTCTGAATTGCAAGTTTATATCTCACAATTTTGAGAAAAAAATCAGAAATACGAGATACAACCTTGCATTTGCAAGAAAAAAGTCAGAATTGCAAGATACAACCTTGCATTTGCGAGAAAAAGTTTACATCTTGCAATTTTATAACAGGCAATTGTTTATATTTATATTCTGGGAAAAAAAAGTCAGAATTCTGAGATACAAACTCGCATTTGTGAGAAAGCTTGTTTCTTACAATTCTGACTTTATATTCTGCAATTGCAAATTTATATTTCACAATTGCAAAATTGCGAGATACAAACTTGCATTTGCAAGAAAAAAGTCAGAATTGCGAGATACCAACTCGCATTTGCGAGAAAAAGTTTCAATCTCGCAATTCTGACTTTATAACAGGAAATTTTGAGTTTATATTTAGTAATTCTGAGAAAAAAAGTCAGAAATGCGAGATACAAACTTGCATTTGCGAGAAAAAAGTTTCAGTCTCGCAATTCTGACATTATAAAGTCAGAATTGTGAGATACAAACTCACATTTACAAAAAATAATTTATCTTGCAATTCTGACTAAATTTCCCACAATTGCGAGTTTATATCTTGCAATTCTGACTTTATAACATGCAATTGCAAGTCTGTGAAAAAAAGTCAAAAATGCGAGATACAAACTTGCATTTGGCAGAAAAAAGTCAGAATTGTGAGATACAAACTCGCATTTGCGAGAAAGATTTTATCTCGCAATTCCGACTAAATTTCCTGCAATTGCGAGTTTATATCTTGCAATTTTGACTTAATAACATGCAATTGAGTTAATATCTCACAATTCAGACACAAAGACACAAATTTGATTTGTGAAAAAAGGATTTGTATTTTGCAATTCTGACTTTATTTCTTGCAATACTGAGTTTATATCTTGCAATTCTGAAGTTATAATTTGCAATTGTTAGTGTATATAATGCAATACTGAGAAAAAAATTGTCAGAAATGCAAGTTTGTATTATGCAATTATAAAAAAAAATTGCAAGCTGTAAAGTAGCAATTGCGAGAAAAAAGTCAAAATTGTGAGATAAAGTCGCAATTACCCTTTTTATATTTTTTGTTCAGTGACAGAAACAAGCTTCCATAAATTCTTCTACTTAGTGTTTATACAACTTATTTAAATTTTGTTTAGTTTACCTTTTCATGTTATAATATTTTTATATTATTTGAACTTTATTTCAGTTGACAAAAGTGTTAGTTTCTCTCTAAATGAGGTTCATAAACTTCTGTTCAGTCATTTTCTTATGTTCAATAAGCTTAATATTATTGCACTTTACAGGCATTACAAGTTATTATCATGCTGTTGCCGTTTTAAACACAGGTATCAGATTTTTTGAACACTACCTATTCTCTGAAATACTTTGAAATGCCATGGTATGTGAATTGGGTATTATTTAGTACCATTATATGTATCTAAGTACCATTGTATTGTTATCTGATACCGTGTCACAGTACTTTTTGTATGGACAAACATATAAACACAATATTGGCATAATTTGATTTGTAAATCACTTTGGTTTTTGAAACCTTTGATTGATGCTCCATTTACAAGCGGGAGTATGAACAACACTCATACTATTTTAGGAAATAAATGGCTAGAAAAAGATCATATCTCTTTATCTCTTCATCATCTTAAGTTTGTTCAGGTGAATTAACTCACAGCTTTTTTAATCTTTATCCAGGTAAAATTTTAACTGCTTAACAGATTTACCAGGATCAGCTTTTAACTAAAATTCTTGACAGCTAGGTTCTGTCAAAATATCAGTGCATTTGAAAGCATCAGCAGTGTTTGACAGCTCTTTGACAGTAATGACAACATGAGAAACCGACACGGCTGTTTATTGGAATTCATTTACAGTAGTTAGCCTTTAATTTACTTGCAGTGTAACTGATAAAGTGAAACTCGGCCTTTCAGTGTGTGTAAATGAAACCACCTGTTCTCTGCTGGCCAGGGTGAACTTTAACCTCCTGGCTCAATATTGCACAGACTCTGCGTGAGCGTCTTACGCCAGATGAGCTGAATAGTGAAATATGACTCCACAGGACACAATCAATGTGTGTGTGTCTGCGTGTGCATTAGCATGTGTGGAACAGTGTTGATTTTCACTTCCTGATGCTTTGAACTGTCTTTCACAGCAGCATGAGTTTTATGGAACATCTGATAGGGGAAGATTTGATTTGCAAATTGTTTTGTGAAACAAAACTGACAGAGAGGAGTACAAGAGAATACTAGAAATCAAAATTAGTGTTTCATTCACTTTTTTTTTCTACATAATTCCTGATGTTTTTAATGGGTCATGTTGTTCCAAACCTGTAAGATGTTTTTTTAATTTTCAGTACACAAATTAAGATATTTTTGATAAAACCAAGAGCTTTCTGACCCTCCATAGACAGCAACGCAACTACCACATTTAAGGCCGAGAAAAGTAGTAAGGACATCATTAAAATCGTCCATGTGACATCAGTGGTTCAACTGTAATTTTATGAAGCCATGAGAATACTTTTTGCGCAAAAAAACAAACCAAAAAAAAAAAAAACAGAAATAATATAATATTCAATTTCTTTCTTCTTCTCTTCCGTGTCAGTCTTCAATGCGCATTTCTGTGCCTTGAAAGTGTCAGATGCGTTGATGTCTATGCAGGGTCAAAAAGCTCGCTGATTTCATCAAAAATATCTTCATTTGTGTTCTGAAGATGAACAAAGATCTTATGGGTTTGTAATGACATGAGGGTGAGTAATTAATGACAGAATTGTCATTTTTGGGTGAACTTTCCCTTTAATATATATAATTAATGTGTGTATTTTTTGTAAGTTAACGGAATAGTTCATCCAAAAATGAAAATGAAAATCATTTACAGCCTCATGTAGTTTTTTTTTTCTGTGGAACAAAAAAGTTTACTCAACATTAATTCTTTTTAAATCTTTTTCCTGACAATTCTGACAAAAAAAGTCAGAATTATGAGATATAAAAAAGAATTCTGATCATTTTTCTTGTAGTTGTGGGTTTATATTTAACAATTCTGACTTTTCTTCACTGTTTCAATCTTGCAGGTCTGAGGGTTTTTTTTGTCAAAATCAGAATTCTGAGACATAATTACCTTTTTGGCAGAAATACACTTTCATATAAACCAGCTAAAACCTTTTTATTTGATTTCAAATTTGGACACCTTTACATGTTTTTTTGTTTTTTGTTTTTTTTTTAATTGTCATTTTTCTCTGATTTTCTCATAATGATGATTAGACATGGTGAGCTCTTTTTTTTACTGCATGCCCAAACTAGGCAAATTTAGCAGCTTTGGACTGTTACTTAAAAAAAAGTATAAAAAATAAACAAACATTAGACTAAAGTAAAAAAAACTGCTATTTCAAAGATTACACTCTAAGAAAACTTTCATATAAATACAGCCCAATGTACCACGTTAATATGAAGGAATTTTCTGTATTGATTTTTCACAGGTGTTTTTACCCATTTATTAAATTACACTTGAATTGTGTTCTGTTTTCAGTTTGAAGGAAATGTCCATAAACTTACTGGAAAATGTCCTAGTAATTTTCTGTTTTTCTATGGATTTGTCTCTTACGGTGTAACTTTTTGTTTGAAATACTAAATCTTAAGCTTATGCACTAATGTTGAC
Organism: Labeo catla; assembly: GCA_012976165.1. NCBI lineage: Eukaryota > Metazoa > Chordata > Actinopteri > Cypriniformes > Cyprinidae > Labeo > Labeo catla. The sequence continues at coordinate 803,513 of VONZ01000080.1, forward strand.
TGTATTTTTAATGCTATGTGACTAAAACTCATTGTAAAGTGTCAGTTATTAATTTAGACCTGCGTTATGGCAGAATAGCCTATATGTTTGCTTTTGTTGCGTGTCAATAGCAATATTTAAAATACATAGAGACTGAAAATGCATTTAAAGAAATGTTCAAAATACATTTTGTTTTGTTTGTATGTAAATATGTTTCACAGTTGGCAGTTTATTCTAGTGTTCTCAGGCTCGTTCCCCATTTATGTTCCTGTTTCAAGGGCATTAACTATTGACTTGGTGACAGCTTTCAAGCTTCAGGTGAACTCTAGCTTATATAACACAAAACTGAGTCTTGTTGATATACTGTTAATGATAAATAGACAAAACAAACACACACGTGTGCCTCGCGTAACACGGTCTCTGTTCCGAACTTTAGTTCGAGGTCTTGTGGAACTGCCGAATGCAAATGAACCACAGACTAGAAAGTGTTTGTAACCACACCTGCCTCACTCTCTCTTTTTCTCTCTCTCTCTAGGAAGTGAGTGGTTCATATTCATCTAGTGGGAGAGTTGCAGACAAATATAGAGGTGTAGGAGAAAAAATGTCTAATCAGGACTCAAACTTTGAAGGATGTGAGTATCTTTTGGCTTTTTTACTACAGTAATTCAGTTTAAATGAAACACCAGAATTTTATAATTCACCCTGAAGATGTTAATGTTCAGCTGTTTAAATTCTGATTCAGGAAATTTGAAACTGTTCTGTTTGCAATCTCTTCATTTTTTAATGTGATTTACATGTTTGTGGAAATTCAGTGTGTGTGTGTGTGTGTGTGTGTAAAGGTGACATGATTAAAGACTTCACACATTGCTGTCTAGCATGATGACAACTGTGATGACAGACTTCAGCTGTAGTGCACATGCATGTATGTATATGTATGTATACATGTTTGGATTTCTGCTGCAATCTTGTTCAAAAGCACTTATTTCTGTTACTTTGAGTTTTCAGACACAAGATCTAGTCTTAAAAGTACCCCTATCATACCCAAACTTTAATTTATAATGTTTGAGTGTACATGTTTTAAATATATTCAGTGACAATGGTATGTTAGTGGGAGGCCTGTGTAATTTAATAGGTTTGTTTGACAGGGGAGTTGATTTGTGTACGGTCTGCGTACAGTGCATACGGTGTCTGCGTTTGTCTGTCTTTGGTTATCCCTCTTTCATTCTTTAAATCGGGCTATCAACTCGTCTTTTAAATAGACAACCTTGTTTACGACCAGTCCACACACGTACGCATGCATTCACACATGCATATCCTCCTACACTGGATATGCTGATGTTCATCACTCAAGTGTGTTGCATTCTCTTGAGTGTTGGTGTCTGACATCATGCCACACAGGGCTTTAAAGGGTTAGTTTATCCAAAAATTAAAATTCTGTCATTAATTACTCACCGTCATGTCGTTCCAAACCTGGAAGACCTTCGTTCATCTTTAAAACACAAATTAAGATGTTTTGATGAAATCTGAGAACTTTTTGACCTTGCATAGACAGAAACGTAACTGAAATGTTTATGGCCCAGAAAGGTAGTAAGGACATCATTAAAATAGTCCATGTGACATCAGTGGTTCAACCTTAATTTTATGAAGCTATGAAAATACTTTTTGTGCGCAAAGAAAACAAACAAAAAACAACTTTATTCAACAATTTCTTCTCTTCCATGTCAGTCTTCGCTGCATATTCACGTTTCAGTTGCATTGCTGTCTATGCAGGGTCAGAAAGCTTTCAGATTTCATAAAAAATATTTTAATTTGTGTTCTGAAGAAGAACGAAGGTCTCACAGGTTTGGAACGACATGAGGGAGAGTAATTATTGACAGAGTTTTCATTTTTCTGTGAACTGTCCCTTTAAAGCTGGCCAGGAGAGTCAGAGGAAATTTTATGTTTGTTATAATTGTATATTCTCTCCTCAGTCTTCCACTTTCTGTCTCTTAACTTTTTGTCTCAGCGTTTTTTAAGGGCCAAAGCTGGCATTCTAAATTTTTCAATTTTGTAAAAGAATGATTTTTTTTCCCTAACATAAAAAGCACACAGCATCCATAAATGTCCATTCATTTAATTTCTTCTAAACTACAGCTGATAAAATTGTGTCATCAAAAGTGACATCAAATCAGCGTTATGATAGTTTACTAAAACCTAAACCATAAACAAAAAGAAAGAAATAAAAATAAACAATAAAAATCATTTTAAAAATGTAGTGTTGGGGGTAACGCATCACAAATAACATGAGTTACAGAGTATCTTTTGGATGATCAGATTACTTTTTTCAAGTAACTAGTAAAGTAACACATTACTTTTTAATTCACAAGTCAGAGTTACTTTTTCAAAGAAGTATTAGCCGTTACTTTGTTTTCCCATGTACTGACTGAACGCTCTCCTGTTGCCATGTTGAGAGAAATCATGAGTAAGAGACGTTGTGTGCGCTGTGTAAACATGATGTTACTGTAGTTCTAGACTAGATTAATTTGTTGCACAAAAACAGATTTAGTATTCCTCAAAATTAATAAAAACAGTGAAATGCAAACTCAGAATATGACGCAAACATGCAATAATTAAATATGTTAAATAACACAAATATTCTTTATGAAGTTAATCCCATTTTAATAACTAATGTCTTTGCTGCTGATCTTTGTTGATCCAATTCAACCATACTAAAAAGCAAAATTTACTTTAGATAAACCAACATTTGTGCTTTATTTTTTTAATGCTGAAGAGTGTTGAACTTTCTGTTCTACTGTACAAATGTGAATTTACTTTTCCCTCAGCCTGAGGTGTATTCATTTGACTTTTGGTTTGAAAGGGCTTTTATGTTTTCCAAAAAATATATCTTTTTATAAACCATGCACAGATTTAAAAAGTATCGCAAAAGTAACATAACGCATTATTTTCCATAAAAAGTAACTAAGTAATGTAAATAGTTACTTTTTTAGGGAATAACGCAATATTGTAATTACTTTTAAAACTAATTTTCTCCAACACTGGTTACTTATAATAAAATAAACATATACATATCAAAAAATCAACTGGTTGCCAAAGCAGCATTTCTCATTTTAATTTAGTTTAACTTGATGTACTAAATAACTAAAACTAATAAATCAAACTGTCACTTTGAGTGACTCGAGTCCTGACTTATTTCTGACTCTGACGCCAACACATACAAACAAATGTAAGACCTCTCTGGAAGTGCTTTATATTAATCAAAAGAGCTTTGTAGAAGCTGTCACCTCCTCCAAGCTGCTTTAAATGGAGAAGGTTCTGTTGAAAACTGTGTTTATCCTTATTTATTCACCCTCATATTGTTCCAGGTTTGTATGTTGTTTTTTCCATGAAACACAAAAGAAAAAATTTTGAAGAATTTTCCAGACTTGTTTCCATGTCTGTTAAACTCCAAAAACATTGCCCCACAAAGGCAAACCATATGACTTGTGCGCTACGAATCTTCTAAAGCCATACCATAGCTTTCTAAAGGAACAGACTGAAATTTGAATCATTATGTTATTTATTTATAAATCATTTGTTATGTATTGAGAATATCAGTAAATTTGTAGTGCTGTCCCTCACACCTCATCTAAACGAGTAGTATGGACTAAACCAAACGTGTTTGGTAAACTGTTCCTTTAATCGTGGTATATATTTAAACGTGAAATAGGCTGTTTGTGCATTTCAATAAAGCCAAGGATGAATGACCCTAAAATCTCTCAGACAGTAGGGTGCCTCTCCCCCTCAGCGTGTCTGTCTGTCTGTCTCTCTGTGACTTCAGGTTAAGGGCATGTTGAGTAGCTTATCTAAAAAAAGGCCTAGCAGACTGGCAATCTTTTAAAGAGGAGGAGGGTAATGGTAGGGGCCTCTGAAATACAACCAGCTGTCCCTGCCCTCCATCACTCTGAGGTGAACCGGACAGTAGACTGGAGCTGGTCTCCAAACATACACTCACACTTTCATACTAAGACGCTGGGTGTCTATAGGGATCTCCAGGTGGGATCTGGATTGTCCAGGTGATACTATAATAACATTGAGGAACACAGAGGAAACGACAGACCTATTTAGGTGAGTGCACTTCAGCAGAAGTGGCTTCTGATGTAGATGTCATGTGTAGTACATCACTATAGGTGATGGGAAGTTTCATTTGGAAGATGCATGGTTTATAATTTAACCAATTTGATGAAGAACTAATTAGCGTTTCAACTGATTTTGAGGCTTTTTTAATTAAAAGGGTGAATTAGGTTGAGCTGAAACTAATAACAACACTTTTCCAGGTTTAAAGCGCTTAAGGCCAACGGCGCACGCGCACGTGTTCAAGAGCGCTCATTAAGATTGCATGAAGTGGACACATGGCATATTGTTACATCATAATGGAGTTGAGCAAAATTAATATTGATGAGTGTTACTTGTATAAACATAAAGTAACAAAAGGGTTCTTTTGCTAACCAAAGACTTTCAGATTTTCCGATAGCTATTATACTTGTTTACTTGGCTATTTCAGCGAGACAAGAACTCTAAGTTTTGGCATTTAGCAATTCAAAAACTTATTATGCTTTCCATTTAACAATACCTGTTCACTACATTTAAACTAAGTAATGGCAGCTGGCTTCAAGATTTAAAAGTTATATCAACAATTGTACGGGCAATGTGAAGAAAATGGAAAATGAGATGAGTGATACACGTGAACTGTATAAATTGTCTTTTTTTTAATGTGCATCATAGTTTCTGTGCGGCTGTGAGTGTCATATATGTCGGCTCACTCCATGAATGTCTTAGAATAGAGTCCCAAAGACCGGGCTTTCTGAATTTAGCCCGTAAGCTACTGCTGCATTCCATCGACTTGAGTCTAGAATATTACAGGCCTGCTGATATAATGCTTACACTGTTCAATCATGCATTTAGCAGATGTCTAATACTGCTAATGCTGACAAAGTGAACCAAAACCAGAGCGGCAATTAATCAAAATGACAAAAAAGCAGTTAATCTACACTACTTCCTATTTCTGTTAGTCACTGGAGACAAAAAGTAAGAACTGTGGCAGATGATGATAGAGAAGTAGAAATCTGAATGATAGACAAGTGACCGATATAAAGATTGCCGGGGCTTTGCATTTTAGGAAGTTACTCTTCCTGGCTGTCTCACACTCTCTCTCTCTCCCTCTCTGAAATATGATACTAACGGTCCTTGGTTTAAAATAACTGTTCTTTAATTGCTCTCGGTATTGTGGTTACTTCACGTCATGGTAATGCGCAATAGTCTAGAAAGTCGCCAACCCCTGCAGTTCTAGATACTTGGAGGTTTTTTGGAATGCTTGTTGTCCATCTTCCCCGCTGACGTCTTTTTTCTCTTCCCATCGTGACAAACGAGTGTGTGATCCCTCTGTGTTTGAAAAGTGTCAGATACCCTCAGGTGTAGAGTTTCTGTTCAACAGCTACTAAAGCCTGCTTATTCTGGATCTGAATCATCTCTAGCCCTCTGCTGGGCTAGTTTTACACTGGCATGCTCTGAATAACTGCTCTGCTAAAATTAACGGTTCGGGGAACATATCTTGGTCACATGGTGATACGGTCATGCTTTACTGATGCAAGAAAAGCAGTGTGGGTGTATGACACAGTACAAAGAACTGGCTTGAAATCATCAGCGAATAGCATTGCAGTATATCCCCCATGAGCTCTTATCTTCAGCAGTGATGGATAGAATTCAAATATTTAGTCAGTGAAGAATTTAAAATGTGCAGCTGGCATGCATCTGCCAATAACGTTTCATTTGTAAATCATCTTGATACAATAATCAGCTTATGTTTAGTGTTTTCACATAAATGTCCTATGTGATTTTTTTGACTTAAGATTGAAATAATTTTTTACATTTTTTAAATTGTTTGTTTCAGTCACGGAATAAAAAAATTGCAACTTTTGAATTTTTTCTCAATTATGAGTTTATACCTACAATTCAGGGGTTTTTTTAGATTTTTTGTTGAGAATTTGAAATTTACATCTTGCAATCTTTGTTTTTTTTTTCTCAGAATTCTGAGTTTACAATTCTGTTTTTTTTTTTGTTTCCACCACTGAATAAAAAACAAGTTTGTATCTTACAATTCTGACCTTTTTTCTCAATTATGAATTTATACCTACAATTCAGTTTTTTTTTATTTTAAATTTACATCTTGCAATCGTTATTTTTTTTCTCACAAGTCTGAGTTTACAATTCTATTTTTTGTTTCCACCACTGAATAAAAAATAAAAAAAAAAGTTTGTATCTTCCAATACTTTTTTCCCTCAGAATTCTGAGTTTACAATTCTGTTTTTGTTTCCACCACTGAATAAAAAAAGTTAATATCTTACAATTCAGACTTTTTCTCTCAATTATGAGTTTATACTCACAATTCAGTTTTTTCTTGAGAATTCTAAAACTAAAAAAAGTTTATTTCTCATTATTTTTTTTTATTTTTTTCTTCTTTTTAGAATTTTAATTTTACATCTCCCAATTCTGAGATTTAAACTCAAGAACTGCTAGAAAAAGCCAGAACTGTGAGATAAAAAAAAGTTGCAAAAAATTAAAATGTACTTTTTTATTCCATTATGGAAACAAGCTTCCATATTTTAGTATTACCTGGATAATTACTATAGTATAAATCAGAACAAAATTATAAAGAATTTTGTACATCAACCACAGATAATACATTTCTGGCTAATACTGGTGAGCCAAAATTTATTTTAATTTAAAATTTTAATTTCTGCTAATTATTATATTTAACAGTGATATTACATTTATGGTGTTACAAAAAGTACTAGATGACAGATAAATGTATCATTATTGATAATACCAATACATTAAAAATGAAACTCTTATATTGTTACTGACAGACATGGTAAAATTATATTTCGCATCCTTATAACCTCCCATGTAATATCTGTAAAATACCTTATACGTGTACAATCCTTACCAGATTGTAGTGTTGATGTCTTGGGTGATCCAACTTTGAAAACCATGATTGATGAGGACGACGTGCATGCTTTGTAACATCATTCCTCATCTTGTCATTAGAGCCATCTATAGACTGGTAGACAGAGATAGAGTCAGCATTAGCTGTCACAATACATCCCTGTTGTCAGTTTGACTTTGTCTTGCTAAATTTACTCTTGAAAATATGACAGATGATGTGATCTCTAATCTAACATTAGTTTCCCGCAAACCACTCATGAGACCTGAGTCAGTGAGAAGAAATGCATTTATTTATGTTACAGTTTCAAGTTTAATAGCGAATGATGCACACCCTGCAACCTGACTGTGTGTGTATTTCAGCTGCGGGCAGTGCAGGTGATTCACCATCTAGAGAGGGACACGGTGACAGTGAGGCTGAGACTGTGCCTCTCAAGCAGAGACTGGCCTTATACCAAGCTGCCGCTACCAAGGAGGAGAGAAGCCCATCTGTGGTATTTACCAGCATGAACATGCACACATACCCACAAACACGCATGAGCATATGCTGGGGCACACACTCATATCAAATTACCTGTAGTGACGGAAAAATAGGCACAGATTTCCTACTTCTTGTCTAAGGCCTTCTACTTCCTATTTAATATTTACAGTTCAGGAAAAAATCTGTTCAGTCCATATAAGCATGCAGTACTTAATGGCTGTGTAATACATAATTGATGCATAAAATCGATTTGCACTTTATTGATCCCATGTGGGAATTTGGGTTGCATTAAATAAAGTGAGATGACAGTTACTGGATGAGGTGGAGTGTTACACAAACAATTTGTCCTAAACAATTTGTGCTTGTTTCCTAACCAGCTACAACAATAGAAATACATTTTGTCAGTTGCTTGGTTTTTATAGAGTCTTTTCATTGATATACACTACCAGAATTTTTTGGACAGTAAGATTTTTAATGTTTTTTAAAGAAGTCTCTTCTGCTCACCTAGCCTGCATTTATTTGATTCAAAGTACAGCAAAAACAGTAAAATTTTGAAATATTTTTACTATTTAAAATAACTGTGTTCTATTTGAATATATTTTAAAATGTAATTTATTCCTGTGATTTTAAAGCTGAATTTTTCATAACAAAAACACACACACAAAACAGATACTGACTCCAAGCTTTTGAATAGTAGTGTATAATGTTACAAAAGCTTTTTTTTTTCAGATAAATGCTGATCTTTGGATCTTTCTATTCATTAAAGAATTCTGAAAGACGTACTCAACTGTTTTAAATATTAATCATAACAATAAATGTTTCTTGAACTGCAAATCAATGATTTCTGAATGATCATGTGACAATGAAGACTAGAGTAATGATGCTGAAAATGTAGCTTTAATCACAGGAATAAATTACATTTTAAAATATATTCAAATAGAAAGCATTTATTTTAAATAGTAGAAATATTTCACAATATTACTGCTTTTGCTGTATTTTGGATCAAATAAATACAGGCTTGATAAGCAGAAGAGACTTCTTTAAAAAAAAAAAAAAAAAATCTTACTGTTCAAAAACATTATTTTTATATTTTGTTTTTATCTTAATTTGGAGTTTTAGAAATTTATTGTGTTTTTGACATTTTTATTATTTTTTATATATATATATATATATATATATATATGTTTTATTAAATTTTAGTTTTATTTAGCTTTATTATTAAAGTACTTCACTTTAAACTAAATAAAATGTAAATATTGCCTTGGAAATTTAAATAAAATTCTAAAAAAAGTTTTTTATATTTTATTTTACTTCAAGTAATAGAAATTTTGTTTTATATTTTGGTTATAGTTATTACGACTACAACGTTCTGGAAGTACAGACTTGCATATGTTCTATTTTCTAATGAAAAATTTAGAATACGTTATGTTTAGAATTATGTTTATTTCTGCTGTGCTGTGCCATGTAGTCCTGCCCATTGTGAAATACCTGTATATTAAATGTCAGGCATGTTCTGGTTGTTTGTTATTGTGTCACATTCTGCAACATTTTTACTGCCTGTGTGGAGAGAAACATTTCTTGTCACTAGAATTCTGGTTAACACTATTGCTAAACTAGTCTTTAAGATCTGTACAATAAAGAATAATTTAATACTGAACGATTAACTGATACTGATGCAACTTAAGATAATATTTGTTTAGTTCTAAGTAAATGAGGAAATTAAAAACTTTGTTTTCAACCTTGTAGTGCCCCCTAGAGGACAATCATATGTCTCAAACCTATATACTTTATGTAAGCTTATGTGTACTGCATGTATATTTATTAATGTGTCTTACCATTTCATTTTGTGTTTTAAGGTCATGGACAGCTCTGAGCCGTGCTCTCTGCCAGGTGGACTGGCCAGCGTCAAGAAACAGTTTGAAAGCCAAGAATTCAGTTCCTCTGCTGCATCCCAAAGCACTGTTACACAATACCACTATCAGCAGAGACAGGTACTTCAGAAGAATACACAAGGGATCCACAAAACTCCATTCCACAAAAATAGACTAAAACAAGACCGTTTGCAGTGCTATTGAATCCACTATTTTTTCTAATAAATCCCCTGTATTGTTCATGCAATAAACATGAATAATTTTCATATAGATTATATCAAGTTAACAGCAGTGAGTTGCATATTGTGTATGTTTGTTATGTCTTAATAGCAGGTGGTGAGCTCATCAGAAGTGACGGTACGAAGCAGTGTTAAAGAAAGCAGTACCTCAAATGCTCAGGTATACCCACACAAGATAAAAACACATTTATATAATAGGTGCAATTCTTTTAAGAGGTATTATTTAGGCGTGTGCTCACTGTTTCCATGTTAGGTTTCCCTGGACCAGAGTGTTCATCAAAGTGTGGCCTCAAGCTTTGGGGATCATTATGATGAGAAAGGTAGTGTTCATATGAAGTTTTTTTTAATAACAAATCACAAGAGGGTGTGTTACCTCTTTCTAATTTTATCTTTCTCATTCCATTTTTTAACCTGGTAAAGTGATGGTAATTGGAGGAGAGAATTTGCCAAAAATTTCTACTCAAGCCCTGAAACAGCAGCATGAAAAAAATATTGAGGAGGCCACTCCACCCAAACATATCAAGGTAAAAATGACAGTAAAATGTTTTACCTGCAGTGGTTAAATTAAACAAATAAATAACCACTTAAAATATATGGGTGTTTCTTTAAATTTAGGCACTTTTTTTGTTCTAGGGGTTGATTTTTATTCTATATTTTAACAGATTTCCCCATTTCTTTCATATATGTCACACAACTGTCTTTTAGCATAGATATTACTGGTTTATCCATGTCTAGAACCTGAGAATACATTTCATATCAATCATAATGTGGAAAACTAAGCTAAAATAGCGTAAAAAAGAAAATGCACAAGACATAATGCAAAAAATGAAATTAGCTTTAGCAGAGCCATTTTTTCCAAAAAATGTTTGAAATGTCATTTACAATAAATAATTTAAGATGTCGTGGAAATGACACTTTAGTTTTGGTGTCTTCAGCAATGCATATCTCCACTGTTGATAAATCAATAAAAATGCTAATAAGAGTGTAAAAATGTGTTTTAAGAACACAGGACCAAAAGAGCACATATTTGAAGAAATGCCTGTAATTGCCTGTTAAATGTACAAAAATCTACTTTGTCTACATTGTCTATTTAAGAATATTTCTTTCTATCGCTCCTTTTCTCTGCTTATGCATAAGAATTAAAGTAGAATATATTTTATGCACAAGATTATGCATTGATGAAAGATGCTTGTCTTTTCCTTCTATACCAAAAAAGATTGATCTCGATTACAACCAGTTTCCTTGGGCCCCAGTAAATGTTTCTTCAAAGACCACTGCCACAGGTAGCTATGAGACCATGTCTGTCAGTAAAACAATGCAAGAGGCCTCTACCTCCTCTGTGGCTTCCTCACAACATGAGGCTGTGGAGCAGTTTTCTCAACCAGTATCTGCCACGCATCAGTTTCAAGTGGCTTCCCAAGTCCCAGAACGTTGTCCTTCCCCTAAGCCAGCAGATGCATCTACTTCAGCCAAATATGCTGTCAGTAAAGAGCAGTACTCTAAGCAGAGGAACCTCTATGAACTTAAGCGTCTCTACAAGCACATTCATCCAGAAGTGCGTAAAAACCTGGAGCGCGACTTCTTCACTGAAGTGACAGACACAGAGCAAACCTACGTGGACAGCGACGAGGAGGTGAGCAGAGACATTCAGCAAGCACGCTATGTTTTTGAAAACAGCGGCAGTACCAGTCCTGGCAAGTGCATAAGTCCAGAGAGAGAGTATTTGGAGTGGGATGAGATCCTGAAAGGTGAGGTGCAGTCAATGCGTTGGATGTTTGAGAACAAGCCCCTAGATTCCATTAAAGATGTCACACCAGATGAGGATGTGGGCAAGAATATTGCCCAACAAGAAATCATTGCTGGGAAAGATGTGAAGTATACTACGTGGATGTTTGAAACACAGCCCATCGATGCTCTAGGTACAGAAAAAACAGATTCAGCAGAGCACATTGGAAAGCTAGATCTAGCAAGGGGAGATGTCCAGACTGCAACATGGCTGTTTGAGACACAACCGCTGGACTCACTCAACAAAATTTACCAAGAAGATGAGCAAGAGACACAGGTGATATATGCTAAAGACATTGCTGGGGGTGATGTGAAAACTGCTAGGTACTTGTTTGAAACACAGCACCTGGACACACTTGGACACACTGAGACTATCGACGAAAGTCACTTTCTGGAGCTGAAATCAGAACTTGAAGAAGTCAAGGGTGAGGTAAAGAAAACCACCAAGATGTTCGAGACACAACCCATGTGTGTCATCCGCGGTGACTCGGGCGAAATGCTGGAGATTACCAAGGTGCGACGTGAAGAAACCGAGAAAGGTGATGTCAGAACATCACGCTGGCTCTTTGAAACTCAGCCTCTGGACTTGATCAGCAAAGATCCAAGCAAAGTAAAATTAATCTGTGGGGTCTCCATGGAGGATAATTATCAGGGTGGGGTGAACCGAGGAAGATGGCTGTTTGAGACAAAGACACTTGATCAAATCAAAGATGAAGAATGGGAAAGCACAAAGATTCAGAAGGAGGAGATCGTAGGTGCAGATGTGAGGAGACACTGCATGATCTTTGAAACACAGCCGATGGATAAACTTAAAGATAACACCAATGAAAGACCAATGGATCCAGAAGACATTATAGGTGGTGATGTGACATCTGCTAGGCATTTGTTTGAAACAGTGCCAATGGAGAATCTGAAAGAGTTAGCAGAAGTTGGCAAGCTGCAAAAGGTGGTAGCTTCAGAAGAAGAGAAAGGCGATGTGAGACACCAGAGGTGGTTGTTTGAAAGCAAACCTCTTGAGCAGATCAGAGAGGAGAAGAAAGAGATCACACGGACTATTAATCTAGAGGAGCTTGAAAAAGGTGATGTCACAAATTACAAGGAAATATTTGAGACCATGGACCTGAGCAAGTGTACAGACACACAAAAAATACAAGTGGAGGGTGTCACCAGTGGGTCAGTGAAATCAAATAAAGTATTATTTGAGTCAACACCCTTATATGCTGTGCAGGACAGCTCTGGACACTACCATGAAGTTAAAACCGTTCGCAGAGAGGAAGTTGTTAAAGGAGATGTGCGAAGCTGCAAGTGGATGTTTGAAACTCGTCCTATTGATCAGTTTGATGAGAGCATCACTAAGTTCCAGATAATCAAAGGTATATCTAAAGAAGAAATCCAATCAGGTGATGTCAAAACTGCCAAATGGCTTTTCGAGACTCAGCCACTTGACGGCATTAAATACTTCAACTTAGAGGAAGAGGACAACAGGAAAAATGAAAGCATTGAGATCCAAAGAGGTGACGTTAAAACATGTAGATGGTTGTTTGAAACTCAGCCAATGGATGTCTTGTATGAGAAAGTAGAGACGAAGACTGAGGACACCACGGATGTCCAGAAAGGAGATGTTAAGACCTGCACATGGCTTTTTGAGACTCAGACTCTTGACAGCATCAAGGATGAGTCTGAGACAATCCTGAAAACGTGCACGGTAAAGCAAGATGATGTAAAAGGTAAGGATGTACGTCTAGTGCGTTTCCTCTTTGAGACTGAAAACCTAGAAAACATCACTGACGACGAAGATCACAGTGGCTTTAAGCGAATCACTGAAATTGACATTAACTCTGGAGATGTATCACGAATGAAGTACATCTTTGAGAATCAATCATCTGATATCATGACTTCTACATCTGAGGAGACTATGCAGAAACTCAAATGCCGTCAAGCAGAGGACATTCAGAAAGGAAATGTGGTGAACTGTACCTGGATGTTTGAAAACCAACCAATTGATTCCATCAGGGCAAATTCTGAAGAATTAAGGGAATCACGCACGGTGACAGATATTCAGGGAGGTAATGTTGATAAAGGTCGCTTCATTTTTGAGACATACTCGTTAGATAAGATTCAGGAAGAGACATCTGATACTGAGATCAGCAAACTCCAAAGCATCATACACAAGGAGATTGAGAAAGGGGATGTTAAAAACTACACCATGATGTTTGAGACTCAACCACTGTATGCTATCAGGGACAAAGAAGGACACTATCATGAGGTTACTACCGTCACAAAAGAAGAGATTCTGCGAGGAGATGTGGTTGGGGCAAGATGGTTGTTTGAGACAAAGCCCCTTGACTCAATAAGAGACACAGATGAGGTATACATCATCAAAGCTGTTACTGAAGAAGACATCCAAAAAGGAGATGTCAGCACAGCTAGGTGGAGGTTTGAAACTCAGCCTCTAGATGAGATTGCAGAGGATATGAAAGTTGCTGTTAAAACAGTAGCAGACATCCAAGGGGGAGATGTGAAAACAAACAAACAGCGTTTTGAAATGGATGACCTGTCCAAAAAATATGTGAGAACTGTTAGTGTCAGTGAGATTCAGAGAGGTAATGTGAGAAGCTCCACATGGATGTTTGAAACACGTACTATTGACAAGATCCGTGGTGAAGGCTCGGAGTATGACGAGATGGAGAAGGTGATGCGTGAAGAGGTGGTAAAAGGTGATGTTAAGCAATCTGTGTGGCTCTTTGAAAAGGAACCACTTGATCGCATCAAGGAAGTTGATGAAACAGACACTGTAATTTCTCGTGAAGAAATCCCAAAAGCCGATGTGAAGACAACAACATGGTTGTTTGAAACCACTCCCCTAACCGAGTTCAATGAGAGCAGTGTGGAGAGGAAAGAGATTGTTGGTAAGAGCATCAAGACAACTCTAGAGGAGCTGTATACTCAGAAAATGGTTGAATCACAAGGTATCCTAATTGAGGCAGATGAGATTGGAGATGTCAGAATGGCTAAATACAAACTTCTAAACCAGGACACTCCAGAGATTCAGAGAGAAGAGGTCATTCATGGAGACCTGAATAGTATTATGATGAACCTGCTCAACAGACGTGAGACAACAGAGAGGGCAATCACCATAGACAAGGAGGAAAGAGGAAATATCAACTCAACTGTCCAAAAGCTCTTTCATCAGAACAAGGGTGATAATGTTGAGAAAGAGCAAATTATTAGAGGAGATATCCAAGAAGCTATTAATAACTTGCTCAAGCAAGAAGGATCTTCCAAACGTGGCATTCTGATTCAAGAAGATGAGAAAGGAGATGTGAAAATGACCATATACTCGCTCCTCAATAAAGAAAGTGAGAGCAGTGTTGAGAAAGAGGATATTGTTAGAGGAAATATTCGTGGAACAATGCATAGGCTGCTGGGTAGTGCTGATGCAAAGGACCCGTCCTCTAAGATAACTGTGGGAGAAGCCGAGAGAGGAAATGTCAGTTTTTATTCTACGTGTATTGAGTCTGGGGCTCTGGACTACCTTAGGCAACTTCAGATGGGGACTGATGAAACTGTTGAAGAAAAAGTGAAAGAAACGATTATTGGAGGTGACGTAGAACAAACAAAACAGATTTTAAGAAAGAGCCAGCAAACAGTAGGACGAACTGTTGCTGAAGATGATATTGTACCTGGTGATGTAGTTAACACAGTACAGGTGTTTATGATGGAACCCGTAGTATCCCTGCATAACCTGCAGAAAGTGGAGATAGTAAAGGGAGACTTGAGAGCAGCTCTTGACTCTCTCACACAAGCTGTAAACCAAAGTGTTGTCGTAGAAAAAGAAGAGATAGTCAAAGGAGATATCTGCACAACACTTAGGTCTCTTGAGGAGGCTCAAAACCAACTGAAAGAAATAGAAAAGCCTGAAATTGTCCCTGGTGACATCAGGGGTGCATTAGAATCTCTTGAAAAATCATCATCTGTAAAGACTGAGGTAATTATTGAAGACATGGTCCCAGGGGATATTAGAGGTACCTTGAAATCCCTGGAGGAGGCAAAGCAGGCGGTCAAAGAGGTTGAGAAGGAGGAGATTGTTAAAGGTGACATTCAGACTGCTCTCCTTAATCTCCAAGAGGCTTCAACTGAAAAGAAGGTCTTCCAGCACCAAGTAAGTGAACAGGGTGATGTGAAAGGTACAATTCAACTCTTACTGGAGCCAACCTCATCCCCTCGTATGCAGAGGAGGCCAAGCACAGAGGGTGACATAAAATCCTCCATCAAATCACTTTATGAGCAGGAGCAAGTGCAAACTGAGAAAGAAGAGGTGATTAAGGGAGATGTTCAGGGCACCATTCAGTCCCTGATGAAGAAGAAAGAGCAATCAAGCCACAAATCAAAAATGAATCCTCACAAGAAACCTAGAGTTCTCATAAAGAATCCAGTTCCCCCTCAACAAGCAGCCCGTGAATGCCCGACTGGACCTAAAACTGAGGAAAAACCAACAAATCCACCTCCAGTGAGAAATATGCAGCCGAGCAGCACACAAAAGACATCCGAGATCAAATCTTCAGAAAGTCAGACTTCTTCTGAGGAGCAACGCTCTACTACTAAACAAATGACTACAGCTGTTCATTCACAAGAGTCCTCTCAAAGCTCTCAAAAGATAAATGTCAAGGAGCAACATATCAAACAAAAACAGAACACTCCTAGTCCGGTGCTAATAAAGAAGAAGAATATCGGAGGTCAAATGAGTGAGAAGAAATCTGAAACTGCAGCTGTGTCTTCAGCAACGAGTGCATCAACGGAGGCATCACAAACTAATATTAGCATGAAACAAACTCAGGAGACAAAGACAGTCACACAGGTTCAAACAACTGTGACAACAGAACAAACCACTGTAACCCAGAAGCAGAACATCAAGAATTTAAAATCAGAAAAGAATGTTAAGAGCCTGAACCGCAATCTGAGTCCCAAAGGAATGATAAAAAAAGTGAAACCACAGCCAGAGATTCATTTTCCACCACCTCCGAGTTCTCCTCCACCCCCCTCTGAATCGGAACTCTCTTTGCCTCCTCCTCCCTCACCAGTGGCAGAAAGTGATGTCCAGCCATCCCTCTTACCACGCCCTCCTCTGGTCATGAGACAGGACAGTGACCTTCCTCCTCCACCACCTCCACCCCCTGTAATGGAGTCAGACACTGAATTTTTTCCACCCCCTCCTCCACCCCAAGACCTCCTCCCTCCTCCTCCATCTCAACAGGAACTCAGCTCTGTTGCCCAACCTGAAAAGCCAAAAGGCCGAACTTTATTCAAGGTGCCCAAACCTGAGCCTCCCAAGCAACCACAGCCCAAAACATTTAAATGGCAGAAAAAACAACCTGCACCTGCTCCCCACCCCCCACCCCACCTCCACCTCCTCCTCCTCCTCCTCCATCAGTGGCAGAGCAGAGTGAAACAGTTGCATTTAACGTAACCACAGTTACTGAAACTACAGAGAACATCACCAAGCAAAGGGGATTGGTTAAACCAATTGAACCTCCGGCCCCACAAATTACTAAAGTTTTATCAGCAATACCTGTGCTACAACCAGCAGCTGAGGAGCCACCACGCCCTAAAAAGGCGTTTGTTCCACCAGTGAAACTCCCACCTTCTCCCGACCCTTCTGCTCAAAAATCAAGACCTGCAAGTAAATTCAAAACACCACTTATGCTTGCGGAGGAGAGGTATCGCAAACAAAGAGAGGAAGCTGAAAAGAACAAAGGAGAAACTACTCCCACCTCACCCCCACCTACTAAACCATTTAATGTTAGTGAAATGAAGGCTGAAGCAGAGTCAAGTGCACAGAAAGTTGAACAGCCTCAAATTACTTTTCAGACACAGCAGGAAACATCTAAAGAACCAGAGGCTAAAGAGAAGCCACCACTGCTTCCCAAAGAAACAGCAGAAAAACCTGCTCCTCCAAAAAGTCCACAGACTCCACCAAAGCAAAAGCCACCTGCAAGTTTTCAGATAAGCAAGCCTTCATTTCCAAAGGTTGGTAAGAAAACAACCACAGAATCCTCTAGCACTGTATTAGATAAAAAACAGGCATCTACTACGGCTGCCTTAGAAATTAAAAGCCATCCAGCCCCCACAGTTCATCCAGTCTCTGTTGCAGAGCAAGTTGACAGTACAAAAACTCACTCTGTAAAACAAGAGAGCATCCAGGCCACAAAAAACATTCAAAGTCAGATCACTACTTCTGCTCAAGCAGAAGAGATCAAGAGCATAGAGACTTCTGTGGCTCAAGAAGTCAAGAAGGCTCCTTCCCAGACCACAAAGATCCCTAAGGTGACCCCTAGCTTTAAGGTGAAAACATTTAAGGTGCCTAAGGTAGAAAAGCCGGAGAAACAAGAAGAGAGAAAAGACACTGTTCAGACAATCAGCACTGAGCAAACAGTCACAGAAACAGGAAGAAGTGATGTCTCCCAAGTATGCATGGGTCAGGAGGGTCTCCAAAAATCCACCAGTGCTGAAGTAAAAGTTGAGAAAAAGGAGGAAATGCGACAAACCAAGCAAGATATCAAAATGGAGGTCCAGTTGAAGAAGCAAAAACAAACATCAGTTAAGCAGCCGCCACCTGTGGCACCAAGACCATCAGTTGAGATACATCAAATTCAACCAGCAATATCAACAGAGATACATCAAGGACAAGGACAGATATCTGTCATTCAGTCCCATCAAGCAGTGAGAGAGGAACATGTCCAGATTCATGAAGAAAGGATGGTCACTCAGAGCACAGTTCAACAACAGAGCACTCAACAAAAAAGTAAATTCCAGATCAAGAAGCAGGTAAAGCCTCCACTGCAGCCTCCAAGCAGAGAGGAGGCTATAAAACAGTCAATGCAGAAAGAGGAGCAAAACAAAACAGAGATTACAAAAACAGCAGAAG
This sequence comes from Labeo catla, assembly GCA_012976165.1. Lineage (NCBI taxonomy): Eukaryota > Metazoa > Chordata > Actinopteri > Cypriniformes > Cyprinidae > Labeo > Labeo catla. The sequence goes on from VONZ01000080.1 coordinate 821,771, forward strand.
CTGAAATGAGTGCATCAATGACAACCGAAAGCTCTTATGCACAAAAATGTGAAGAGATTCAAAAACTGTTAGGTTATATCAAGGAGTTTGAAGGAGCTCCTGCAAAGCTGAATCCAAAGTCATTACAGACAGTGCTGAGTTTAATTCCTGATTGGCTAGTTGGTTCCGAAGAGAAGGCTGATTTAAGCCGGACTCAGTACAACAAGCAAAAACTGAGAGAGATCATAATCTATGTGCAGAACCTTGCCCTGGCTAAACTACATTTTTTAGAGGGAAATTTGTCAGAGATGGCAAAAAGTGAGTCATCACAGGAGAAAAAAATAGTAGGTGGAGCCACACAGAAAATATCTAAGATTACTATTGGCTCAGCGAAAATAGAGACTCAGAAGAAAGTAGTGGAGGAGAAAAAGACAGAGTGCCAGAGTGACTCAAGGATAGCAGAGCTCAAAATGGCATCTGAGCTAAGAATGCGGACACCGTCACCTACATTCATCTGCATTGAGTCTGCCAAGAGGACAGACTCTCCCTTGGGAGTGACTCCATCACCTCCTCCCTCTTACCGATCAGGTGCCACACCAACACCTCCCCCACGCTGGTCTGAAACACCGACACGTCTGAACCAATCTACACCTTCCCCTACAATGAGTCGCTCTGAGAAGCTAGCTAAACTGAGAGATACCACAGCCAAACTCTCACAAGGCATGACTCCACCACCCATGCCCTTACCAGAGTACATGATAAAGGCTCAAACAGATTTGGAAGGGTCTCGCTCATCCAGCTGTTCAGAGATTACCCTCGAGACTCACATGATGGAATCATCCCTGCCAGATGCCACAGATATCCATGGAGACTCTATGATGACCGTAAAAGACAAGCGTGAGTTCTTTGAAGAGGCTCAGAAAGCAGAGGTCTGTCGTACATATGTACGCAAAGATCCTATTGACATCCCAGAGCGTCTTGGAGCAGATACAGAAGATAATGAGCCAGAGATGCCGAAATCGATCGACACCCATGAGAGAATGTTAGAGGACTTGCCCAAGGTTGACCTGTCCAAGCTTGTTAACAAATTTGAGTCTCCCCAGCCTAAGGTTTATGTTCGGAAGGAGCCCATTGTGATAACTGAGAGACTTGGAAGTGACACAGAAGATTTTGAATCTGAGAAGAAGTCATCTCTGGTGGAGGACATACCAAGTTTTGATATTAAAGCCCTCAAGAACGTCTTTGAAATGGGTGACCAAGCCCACCAGTATTTAAGGGAAGAGAGAAAGAATCTTGAGAAACAAGAGGAAGCACCTGAAGGATTCTCTCAAACTAAATCTGTGACTGAGCACTTCTCCACGGTAGATGAGTTTGGAAACACTGTAACAGGCTCAAAGTCTGAAACAACCTCCCACTCTCGGAGTGTGACAACCCGTGGTGATCCCCCAACTTACGCAGATGTTGTAAGAGGGAATGTTCCTGTCCTGGATGTTCCACCAGAGGCCTCTGCAGAAGAGTTACTAAAGAGCTTCCAGCAGACATGGGCTGAGAGTGAAAATGTCTTCAAAAATCTGGGCTTCACTGTGTCTGAGCAGCACAGATCGCAGACTGTTTCCCACCAGCACCAGACTGTCGTCACCGGTAAACCTATGTGACGAGCATGGAAAGGTTAACGAGAGTGCAGAGTGATGACTAAAACAGCGATGGTGTGTTTGCATTTGACAAATGGTGATGCTTTAGGCATTCCTTTTGTCTGTACTCTTAGTTCGTGTTCATAATGGAGTGTTGCTAAACTGGATATCATAGTCGAAGTGAATATGGTTATTATTTTTTGATTATTGGCTGACTTTTTGAAGTACTGCCCATTAACGTGATGTTTGCATTTGTATTGCACCGCCCTGAATGCATGTAGTGCTTAAATATTTTCATTCTAACAACTATACTAACAGCTTCTTGTTTCTTTTTAACATTTTATAATTCACCAACCTCTGCTCTTGAAAGTGTAATAAAACTGTCTGTCCATGCAAGTCTGTGTATGTGTGCTGACTGTTTTAAAAGCATTTTCTGATGCTAGTCTCTCTCTCTGACAGAAAATACGGGTGCCAGAGTCCGAACTGTGTCGGGTATGTCGGAAGAGAGTGTATCCCATGGAGTCCCTCATAGCAGACAAGCAAAACTTCCATAAAAGCTGTTTTAGATGTGCCCACTGCAGCAGCCAGCTAAGGTAGAGGATTCTTTTTACACTAATCCTAGATGTTTTCAACATTTTAATGCGTTACAGTGTGGAATAGGAAGCTGAAAAAGCTGAAAAGTTTATATGCACCATGATCCCATGCAGGTTCAGAAGTTTATTTGAGTGGAGAGTTATAAGTATGTGAGCTGTTCTTGTTGTAATGACGGAATATACAGCCATCTTTTTTATACCAAATTCAAATATGATATTTGTGTATGACTGATATTTGTGTTTATCCCTCTAATTCAGTCTTGGAAATTATGCTTCTCTCCATGGACGAATGTACTGTAAGCCACACTACAAACAACTTTTCAAGTCTAAAGGCAACTATGATGAAGGGTTTGGAGAAAGGCCCCACAAAGAACTTTGGAGTACAAAGAATCAGAGCATCTCATCAGAGACGACTGACACGAAAAACAACCCTCCTGTCAATTTAAATGTCAAAGTAACTCACAGCCCACAAGAAATTTACCCCAACACCGCAGAGAGAATGACTCAAGAAAAGATGAATGATGACATTAAGAAGCCTGCAAATAAAATGGCAGTTGTGTGGCCACCCCTCAGCGATTCCCCAAAAAAGTCCTTTAATTTGGAGGATGACATAAAGGTAGTCAAACCTGTCTGGCCCCCTCAAGTTGAATCAGAACTCTCGGGTAAAGAGAATAATGAACCAGCAGTAAATAAGAGGCAAACTGCAATTACTAGTGGAAACTCAGCAGAAAATGTCCCTAAAGAAAATGGGGGAGGGCTTATGTCACCCATAAACATGCCAGAAAAAACTACAGATGCTAAAATAACTCAAGAGACAGAGCAGCCAACACCAAAACCTGAAACCGCTGAGGGGGGAGAGGATGCCAGTGAAACAGGCAAAGCCATTAAGCCCTCCAACGAAAGTGAGCAGACCACAGAGCAGAGAAATAATGAGACAACTCAAGCAACTGAGACAAAAGAAGAAAGTGAGATGAATGGTCAGAAAGTTGAGAAGTTAGAGAATGGAGATGTAGAAGGATCTAAGAATGATGGGGAAAGTGACAATGCAAATAACACGGATGAAAATGGTACTGAAGAAAGTGAAAAGAAAGTGCAAAGTGAAGTAAATGAGGGAGAAGAGGTAAGAGTGACAGTGATAGATGGGGAAGTAGCAAAGGGCCAAACAGCCAATGGCAATGCAAACAACAATAATAACAACAGTAACCTAATATTGGACAACGAGGCCAGTTGGGCAGGAATAGATAAAATTAAAGAAGAACCAGAGCTGCTGGACTTTTCCTCCTCAGGGCCACTTCCTGCTCAGGAATCATTTAAAGAAAAGGTCAACAGTGAGATGAGGGCTTCTGACATTTTCCAGCAACTTGAAGAAGACAGCTTTTTCTCATCCTGTGCCAAATACTCACATGACACGAAGGCAGAACAAGAACAGCCCAAAACTAATACATTGGTTTGCACTGAGACAGATGACAACCCAAAGTTTAGTGCCTCAAGTTTTCTAGATGACATATTTGCAGGTTTTGATGACAGTTCTAGTTTGCTTCCTGACTTTAAGGATGACATTTGTAGCAAGGAATCAGCTTCATCTCAGCTGGATGACCTTCTGGATTTTGGAATAGATTCAAAAGGGGAGACGGGCCAACACACGGAGCCGGAAATGAGGAAGAATCCGTTCGATAAAAATGACACCAAAGATGCTGGGCTGCTGAGTGAAGCCAGCAGTCCCTGGCAGGATGAAAATGACTTCTTGTCCGTAGAGGATCAAATTAAACAGAACCGATATTATGATGATGACTGATGAAAAAGTAAGAATTAACACTGTTTAATCTGCCATACGCTCATTTATACACAATCAAAGCTTCTGTTAACATGCTTTAGAACAGTATCAAAGCTCTGTTCATGGAGAGATGAATGTTAGCATGCTCGTATTGTATTTTATACTCAGCTCGCAGCAGACAGCACATTTAACCACAGTCTGAACCTTCTTTTAAAAAGCTTTATTTAAAGCACCTGGTGTGCAAAGATAAATTGGGGAAATATGATAATAGTGTTTTGTTTTTTGCTGTAAACATTTAAATCAGAATTCACATATCTATACCTGTGTCTGTTTTCCATGCCTGCAAGTTTGCAGATATTCTTTTACTTTCTTTATAGAATATTTGTAGGGGGTTATGATTTCTGCTTTTGTTTGATAGAATTCTCGACAGGTTGTCTGTCTTAAGGTGGTTAGAACTAATTGTTTCTGTTATACTGCTACTGCATTGACAATGAATAAAAATATGTTTCTGGAATTATCAGTACCATCTTTTGTGTTTCATCGGAGTCATGTTCTATATTTTTCATATGAAATATATGATCCATTTATTGCCAAAAACATTATCAGAAGTTAATTTGTAAATGAGTAATGAGTTGAAAACCTACCCATAATTAAGTAGTCAATAAAATTAAATGCTGAAGCTAATTTTTAAGATAACACTTTATATTCAACCCTCATTGGTTACTGATGCAAGCTTTCAGTGGTTTAACGTATTTGAGTAAATGTAATTAGTTATTAAATTTAAGTATCTTTTTGGCTACGAAAGATACCAAAGATTTACTATCTAGTTGACTACTATGTACTCTTTACTCCATTACATTTGTGATTAGTAACAACACTCGTCTTACTAATGTTTTAAAAATGGCAGAGAATGCAAATCAGAATGAAGACAAATGTCTTATCAGTTGATCAAAAAACTTACAGCAATAAAGCCACTGTGTTATTGTGAACTCTTTAGTTACTATCGACATGACTATGTCGACCTGAATCAATCCACCGTGTTCTTAGATGTGTAGGTAAGCCTACAGTATAACTGTTTTCACAACAAAAGCGTTTGTTCATAATGAAGATAATACATTAAAATAATATGGTAAGACACACCAATTTGCAGTATCAAGCAGCAAAACAAGCTGTTTTGTACAGCTAAAAATAGCTGGATGCAGATGAGACCAAAAGCCAGATCCATATAATTTACTCTTACAGCAAAAGTAAGGTGGATAGAGGGCTTGAACTTCCATCACAATTTGGTCAGTTACTCGGATATGTCGCCATACTGGCGATACTTGGATGTAAACAACAGCATGGATTGCACGGTTAATGTACTACTGAATACAGTATGTAGTTCTGCTATTTTATGCTGTCTAAACCACAGTAAAAATGTGTGGAAGCTGCTACATCATATAGAGAAGGACTTAGTAAGCAGGAAAGGACGCAATATTTTGACAAACTAAAGTTAATAGGAGTTAAAGATACGTACGAGCAGTATTAATTAAGATATTAGCCTAATATTTCACCTACCTACCTAATGTTGTCAAGATTCTTGCCCTGGAAATCCTGGTTCAGTTTGGCAAAACCACAAACGCCTTCTTTCCTCAGACAGTCTTTTGCATACTCTCCTTGAGTTTTGTTATAAATTTGGCAGTCTATAGTACTCTAAATGATTTTCCCGGTCCGACCAATTAATACACCCCAAAACAAGATAATAACTGGCCATTTTCAGCAACAATAATAAGCTAAATTTGCGAGTTCCGGTCAGTTCAGTGGCAGTGTTTACGTCCTGTGCCGCCAATATGACTGATTGATGATGCGTCGTGAAAACACTATACATAAATGAGCTATTTACCTTGATCTACACTGTGGTCATATGGGAATATGTGGAGACATATATATAGTTTAATCCACAGCATTTACTTCTTTAGAAGAAAAAATGTCAACTTGTGTTCATGGTTGCATTTTGGGCACAACAACATCACTGTAGCCTGCTTTATAATATATAGATAAAGATCATTTTATATTTTACAAATTAACACATTTATATAAGACACAGTCCAATAGTTAGAACTGTTACTAAACTTCTGTTTTATTCATACACATCAACTATAGATATTTTTATGTGTTATGTATTTCATAGTTTATAGTGAAATTAACTGAGTTATCAACCTTGCCTTATCAAGAGCAGTCGTAATCTGGACCTGTGCTTTGTAGATAGAGGGTGCAGTATGAAGCGGAGAGTGTAGGTTGGTCAAGTGAGCAGCAGTAGGGGTAGGGGTAGTCTAGCACTGATTCGCCTTCTGCGGGCGGGCTGCTGATTGGACAGCGTTCTATAACCCGCTGCAGCGCACCACCTCGCAACCATTCGACCGCTTGTTCCGTACACCGTCTATTCGCATTGTGCTCTGGAGGAAACTGGCAGGATTTCACCAATGCAGATAATTCGACCATAAAGGTAGGTTCTCAACGCACTGCCTCGTTGTAGTTTACCGAGTGTGTCGAGCATCTGCGTTTATAGAGCGGTGAGAGGAGCAGCGCTACAAAGAGTCGTGTTATGTTCTGGTTTTGGGGTAAATGGAGCGATGCTCAAAGCATTCTTTGCGTATATCTGTTATCTGTTACCAGGAGACCCGCATACATCCGCTTTCATCCGTAAAACGTAAACACTGTGACACCATCGCTTATAATATAGCTTGTAGATGTTATAAGTTTAACTATGGTAATTTTAAAATATGTTCTTTTAGAAACGTAATTGTTATGTAAATCATTGATATTCAATTCAAGAGACTAGTATGCTATTTTTTCTGCAAGTAGCTATTCATTAGTTACTTGTACTACTTGTACTAATATATTAAATATTAGCCTATTTATTCAATTGCTAGTCAACTGTCACTGGTAACAACTTCCTACTAGTATCTACTGCAGTTATTGCTTTTTTCAGCTTTACTTATAATTATTTATCAACTAATATCACTACTTAATTTTTAGTTAGACTAAATCTTTGTTTTGTTAAATGGTAATGGCCATACCTTCTTATGAATAACAACTATAGGCTGTTTTTTTTAAATCCAGTGTATCACATTCTTTTCATGTTCACTTAACATTGTTTTTACCCTTTAAAACAATCTCTGAATTTACCATTTCCTCCCTAAACATTAAAAATAATGTGCAGTATCATTCTCTTTTTTCTTTATATTCCATCAACATGAACATATGATTTAATCTTGTAGAAAAATTTTGGTTTTTGATGACCCTTCATCGGGGTCATCGGATGCAAAGTTCACTTTTACATGTTGTTTGGACATTAATGTGTGTTGGCAGTGTATGTACAAATCTACCCTATAATGATAAAAATCCATGCAGTGTACGTATGTAAAAATAATATCCCCTTTTTCAAATAGAGCCATTCTCAGATGCCACTCCCACGATAGTTGATTGACATGAGTGTCTTACCTCAGACCCGCCTTAAATCAGCTGTAACAGTCTGACCTCCATTGTTTCGATGCCGGAGCAGGGATGTAAGTTAGACAAGAATATCTCAGATTGAGGTGTTGTGTTGCTGGATGTAATAATGAACATAGTGGTCATTATTTACGCCGACATCTGAGGCATCCACTGAAGATACAGTGGATTACGTTGTTTGTGAAGGGAATGCGCCTCCCGAACTACATATATCCGTCTATGTTCGCGTGAATCATTCGTGATCCAGCTTCACTTACAGCAGAAGTGAGTATAACGTTTTTTTATGAATCTTTGCGATCACCTTTCAGAATAACGCTTAGCGTTATTAGTTTAGCGGCTAAATGCGACTAAATCCGGCTAAAGTAAACAGGCTCATCACTCCACAGAGAAAAGAGAAGGGCCGGCCGGGCGAGCAGAGCTCATTAACATTTAAAGCAGCCTCTACCAGAACAGGATGATTTTTGCAGAGCTGATTTTGGCAAGGTAAAAGGGGTGTTGTTTTACACCACCATTGAGAATTCTAACCAAAGTACATTATAGACTTTTCATTAAGACCCTAAAGAATCATATCAACTTAAATGGGCATCCGATGACCCCTTTAAAGGGATAGTTCACCCAAAACTGGAAAATCTGTCATCATTTATTTACCATTCAGTGATTCAGTCACCATTCAGTTTATACATTGTCTATAGTATAAACAATAATGTAAAGACAATTTTGTGTGGTTACCCCCCTGATTGCTGGCCACTTTTTATACTCTAAAGGAGGAAGGAGTTTTTTGTTTGACGCTAAGTACTTGATTTGGCATTTTTTGATACGAGTACTGCTATGCATTATGTTTTGCAGTTTGAGAAAAGGCTCTTCTATGGATCTGACGTCTGTTACGTTTTGTTTGGTGGAGAGAGATTCTTTGTTCATGAGGCAGTTGGCACCCTTATAATACCGTCAGCTATATTTTATACCATGATTTGGGTGGTTGACATGCTTTGATTATGTTCTTTTAGGAATTTGTTCTGCTGAGCTAGCAATTACGCCCTCCTGCATAATCAGGAAACTTTTGAGGGTGTTTTAAAGTTGTACTGTAGCTATTTTAAGCTTTCTTGTCTGTGATCCAACACATGACATTTCATAAGGTATCCAAGAGCATGCCTTAACATTGACTTTTCCATTAAATAGTCATGACCCTTAATAGTGCATGGCCTTCACCCTGAGGCCCTGACATAGCACATACTGTAGGTATGCTCCTAAGGTCTTTAGCACAGTGATGTGATTCATGCATTATTGAGAGTGTTACACTTTCTCCATGTTGACTGCAACACATCTGCTTATTGACTTACATGTATAGTTTATCACTGTGTTTTTTGGTTCTCGTATAGTGATATTTCATAGTTAATGTGAAGTGAGAAGTATACATTCCCATTCATATTACTTTGCCCTGACTTTTTCATTCTGAGGAATGAGTTTACCGCAGCACTGGTAATATAATGTCATTGTATTAGTTTGTGTGTGTGCGCGTGTGATTTCTGTGTAAGTAGAGCAGCTTCTCCCAGAGCTAAGGGAGAACAAACCCACTTGCATACCAATCACATTTTCTTGTTTAAGCATCTCTTATCCACATAAATATTTAAATAGTGGAGAGTGTCTTATTTGTGAAGTGCAGTTGAAACAGTTCTGGATTGTTTCAAAGCAGTTATTAGACAAAACCCAACAGGCTACCATAAATGTAAAACACATTAAGTGTTCAGTACTGAGACAGAATTAAACCATTTCTGACCTTGAAACGTTTGTCTTTGTTTATGTTTCATCACTTATCATTGATTTAAAATTTTAAACTAAAGCTTTGCGGAAATGTAAATGTGAATATGGCATTCAAACTAACTGACTCTAGGCTAATGGGTTCATTTCAATTTTTTATTCAAAATAGAATTGAGGATACTTTTTAAAATTCAGATTAATTTCCTGAATTTATGTTGGTTTGAACTGATGTGAAAAACAGGATGCAGAATTGTAATTCGATTTTTAAGGAAGTAGAATTAACAAGAGAATACAATTTAAAAGAATTAATTATTCATTATGAATTACAGAAAAATATGTTGTGATACAGGCATTTTTTTCCAGACAAACATTCAATTATAATAATTAATCAGTTTTGTTTGCAATAACACATGTAAATTTGATATTTGCTATTTGATTTATGTACACTACCAGTCAGAAGATTTTTAAAAACAATATTTAAATCAATATTTAAAACAGTTGAGTACATTTTTTTCAGGATTATTTGATTAATAGAAAGATCCAAAGATCAGCATTTATCTAAAATAAAAGGTTTTGTAACATTATACGTTATACCATTCAAACGCTTAGAGTCAGTATTTATTTTTATTTGGAAAGAAACTATAGAAATTAATACTTTTATTTAGCAAGGATGCTTTGAATTGATCAAAAGTGATGATAAAGACATTTATAATATTACAAAATATTTCTGCTTCAGATAAATGCTGTTCTTCTGAACTTTCTATTCATCAAAGAAACCTGAAAAAAATCTACTCAGCTGTTTTAAACATAATAATAATAAATGTTTTTTGAGCAGCAAATCAGAATATTAGAATGATTTCTGAAGGATGGTGTGACTGGAGTAAAAATGCTAAAAATTCTGCTTTGAAATCACAGGAATAAATTACATTTTAAAACATATTTAAAAAGGTTGTTTTAAATAGTAAAATATTTTTTTAAAATACTGTTTTTGCTCTACATGGGATCAAATAAATGCAGGCTTGGTGAGCAGAAGAAACTTTTTAAAAAGACATATCAAATCTTACTGGTCAAAAACTTTTGACTGGTATGAAGAAGTCCTTATATAGCAGCTTGTTAGCTGCATTCAAATTCACATTTTATGTATGACTGTGTGTAATTTATGCTGTAGAACTAAAAAATATCATACGATAACCACAAGCCTGGTTTTATTCATAATGTAAATGGACAACAACCATTCTAAAATCCCACTGGAATTTCCTGTGGGAATCTATGGCAAATTAGCCTTCCAGTTTTGGCCTACAAATTGATGGCATGACTGTACAGCTCTATTACAATTAAACATCCTGTGGCGTGTGGCCAAATCAATTAAAATTCCAAATCATCAACTGAAATGAATAATCTTTGAACGAGCATCTTTTTGTTTTGAAACAGCTGCATATTTTAGAAGGGTTTCAAGGCTATAATTTTGTTTTGAGCGAACAGTATAAGTGAATTTTAAAAAAACATGACAGTCATTGCTGTTGAAGCCAGTGCTCAGGAAGGATCATACACACACTGCCTCAAGATTTATCATTAGAGAGAAGCAGTGCCAGCCATCTGTTTATTGATCAGTAAATCACAGAAAGCCTTACGTTAGCAAACACAATTATACACATGACAAATATGCAGCCATTGAACTGAGAAATGTGGTTTAGACTCTGGCAGACATTATTTACTTTTATTCATTACAGATTGAGTCAGTCAGAGACAGAGAAGAGAGCTAGACAACACTGACCATGACTGAGTTGTTTTAGTGTTCATTTTTCTCACTCAAATGGCAAAAACATTAAATGTAATGCTGTAGTAGTAAGAAAAGAAAGTGGAGTAAGTATAAAATGTATGAAAACTTATGAAAGTATTTTTATTTTTTAGATATATGATTAGATATACAGTATATTTACTGGAAAACAACAAAATACTGATGAAAACATTTTGTGCAGTGCATTTAGTGCAACTAAATTAAGTTATAGTCACAGTAATGGTCAGTGAAAGCGTCATGATAGCATTTCTACACACACGCGTATCTTTCTCTAACTAAATCTGTTGTGAATCAAATTATATTACATCTGCCAGACTAAAACATAATCCTCATCCATCAGCCTGTCCTGTTATTTGCCAATAACATGTGTCTGAATGTCAATGTCCAGTTAGTATAGTTACTAACAATTAGTTATGTAAAGACCATAAAATATATCCAAAATATATATAGCTATGATCAAAAAATATGTATCTCTTCAGTTTCTCTCCTGCAGCCTTAAAGGAGAAGTCCACTTCCAGAACAACAATTTACAAATAATTTACTCACCCCCTTGTCATCCAAGATGTTCATGTCTTTCTTTCTTCAGTTGTAAAGCATTTCAGAACATTTCAGAACGAATTTCAAACATTTCAGCATTTTTCTCCATATAATGGACTGATCTGGTGCCCCGATTTTGAACTTCCTAAAAGACCGTTTAAATGCACTTCTAATGATCCCAAATGTGGTTGTAAACAATCCCAGCTGAGGAAGAGGGGTCTTATCTAGCGAAACAATCAGTTATTTTAAAAAATACAATTTATATACTTTTTAATGTAAAACGCTCGTCTTGTCATACTCTGCCTGGACTGTTTTTGTTCTGGTTCGTGACAGTTAGGGTATGTCGAAAAACTCCGAACTCATATTCTTCCTCAACTTCAAAATTGTCTTATATTGTTGTTTTACCTTTTTTGTTAAGGGTGTTTGATCTTCTTTGCATGTTCACTTTGCAAAGACTGGGTCAGAACTTCTACAGCGATGTAGGATGATTTTGAAATGATTTTTAAAGTTGAGGGAGAAAATATGACTGGAGTTTTTTGACATACCCTAACTGTCTTGAGTCAGAATACACAGAGTTTAGGGAGAGAAAGGCAAGACGAGCATTTGAGATTAAAGGGTATTTAAATTGTATTTTTTAAATGAAAATAACCGATCGTTTAACTAGATAAGACTCTTCTTTCTCGGCTGGGATCTTTTACAACCACATTGGGATCATTTGAAGCAGCATTTAAACTGCATTTTGGAAGTTCAAAATCAGGGCACCATATCAGTCCATTATATGGAGAAAATGCAGAAATGTTTTCCTCAAAAAACATAATTTCTTTACAACTGAAGAAAGAAAGACATAAATATCTTGGATGACATGGGGGTGAGTACATTATATGTGAATCTTTGTTTTGGAAAGAGACAAAAGAGACAGTTCTTACAAAAATGAAAAATCTGGAAACAATTATACCCTCTTTTTATGCAATTCTAACCATGTTTCTACCATGGACCACAAAGTAGATATTTCTGAAAAATATCTTGTCCAATCATTTTCATCCATAATTTATTTTGATGAATAAAAATGGGGATTTGGGCAGTTGTGCTCTAAAATGACAAAAAAAATATCATAAAAGTAGACAATGTAACTAGATACCAAGTCATAGAAAAGGTATTTGAAGAAGCACTTGAAAGTAATAGTTGAGTAAGTAAAGTCATCAACAAACTGTGCAGCAAGGCAGCCAGAAAGTCATACTGTGTATGGGACATTAGGGTGAGTAAATGATGATAGAATTTTCAATTTTGGCTGAACTATCCCTTTAAGGGTGAAGGAGAGAGAAATGAGCTGTAAATGAGGAGATACATATATATTGTGGTCTTAGAAGCTATAAAACAATCCTGAATAGTTTTCCTTTTTTTTGAGGTTAATGACCCAGAAACAGTTTCATGCATATGCAAATTTACTGTTTCATACATTCATAAAAGTGATGCCCTACTTTGTTTTGCCAATGTGCAGTGCTGAAGTTTAATCACTGCACTCAGAACTGTTTGACTGGATGCCCCATGGCAACAGCAGAGTATCCCACGGCAACCAAAGACAAATGCTGTATTCCGAAAAGCAAAATGGTGCCATCACTTGAATACATAGGCTGCGTCCGAAAGCCTGATCAGCTGACTTGCTGCCTCGCTGCCCTATCAGGCAGTGACTTCGAAGGCTGCGAAGGCAACTCTAGAAACAGTTTTGGACAGACTTCAGAGGCAGTGTAAGGTGAAGTCGTTGCTAGGTTGTCATTGTCATTGAAGGTCTGTGCGTCAGAAAAGACGGCAGAGAATGACATTTTTTGCTTAAAAAATAAAAGCACTGTTGCAAGTATTATTGCAGAACAGGTCATTGTTATTAGTGGCTGTTTTGTTATTATTGGTAGTATATTGTAAATGTTATTCTTATTTATTACTCATTTGAACCCTTTTTATATTTTTGTAAAATACTATTATTACAAACAATATTATTTATTATGCTTTTTACACTATTACTATTAATAAAGTAAAGTAAATCATGGTCATGATCTCATCTATTATATAAAGTAACAAGTTTCATCAGAATATCCAATAGCCGATATGACGCATCTGAGCCATAATTACCAAACAAAAGACTGGAGCAGCAAGATGGAGGTTGCATATGACTGTGACTGACAAATCTAGAGTGAAAGTTTGTAGGCGTGCATGTGTGTGTATGTGAATATGCATAAAACGCACACACTTTTATTCCAGGGGGAAAAAATATATAATATGTAATATCATTGCAGAGCTTGTTCTTAAGCTTCCATACTGCGGCATTTGCAGTATTTGCATGTTTCTGACCTTTTTAAAGGAAAGGAAAGAGAGATTGCTGTTGATCTGAAGCAAAGATGGGGGGAAAAAGATAAAGAATAGTTTATGTTTTTATAATGGAGACCCTTGCTTACCGTTTTATTTTTAGGACTAAAAAGCCCATCAACCCATCAGCTTTTTCTATTCTATCTGTTTTCTTTTTATTTATTATATAATTTTACAAAAACCCTTGCTACGTGTACTGCGTTAGGTTAACTGAGATTTGTCATAGCACTTGCATGTTATTGCTGTTTTGTTGATTTTGATTGCTTCCATTGTCCTCTTTTGTAAGTTGCTTTGGATAAAAACGTCTGCTGAATGTCTAAATGTAAATGTACATTTGACAGACCTATTAATACATGTTAACAATGCGTATATATACTGTGTGTGTGTGTGTGTGTGTGTGTGTGTGTGCGTATATATATACACACATACACTAGTGTGTTCAAAAGTTTGGGATCATTAAGAGTTGTAATTTTTTTTCAAGATGTTTCTTATGCTCATCAAGGCTGCATTTATTTGATTTATTGTGAAATGTTATTTCAATGCAAAATAACTGTTTACTACGTGAATATATTTTAAAATGTGATTTATTCCTGTGATGCAAAGCTGAATTTTCAGCATCATTACTCCAGTCTTCAGTGTCACATGATCCTTCAGAAATCATTATAATATAATTTATTATCAATGTTGAAAAAACCTTTTTTGAAGATTCATTATTAAATAAAAAGTTAAAAAGAACAGCATTTATTTAAAACAGAATCCTTTGTAACAACATAAACTACCATTTGAAAGTTTGTGGTCAGTAATTTTTTTTTTAAAACAAAATTAGTACTTTTGAGTAAATGCTGTTCTTTTTAACTTTTTATTCATCAAATAATCCTGAAAAAAGAATTGCAAGTTCCAAAAAATATTAAGCAACTGTTTCCAACGCTGATAATAAAAGTAATAAATCAGCATATTAGAATGATTTCTAAAGGATCATGTGATACTGAAGACTGGAGTAATGGCTGATGAAAATTAAGCTTCGAATCACAGGAATAAATTATATTTTAAAATATAGTAAAATAGAAAAATAAATTTTTGTTACTGTATACACTACTGTTTGGGGTCAGTACATTTTTTAATACTTTTATTCATCAATTACATGTTAAATTGATGAAAAGTGATAGTGAAGACTTTTGTTAAGATTTAGAATTTGAATACATTTTATTCTTATCTCTTCATCAAGGCTGCATGTATTTAAACAAAAATACAATAAACCTTTAATATTTCAAAACATTATTACAATTTATTTGACTTTTAATAACAATGTATAATAACTGTTTTCTATTTTAATATACATGGACATGTAGTCATTTTTACATTTACATTAGTCCATTTTAATTCAAAGTGATTTACATTCCATTGAAGGTGTACCACGTTTTAAATATTAGACAAAATATTTTAGTTATTGACATCGTTATCAATAGCTATTCAAACTGTCACAAGGGAGAAGAAACACTTTAATCACTGGAAGTTGGTAATGGCATGGAAGTTGATAATGTTTGCGTGGCCAGATATCAGATTATATAACTAATAACTGTACACTCTAAAAAATGCTGGGTTAAAACCCAGCAACTGGGTTGTTTTGACCCAGCTGTTACATTAAGTGTTTAACCCAACCTTCTGGGTAATTTATTTAACTTAGCTATTGCTTCAAAAATACTGTATTTCTTGCTTAAAATAGGTTGGAAATTAACATTTATTAATAAGTTGAATAAATAATAATAAAAATAATAAATATTTTCAAATTGCTTATTAATAAATGCTCACCTTGATTATTGCTGGTGTAATTATGTGTCTTATTTTTCATTTTTAACCATATAGTAATTTTTAAACAACAGTTGAGATAAAAAATACTACTTGGTTGGGTTAAACATTTAATCCAACCGCTGGGTCAACACCAAACCCAGCCAGTTTGTCCATGTTTTATCCAGTGCTGGGTTGCATTTAACCCAGCATTTTTAAGTGTAGTATAACTGAAAAATGACAAAACTATATAAACATTAATAAAACATTTGAACTAAAATGTAAATAAAACCTAAATATTATTTAAAAAATATAAACGTTGAGAGTATATACACTGCCCTCCAAAAGTTTGGAAACACCCCTGGCAAAGTGTGATTTTGGACGATATCAGCATCAATCCTTGTAATTTTTTGGTGCAAATACATTAAAGTAACTTGACATTATCATTGAAGACCAGCAATAATAATTTTCATTTTGATTACATAATAATGGCAATATATAAATGTCAAAGTCAGACATGCCCCTTTGCCAGCTGTGATGCCTGGTTACTGGTTTAAACTTGGCCCAGGTTTTTAAAAGTTTTTGGGTCAGCACACCTTAATAGCTTCAACAATTGATTGCCAATTAAGTTTAGAATACAATGAATTTAGGCCCAGATTATGCAGAGCTGTAACAGCTGCTAATGGTGGATATTTTGATGAATCGAAAATTTAAGTTTTTTCTATGTATAAACTGTTTATGTAAAAAAACATGTTTTCGTAGTTTGTGTTGTCTTTTATCAGTGCAAAATTATCACAAATTAAAATGGATTCATGCCAATATTGTCCAAAATCCCACATTTCGAGGGCGTTTCCAAACTTTTGGAGGGCAGTGATATTATGATATTGTGGTTTATGCCTGGTCTGTTATGTATTGAAGATGCGTTTTACTGACTCATACAGAAAACACAGCAGTGCCTCAGTCACTCCTGTATCTAACTAAGGTAAATAGAGGTTCATAAAAACAATATCAACACCCCAGAAAAAAGGCATGAGTCACTTTTCTCTCCCAAGTGAGGTTCTGAGGGAGCTGAGGGGCCCACAATTCGCCTCTGGCTCTGCTGTTGGAAACGTTCCCAGGCAATTGCTGCTGATGTTGTTTGTTTGCCATCTTTTGTGTCTTCAGGTGCAAAAATTCTGCTGAAGTGCTATTTTATAATAGAAACAGATAGATCCTTTCACCAGGTCTGCCTTTAGTTTACACTCCCACCCGTAATACTACCACCATCTGTTTATGTGTATTTTCGGTTTGTGGGGGATTCAGTGTTCTATGAAGTATTCTTTTATGTATATGTATGTTTATGCTATGTTTTGTGTGCTGCAGTGTATGCATATAAACACATAAGAGATGTACGCACTAAGTTTCTACTTGCATACAGTTTATTTTGCACTTACTGTATTTGTTTGTCAGTATAATAATTCAGATGCAATACGGTAACTGGAGAACCCAACATGCTGAAAGGGCTAAATATAGAATAATGATCATGAGAAATCAGTACAGCATGTGTGTGTGTTACACTACACGCAACATTCAAAAGCACTTTACATCTGTATTGTTCTGTTTTTCTATTTTAGATCCGCATACAGCCTAAAAACGGGATCTTTGAAGAAAACAAACACCCCCTCATATGCGAAGAGCACATCTCGGCTTTCTGTGACCTACAGATGAAGAGACATCCTGCAGCACCTGAACTGAGAAGCATTTCTGTCCACTCTATCCTATGCATCCTATGCTTTATTAATGATGTCGGAACAGACGCAATGCAGTGATGACCCACAGTGATAGAAGGTCAATCATTGGAAAGTGGATGCAAATCTCAGCACAATCAGAAGAGTACAGAAGCTTCTAGAAACATCTAGAACAGTGGTTCTCAACTATTTTGACTCATTGTCAGCAGTTTTCAATGCTTAAGGTAGGATATTTCTGCTGTAAGATTGCTCGTAAACAAATTGGGAAACAAGCAGAAATAGTAACAGGAGGGGAAAAAGAAATATGATTTCTTGATTTTATGTATTTTAAGCATTTTAATAAAATGTTAATGTATTCAAATTATTAATATCAGTTGAATAAATCATATTCAACAGAATAATTTTAAGTCATCCTGTGGCCCTCTTGTGGGCCCTAGTGGGATTGCCTGGTTGAGAACATCTGATCTAGAATGTGAATAATGTGAGTAAAGGAAGCCATAAGCAAAATGTTCCGTAACATTTGTGTTTCTAGAAAGAATGCTTCTGAACACAATTAAACCAGCACTGACATCAAAAGATGGATGGTTTGTGCTTTACTAAGCGATGTTTTCCAAATAACTACACGTGATTGGCCGGTGGGCTGTACGTGTGTGATTGACAGGTGATCCAGCCACTGACGAGATGCCTTCAAAGGTGTCATGCCTGTATTTGCTGACTGTGGTCTGCTGGGCCAGTGCGCTGTGGTATTTCAGTGGCTCTCGGCCCTCAACCACCTACGTGGGTCAGATGACCTTCACCCCTCGCAAACCGCTCCCGAGGCTCTCGAAGAATGACTCGTTCAGCAACATCCGAACACGCACTCTGAACCCTCACAATTTCAAGTTCCTCATCAACGAGCCCAACAAATGCGAAAGCACAACACCCTTCCTTGTCCTCCTCATCAGCACCAACCACAAGGAGTTTGACGCCCGCCAGGCGATCCGGGAGACGTGGGGAGATGAAAACACATTCGGCGATGTTCGCATTTTGACGCTGTTCCTTCTTGGGTACAGCCCTGAACCTGTCCTCAACCAGATGGTGGAACAAGAGAGCCAGATCTTCCATGACATCCTAGTGGAGGACTTTGTGGATTCCTACCACAATTTGACTCTGAAGACTCTCATGGGTATGCGATGGGTGTCCTTGTTTTGTCCCAACGCGCAGTACGTCATGAAAACAGACAGTGATATTTTTGTCAACATGGACAATTTAGTATTTAACCTGCTGAGACCCAACTCCAAACCAAGGCGGCGCTTTTTCACAGGGCATGTGATAAATGGTGGACCCATACGTGATGTTCACAGCAAGTGGTTCATGCCCAGAGAGCTTTACCCTGATAGCAGGTACCCACCGTTTTGCTCTGGCACTGGATATGTCTTTTCCGGAGACATTGCAGAGCTGGTTTATAAGACCTCCCTCCATACAAGACTCCTACATTTGGAGGATGTGTACGTGGGAATGTGCCTGCGGAAACTAGGCATTCAGCCTTTCCAGAACAGTGGATTCAATCACTGGAAAATGACCTACAGTCTTTGCCGCTACCGAAAAGTCTTGACTGTACATCAGATCTCACCAGAGGAGATATTAAGAATATGGAACGATATGTCTAATAAGAAACATCTCAAATGCTAGTGAATGTGAGGTGGTTGCGGAATAATGTGATATTGAAAACATGGTTATTTACTGGTATTAACAGGACTGGCCTGGTGCAGCAATACAGTCTGTATCATGCAACACAGAATACACTAATGAAGCCGATGTCAGTCTGTAGAGCAGTGGTTCCCAACCACGTTCCTGGAGGCCCCCCAACGCTGCATGTTTTCCATGTCTCCTTAATCAAAAACACCTGATTTCAGATCATCAGATCATTAGTAGAGACTCCAAGGCCTGAAATGGGTGTGTCAGACAAAGGAGAGATACATAATGTGCAGTGTTGGGAGGCCTCCAGGAACATGGTTGAGAACCACTGCTGTAGAGCAACATGCGCAGGGACAAACTGAATTCACAAGGTATTTCCAATGGTTATAAAATGGTGTTTTTGGCCTTACATATTTACATTATTCATATACCAGGCCGCTGTGAAATGCTTTATATTAATAATGCCAACTTTCAAATGAACACTGTATTATGAGAAATAGCAGTGCAGTATTTACTATTCCAGATGTCTGCTATAAACTACATTTATTCTGTATATCTCTCTTAAAATGAATGGTAACTAGAATAACCCATGAGAATGCATATTTATGTGTAGTTCAAGCCTTTGCAAAGCAGTAGAGCTCAGTTTTATAACTGTGGGTAGGAAAATTTAGCTTTTTAGGTTACAATGAAATAATGAATGCAAAAATAGATGGTGTACACACACACACTTTAAAGAGTTAGTTCACCCAAAAATGAAAATAAGCCTATAGTTTACTCACCCTCCAGGCATCATAGGTGTACATGACTTGAGTCTTTCAGACAAATCCAGTGGGAGTTATATCAATAATCATCCTGGCATTTCCAAGTTTTGTCTTCGTATAGACGGGGGTTTCTCTTCGCCAGTCCAAATAAAATGCATCCATCCATCCATCCATCCATCCATCCGTGAATAAAGGCCTCCTGTAGCAAATCGATGCATTTTTGTAGGAAAAATAGCCATGTTTTCACGTTACGTCATCAATCTGGAAGTCGGTGATTGCTGCGGCATTGAGTGTAAACAATGCCATTGAACCAAACGGAACTCACGTACAGGTTTGGCGAAAAAACGAAGAAACGGAAATAATTCATTATGTCAGGATAAGAAATACAAGGAAGAACTATCGGATCATCAGCCTGTGACAACGGGGGCAGATCGTATGGATGTTTACCACCTATTACAGGGCTGGACAATATGGACTGCCATGTGGCCCGTGCAAGTCGTACATTCACTGCACTGCACTCGTGTTCCAAAATGTCATTTGTGTGGAAATATTACCTTATTATATTTAGTCTGTAAAAGGCCGTTAACAGCTAAAGACGGACATAACGGGAGAAAATACTATAGCAGGCAGATCACTTTCACTGTTCACAATGCACGAAATATTGGAAGAAACCCATAATAATGAACTGGGGCTAGGAGTTTTTATGAATGTGTCTCTGAGGGGAACTGTCTTTTTTCAGAAAAAAGTTTACATGGTATTTTCTTTTCATCTAGCAGCTGTATAACGCGTTATAAACCAGCACAGCGAAGCTTTGTGTACAGCAGTAACCAAGGAAACACTATCGTTGAGCCCTGTATTAACTTTAGTTTGTCAAAATAAAGCGATCTTTCCTGCTTACTAAGTCCTTCTCTATATGATTTGGCAGCTTCCACACATTTTCTGTGGTTTAGACAGCATAAATTAGTAGAGCAACGTCTTCAGCGGTACACTAACCATGCAATCAATGCTTCTGTTTACATATGAGTATCGCAATGGCCGCGCATCCGGGTAACTGACCAGAACATGACGTCGAAAGAGCTGGTCGTGCATTTTATTGGGCTTGTTTTGGACTGATGAAGTGAAACACCTGCCCATGCAGTGATAGAGCTTGGAAATGCCAGGATAGTTTTTAATATAACTCCAGTTGGATTCGTCTTAAAGAACGAAGTAATATACACCTAGGATGTCTGGAGGATGAGTAAATTATGAGCTAATTTTCATTTTTGGGTAAACTAACCCATTAATTCTGCATGCACTACTTACATTATTTTTTTGTAAAGGGGTTGTATTGTTTTTTGTATTATTATTATTTAAATTGTATATTTTATTATATTGTTTTTTATATAATTGATTTTGTAAATATTTACTTACTTTAATTTTTTTGCACCAAAATTTAGTTTGTGACTATTTTCCAATCTCTTATACTTTTAAAATCTGAAAGTTACAGTATGTTTTCATAGTACAAATAACGTTTTATTTAAAAAAAAAATAATGAACATTTAATTTCTCATGATGACCTCTTTTACATAAGGAGCTATGCAAAATACTCCAAGCAGTCTGGCTAAATTTGAGGAACATGCTTAAACCAATCGCCCAAGCATAATGTAACCCCATAATATAACTGGAACAAAAAAGTCAACTTTTCACTTTTACAAATAATATGTACTTTGTATTTCTGACGACCATCTTGAGTGATTGTGTGCTGCATTACTGTACATTTTGCCATTTGATTGTACTGCTGAATGAAACAGGACGGGGATTAAGTCTGTCCTATGTTGTAATGATGTAACACAAATGACATATAGCACATATGACAAGGCCATGCTGGGACCATGCACTTTATTTTGTATCTGAAAACTCATAGACAGGCTCGTTTTACACTGCTAACTGTATATTTAATAAACATATTCACTTTTTTTAAGCAAAAGTGTCACTAAAGGTTTTTATCATTAAATGTAATCTGTAAGCAAACGGTCAGATTGTATGAATCTTCTGTTGGATCAAAGGCGATTAAGTTTCCACAAACTCTACTAACTGTTAAACAGTTCAACGTTACTGACACCTGTTGGCCAAGAAATGCCAAATCAACCTTCTATGGTACGTACAAAACGATCCATCCATCTATTAATTCTCCAAACCACAAGAGAGCAATGTCAAATTTTCTGTTAGAAATTATCACACTTTTACCAATATTTGGGTGCTTTCTGCATTTTTTATTGGACACTGGCTTCTAAATTCTGCCATGAGAAAAAAGGTAAGTTTCACGTAAAGAAAACAAGCAATACGTACATTTTTATGACCATTTTAGTACAAAACTGCTTTTACATGTATGATCATCATTTACATTGCCCTCCCCCAGTGCAATAAAGAAAGTATGATTATGTTGCTAAACTCTGATAAAAATACAGCAGACAACTTTAAAGAGTAAAATTGGTAGCAGAAAAAATGGAATCACAGTGAATCAACATAACCCCTTCCTTGAATATGCAACAGGAAATCTTTCACCCTTAATGCCATGGTTTCCTATTGAAACAGCAGTAGTTAAAACCTATAATTGTAAAATGATATAAAATGATACATTCATAAACTTGTATATGTATTCCTCACAGCTGTTGTTCCATGATAACATATTTCCAGTCGACTGTCATCAAGTTTGCTCATGTCTAGTTGCTTTATACAATGTCCCTTTCTGAGGTGTTGTATGGCTTTGTTGTGGAGGGGTAGGAGGAGTTTGATTTCAGGGAGGAGGAGCTTGAGGCTGAACGGCTCCGCCTGTCCAAGCTGCAGCGAGGGCTTTCTGCTCCTACATGGGTGCTGACCTGAGATGGACTGAGACTGAGCCTATTATTCAGAGCTCTGGACTCATATTCTTCTACTGATGTCTTCTTGTAGCTAAAAAAGAGAGAGGGAAAGATATTTACAGTGTCTAAACATCATGGAAAAGCTAGTAAGAAGGAGGAAGACCTCTGTTTCAAAACCTCTAGAGCAGAACATGGGCAACAACTCTCCGAGACAGTATCCTTGTGTCATAAGTTACAGTATTTGAAGTAGCGTTCATCATGAGAAGTGCATAGTTGTTTCCATTCCACTTACACTTTTAAAAATGTTTTAAAAAGAAAGGTTCAAAAAGGGTGTTTTTGCAGTGATATTATAGAACCACCATTTTTGCTTCCCCAAAGAACCTTTCAATGAACAGTTCCTAAAAGAACCATTTTGTGGAACCATTTTAAAAATCAAAAGAAGCTTTTTTGACTATAAAGAACCTTTTCTGCATTTGAAAGATTTCAAAGGTTCCACTGATGCCAATAAAGAACCTTTATTTATAGGAGTGTAGTTTTCAATGCAGAAGTAAGCTATTTTCTGTGAATGTGTGAAACTTCTGATTCATCAACCACTATAACTAAATAACTAGAAGAGTAATGAAGTTAAGTAAATGGTGAAACTGTTTCAAATAGACCAATGCAGTGTTTGCAAACAGTAATGATGTTTTTTGTGGGCGGAGCCTATCTAGTGGCAGAAAATGACAGTTTTCAAGTAGCAGTCTATGAAAGTCTAAAAAACAGTTAAAAAGGTAAATTTGAGTTTATATTTTAAAATTCTGATTTTATTCTCATAATTCCAAGATTATATCTCAGTTCTGATAAGAAAAATCAACTTGTCATTCTCCAATTTTCCTCTAGGCTCAGAATCATGTTTATATGCCACACTTCTGACTTTTTTTTCCCCTCAGAATTGACAAACTCGCTATTGTTGAGTTCTATCAAGTTATAAAGTCTAAAATACGAGATAAAAGTCAGAATTGTGAGATAAAATAGGTAAATGTTAAATGTTATAGGTTTAAAATATTATTTCATGATGTAAATGTAAAGCTAATATAAGATGTTTCCTATGAAATGTATATGTGAATATTATGTAGACCTATTGTTTAAAGCAAATTTATCCTTTAAAAGTAGAGTAGGCATAATCATAGCAGGGTTCATCCATAGTCTGTCCGTTTAATCATCTCTGTTTAGCTTCAAGTGGTGTCTTTGATGACAGTATTCTACTGTATAAAAATGATTTGCATTCAGAATCTAAAATCCAAAGGCACAAATATTCATTTTACCTCTTATTCAGTGGATTTTACCCATTTCACTGCACTTGTTTTTCTGCCACCACAATGCATGTGCAGCTGCAAGTGATGTAACTGTGACGTCTACTCCAAATTGGTCTATACACCCATTGTTTATGACTACGCTACTTTATATATTATAATCATTTAACATTCAAGTTCAAAATGGCTATGCTCACTTTTATGTTAAAAATAAAGTGGAAAAGGACTGGTGTTATTATGTTGTTAACCCCCTGGGGTCGACGATCACGCCGGCGTGATCAGCTCACGTTTTTTAAGATCAGTGCAAAAGACACTAAAAATACTCCGTCAATTTTGGTCACACAAATAAGTGTTATACATCATTAGAAACCATTAACAACAACTTTTTTGCTAACAACAGATGCAAAAAAGTTGAAGCCGCTGAATCATTTTTAAGTAATAACTTAAGATGTTACCAGATTATGCAGATTTTGTGTTACCTAACAAAGCATACTATTTTCAGCATCTTATATAGCAGTATTATTTCCTGCCCACTGCTTGTGTCGGGACTCCTGTGATGGCAGGACTATCCAGGGCAATAAAGTGTTCACTGATGCGTGTGTGTAGAATTCGAAGACTTCATCACAGTGTAGTGTAGTGTGCACTCACCATCGCAGAAGTAGAGAGGAGAGCACAACTGAGACAGATGAAGCTGCCATTGCAGCAGAGCCCATCCACGGCAGCAGCACCAGCCCAACTGGCATGAAAACACCTGAAAATCAGTAAACCCAAACCAGTAAATCACATCCATCTATTACAGAATGTAGGGCTGTCACGATAAGCGCAATACCGCGATATTGACGAGCATAACCGCAGAAGAATGCAACAACCGCAATATTTGTGTTTTCTTTTTTCATCAGGTTATACCCTTCTCGTTTTATACTTCGTGCATGTGTACTGAATATTAAATAAGTTAATGATAACATAATGTGCACCATGCTGATTTGTACAGAGGCTCAGTAGATTTGCACTTAAAGGAGAAGTCCACTTCCAGAACAACAATTTACAAATAATTTACTCACCCCCTTGTCATCCAAGATGTTCATGTCTTTCTTTCTTCAGTCATAGAGAAATTGTTTTTTGAGGAAAACATTTCAGCACTTTTCTTCATATAATGGACTTGTATGGTTCCCCGATTTTGAACTTCCAAAATGCAGTTTAAATGCGGCTTCAAACAATCCCAACCGAGAAAGAAGGGTCTTATGTAGCGTAACGATCGGTTATTTTAATAAAAATAATAGAATTTATATACTTTTTCATGCCAAACGCTCGTCTTGTCTTACTCTGCTTGGACGGTTTTTGTTGCGGTTCGTTTGTTAAGGGTGTTTGATCTTTTTTGCATGTTCACGTTGCAAAGACTGGGTCGGTACTTCTGCAGAGATGTAGGATGACTTTGAAATTATTTTTGAAGTTTTGAAGTTTTGAAGTTTTCGACATACCCTAATTGTCTTGAGTCAGAATACACAGAGTTCATGGAGAGAAAGGCAAGACAAGCATTTGAGATTAAAAAGTATATAAATTGTATTTTTTTTAAATGAAAATAACCGATCGTTTCGCTAGATAAGACCCTTCTTCCTCAGCTGGGATCGTTTACAACCGCATTTGGGTTTGTTTGAAGCCGCATTTAAACTGCATTTTGGAAGTTCAAAATCGGGGCACCATATCAGTCCATTATGTGAAGAAAAACGCAGAAATGTTTTCCTCAAAAAACATAATTTCTTTACGACTGAAGAAAGAAAGATATGAACATCTTAAATGGCAAGGGGGTGAGTACATTACATGTGAATCTTTGTTTTGGAAGTGGACTTCTCCTTTAACAAGCCTAAACAGACAGCGAATGATTTCAATTTCTCTTTGAATGAATTAGTGTTTTTTAACGTGCAGTTGAATGAACGGTTTAAAGACTCCCTTGCCACCATCTTGATGCATAACAATGAAACCGCACTTACTGACAACCCGTCTAGAATGCACAGGTGAAATATCAACAGAAAAAGTCTCTTGTCCAGTCAGATTCTAGGAGCACTAACTGTAATATTATATAAGCTAACAACAGCCTAATGATTTTGTCAGGTTAATGTTCTGTTATGTAGATAGTTATTTTGTCATTCTCTGCTGTTTACTTCACTTCCTGTTTCTACACGATTTAGTTTCGTTTCATTCATTTCTGAATATGACCTCCTTACATCGTAACACATATACACAAGATTATGTATATATATATACATGGCGGTAATACCGCATATACTACTGAGCCACTCAAAATTACCACAAGATTCCCTTACCGCAACAGCTCTAACAGAAACACACAGTAACACACAGTAAACGCTAAAATAAGAAAACAATGGCAACCATGTGGTTGGTTTTGTTTACCTGCTGCAACAGGGATGCCAAGCAAGTTGTAAATGAGAGCAAACACAAAGTTTATCCGGATTCTCTGCACCGTCTTTTTAGATAGCTCGATACTGGCCACCACATCCAGCAAATTATTCTACATCAACAAAACACATAATGAAGGCCTGGACTTTTTAATTGTTGGTAATTTAGAATCTCACCTTTTTTGCTGATAAATAAACTGACTCACCCGTATAAGGACAATATCTGCTGCTTCAATGGCAACGTCTGTGCCTGTTCCGATGGCAATGCCCAGATCGGCATGAGCAAGAGCGGGAGAATCATTGACCCCATCGCCCACCATTGCAACTTTCAAACCTCGTTGCTGCAATTCCTGGACTCTCGCCACTTTATGGGAAGGCAAGACTTCCGCAAACACCTTTTTGATGCCAACCTTTTTGAAACAGTGTACAAAAGCACACATGCAAACTGGATGTCAGAAATGTGGCTTTTCAATTAGTGATGTTTCTCAGGCAAAAAGAGCCATTGTCAGCAGTGTAGCAATTTATGAAGCATAGATCACAAAAAAAGTCACTTTCAAACAAAGTCAATTTTTACTGGTCAACACGGCGAATCAACGTGACCAACTTTTATCAAATGTCCCTTGGGAAATGTTTTGCCTTCATGTGAAATTCCTGAAATACTGAAATAAATTAAAAGTTCTGTCATGAAACTCTAGATGGCGCAGTCTGGTTCTAACTCATTCTGATATAATGACATCATTATTCACATGCACAGCTGATTGGTTGCTTTTTGTATCAGCAGCCAACTTTCACATACTCTGCTAGTCTTTGCTGTAGCAGCTGCAGCACACTTCAAAAACCCTCCATCTTCCCAAGCTCCACCTGTATAGAGCTGCTATGGGGTCATTTAATGTATATTGGGGTTATTTGTGCAGCAGCAGTATTTCCTACATGCTCACAGCAGCATGTCTGTGGACATGTCTTGCTCTGTCACAGCAACAGCCACAGCAAATCGATTCCACCAAGACTAAACACATTAACACTGTCATGTATATTACCATGCTAAACTCTCTAAGAGTTGTCATGACAGAACTGCATTCGCCAAACAACAATAAATATTCGGTCACGTTAGCATTCGCTACTAGAATGACTGGATTTTGCCCACGAACAAAACCTTTAATATGACTGCACCTTTATTTTACATTAATCTGTGTTGTTATATAATATGATTTTATATGGTACTAGTCAAAATGCAAATGTGTGTATGTATATACACCTGTGTGGCGATGGCCCGGGCTGTGCGTCTGTTGTCTCCGGTGATCATGAAGACCTCTATTCCCATACTGCTCAGGGTGTGAACAGCTAGAGCCGACTCTTCTTTTACTGTGTCTGCCACAGCTAACATAGCACACAGCACACCTGAGGAACAGAGACAGAAAGACAAAGAAAAAGACTGATCTTGATCTTCTAAAATAAAAACCTTGAGATTATTAGAAGTTTGACTAATAATAACCAACTAAAATATGGCCTTATACTAACATCACAGATGAAACTGAAATGTTTTGTTGATATATATATATATATATATATATATATATATTTTTTTTTTTATAATATCTCCTTTTAGACTAAATATAACGTACCATCAATGGCCACAAGTATGGCCGTCTGTCCTTTAGTCTCATGGCTGCTCATGGCATCATTCACATCAGCTGTGACCTCCAAACCATTCCTTGTCATCCACGTTCTGTTCCCGATCAAAACAGAGTACAAAGGACTACCTGGAAAAACACACACACACACACACACATATATATATATATATATATATATATTATACAGTATATTCATATATTAAGAGTTTAAAGGAAATCTGAGCCACAAAAAAAAAATAAGGCATGCAGACCTTTTCTAACATTTATAACATAAAGCTTTTATGCTTTAAAATGACAAACTTTGGCTAAATAATGAATATTATGTTTATATTACATTAGCAGTCAAAAGTTTTAAATAATTAAGACTTTTTAAAAAGTTTTTGAAAAGAGTCTGAACAAAGCTGCATTTATGTAAACAAAAATACAGTATAAATTGTAATATATAAAGTTTTCTATTTTAATATATTTTAAAATTGTATTCATGTGATGCAAAGCTAAATTTTCAGAAGCATTACTCTAATCTGGTGTTCAGTTATAAATAACGGTTATTATCTGTTTATTATCTGAATTAACGGTTATTAAGGTTGAAAATTGATGTTTGTGAAATGTTTCTTGAGCATCTACTTAGCATATTAAAATGATTTCTGATGGATCATATGACACTGAAGACTGGAGTAATGGCTGCTGAAAATTCAGCTTTAAAACATATTACAATAGAACACAGTTCCTCTAAATTGTAATAATATTTCACATATATCGCTTTTTGATATTTTTCATCAAATAAATGCAGTCTTGGTAGCATACAAAGCAATATTAATTTAATTATTAATTTGATATAAAATATTTGAACAAAAAGGCTCTGAAAATGCACAGAGTAATGCGCAAAACTCACACTAGGAGGCAGCAAAAACACACGTTTACCTTACCTGACCCTGAATCTGTGTCTGCCACCAGACTGCTCTCATCTGTGGTGGCTCCTTGGAGGGTAACAAGAAGTCGTGTCTGCTTTGCATTGGATGTGTTTGTTTCTTGTGTCTCTGGGCTGTTCTGCAGCAGATCCTCAATGTTGGAGACTTTACAGCTGATTCCACAGCCAGGAACAGCCTGGAAGTCATGGCAGTAGCCCAGAGTTTCTGTTCCCAACTCCTACAGAGAGACAGATTTAGAAGCAGACAAACAGATTTAGAAACCTCCTTTAACACCTAAGAGTAGTTTTATTTATATAAACAGATGGTTTAACTAGAAGTGGATGGGAAAACAGGTTTTCCTGAATTTTGGGACTTTGTATGTATAATTCCCAGAGGCTGCATCATATAAAACTGAAGTTTCAAAGTTTGTTGTGTCTGCTGCTTTTTCCAAACCTCTTTGCAATACTTGGCAACAGCAATGCCCAGCGGGTGTTCACTGCTGGCCTCAGCGGAGCCCACCACAGCCAGAACCTTCCGGAGAGGAAGCCTTGCTCGGTCCCACAGGACCAGTACTCGGGTCACCTGCGGCACACCATTAGTAATGGTGCCCGTCTTATCGAACATAACAGCCCTAACCTGCAGGAACAGCAAGGAAGAGAGTCAAATTCTAACAGACTATCCAGTAAATCCTTAAAGAATCTGAACATTTTTGTCTGAGGTATATTCATAACTGCATTTTATCACTCAATATATGAATACAGATACAAATTTAAAAATAGAACATAGAATTTTGTAAAATAATATATATTAATGATAAAAAAAATTACATTAGAATGTTATATACATATTTTGATACTATGCTGGATTTTTATACACCAGGGTTATAAAAAAAGATAAAAAATAGAAACATTTTCATTACTGGAAATTTTATATATATATATATATATATATATATATATATATTAGGGATGTGACGAGATCTTGTGGCAGTAGCGATCAAAACGAAAGTATCTTAACACTTGTATGTATAGTAACGCCTATCCTCTTCCGCCAGGAGGTGGCGACAACTGCCCATTTTAAAAAAGTAGGTAATTGAATCATTCATTCAGATTTCAATAGTCAAACAAGTCTTAATTTGTCAGACACTAGCTGTGTCTCATTATGAAGGATGCACCCTCCGGAGGCTGCATTCGAAGGCTGCATACGTCATAGAGGTTGTCTCATTTCAGAAAAGCAAGTAGGACACTACAAATGCCACCTTCGAATGCGTCCTTCTTTCACAGGAATTCGGAGGATGCATGCAGTGTATCCTTCGCTGCTACAGATAACCCAAAATTCTTTGCGTCGCCGTAACCAACGGTCGTTTATTTGAAAATAAATTGCGATGCCGGCAGATGTAAACACAAGCGACGATGAGATGTTTAAATATAAAAAGTAAAACTAATACATTTTTGTCCTCCTTTTTTCTGTAACAGATGTCAGTTGTACTTACGCTGCAGCTCCTCAAATATGCAATAAATTAAAACAAGTAAAAAACACTTTCTTTTCAAATTACTTTCCAAGTTTAGAAATAATTTTCCTTTATTTATTTACTGTTAGAGCGCAACTAGGCGGCCGCGGCGTGACACAACATAGTCCAGTGTAGACTGTTAGTGTGTTGTCATAGCAACGTGATCTAGGCTTGAGGACACTCCGCATAGGCATCCTACAGAGGATGCGACCTCCAAAGGATACAACCTCCGGAGGGCGCATCCTTCGAAATGAGACACAGCTACTGACTCCTTCATTGAATGTTTTTTTGTTGTTGCTGTTGTTGTTTTTTAAAAGGTATAAGCAATGAACAGTTTGTCAGAACCACTAGTAAATTACATTATTTTGTTTAGTTTTCTAATCTTTTTTTCTCCAGAATCGTGAGAGAATCATGGTCTCCAATTTATTAAAAATAACTGGGATTCTCAATTTATCCAGAATCATTAAGCTCTTGTTTAAATGTTGTTTATTACTGCATATAATTCATTAAAATGGAAGTTTAATCTCATAAAGTTCAAACTGCAACTACATTTTTTTACATTTTGTCTTTTTCAGTTGAATAAAAGACTATTTTCCCTATATATTTCATCACTGAGGATTTCTTCGAGACCCAGTCTCGTGTCTCGTCTCGTCTCGTCACACCCCTAATATATATATATATATATATATATATATATATTTCCAATAATTAAAATGTTTCTATTTTTTATCTTTTTTATAACCCTGGAATTTATAAATCTGGAATCTGAGGGTGCAAAAATAAAATCTAAATATTGAGAAATTTGCCTTTGAAGTTGTCCAAATGAAGTTCTTAGCAATGCATATTACTAATCAAAAATTAAGTTTTGATATGTTTATGGTAGTAAATTTACAAATGTGTTCATGGAACATGATCTTTACTTAATATCTTAATAATTTTTGGCATAAAAGAAAAATTGATCATTTTGACCCATACAAAGTATTTTTGGCTAAATAACTAAAATAACTAAAAATGTATTGAAAATGAATTTAACAAATATACAAAACTAATAAAAATTACAGAAACATTAAACAAAATTACTAAAACTTTAACTTAAAATTACAGAAAATAATGTAAAAAGTAGTAATAATAGTAATAGCAGTAAAACTAGTAAAAAATTGTATCTAAATGATGCTAAATGGACACTAAATGATCCTAAGACTGGGCATGACTATTTAAAAGTTTATGATCAGTAGGATTTTTAATGTTTATGAAAAAATAAAAATTAAATTTCGAAAGAAAAAAAGAAGTCTCTTATGCTCAACAGTGCTGCATTTATATGATCAAAACAGTAAAAAAAAAAGTAGTAATATATGAAATATGACATTAAAATATTATTACAATTCCAAATAACTATTTTCCATTTTAATATATTTTAAAATGTAATTTATTTCTGTAATAGCAAACCTGAATTTTTAGCAGCCATTACTCCAGTCATTAGTGTCACATGACCCTTCAGAAATCATTGTAATATGCTATTGTAAAAAAAAAAAACTAGAAATTTCAAAAGAAAAGAAAAAAATGTTTACTATAACTTTTGATCAATTTAATGCATCCTTGTTGAATAAAAGGAATAAAAGTATCAGTTACTTAATAAAAAAACTTACTGACCCCAAACTTTTAAATATTAGTATATATACCGTAGATACATTAAAATATCCAGCAAAATTCCTACAGATACCACTACAACCTAATAAATACAGACTTAAAAGAAGGACTTATGATTGAGCATTGCCTTGTGAGCCATCTCCAGAGGTTCTCCTCCCTTTATGAGAATGCCATTCTGAGCGCCCACCCCTGTGCCCACCATAACAGCAGTGGGGGTCGCCAGACCCAGAGAGCAGGGGCACGCAATAGACAGAACTGTGATGGAGGCCTGGAAGGCAAACCGAACGATCACCTCTGTTCGGGGGATGTTTTGGTCGTAATCCTGCGGAGATCATACTTAGGTTAAAGATGTTTCCTTGTTTTTTACTCACACACAGATCTTTCTGTAATATCATGAATTACAGTAACTCACAGGGAAATACTTCACCACAATGTCAAAGTTCAGAAAGCCAACAATGAGCCACGCAACCACTGTCAGCACAGAGATGACCACTATGAATGGAACGAAGTAGCCACTCAGTTTGTCAGCTAACTGTTGAATCGGTGCCTTTTAAGAGAAGAGGATGGTAACAACACAATTATAACCTTCCATAATAATAACTAACATGTTTCATAATCAAAAACTTATGGAGAAACATGAATATGTACAAAATGAGTGTTGTTAGAGTTTACATGTGACATGTTATTGTTTCATTCTCTTCTGTCCACATAAGTATAATTAAGAAATATTTAATTTTAAAGGAACAGTTTACCCAAAAATTAAAATTTGCTGTGAAAAAGAGTTCAAACAGCTCATGAAAACGTCACAAGTAATTCAAACAGCTGCAGTCCATCATTTAATGTCTGCATGTTTGTAATGGACTATTGTGGCCAGAACTGACTGTTTAAAGTTACTTAATAATAGATTTATTACATGTAGTTTTCACTTAAAGGGATAGTTCAACCAAAAATGACAATTATATCATTAATGACTCACCCTCATGTTGTTCCAAACCTGTAAGACCTTTGTTCATCTTTGGAACACAAATAAAGATATTTCTGATGAAATCCAAGAGCTTTCTGACCCTGCATAGACAGCAATGCAACTGACACGTTCAAGGTCCAGAAAGGTAGTAAAGACATCATTAAAATAGTACATGTGACATCAGTGGTTCAACCGTAATTTAATGAAGCAAAGTTGTTAT
Source organism: Labeo catla (assembly GCA_012976165.1). Classification (NCBI taxonomy): domain Eukaryota; kingdom Metazoa; phylum Chordata; class Actinopteri; order Cypriniformes; family Cyprinidae; genus Labeo; species Labeo catla. The sequence continues at coordinate 855,067 of VONZ01000080.1, forward strand.
TTTTTTTCTTTGCACACAAAAAATATTCTCATAGCTTTATAAAATTACATTTGAACCAGTGATGATACACTGGCTATTTTAACAAAGCCCTTACTACCTTTCTGGGCCTTGAACATGTCAGTTGCATTGCTCTCTATGCAGGGTCAGAAAGCTCTTGGATTTCATCAGAAATATCTTTATTTGTGTTCTGAAGATGAACGAAGGTCTTACAGGTTTGGAATGACATGTAGGTGAGTAATCAGTGACAGAATTTTAATTTTGGGTGAACTATCCCTTTAATGTTACATTTAATTTAATTACTATCAACTTGTGAACCCCCTGCAGTTGCCTCATAACCCCTGCTCTAAAAGGTTGGTTTGTGCATACAGTATGTGTGTGTTTTATGTTTGTGCACAAGAGCTACCTTTGATGTCTGAGCCTCTTCCACTAGTTTGACTATCTGGCTGAGTGTGGTTTCTGCCCCTACATGTGTGGCTTCCACTAGCAGAGCTCCATGAGCATTAATAGAGCCTGCAATCACACAACTGCCTGGTTTCTTAATGACCGGCATCGGCTCCCCTGGAATGACAAATAGACTTTCAGTTAGGATTTCAGATTCGTATCCATCAGGCAGCTTTGGACCTTTGGGGCAATATAATGCCAGTGTAACTAATGAACATGATAGATCACTAGGAAAAAGCAGAACAAGCTCAAGAGGAGGTGAAGCCAGAAACCAAAATCATACTTTGAAATGGAGCAGGCACTGAGAACACTCAGTCTATATGAAAAATGAACTTCAACAAAGGTGATTTGTGTAATTTTGACACCTTTTTCTAATCCCGGCTTAATATGCACACTGTACCTTTAAATGCAAACTAACATGACGTATTGCTGCTTTTCCTTTTCCAAGTAAATCACTGGGAAAACCCAAAGTATGTACTATGACACTGTTTACAAATGTAGATAGATTTAACATCCTAATCCACACAAACCCCCGCTGACTGAGTCAAAGTCTTACCAGTGATAAGGGACTCGTCTGCCATTGATGTGCCTTCAATGACCCTCCCGTCAACAGGGAACTTTCCCCCTGGTGCCACCTTTACCACGTCGCCTCTCTGCACCAGCTCCACAGAAACCTGCTCTTCTCTGACACATGACAGCAAAGTGACAGTTTAGTTTTATAAGTCTCAAGCTACACAGCACACGCATCAATCGACACCATTTGGTATTCTGAGGTTCTACTAGAGCTAGAGAAATTCATTTATGGGTGCTCAATCCTGCTCCTTTGAAAGCTGAACTCTATTCCAGAAGTTGACAACCCAAAGCATGCATCCATTTGTACTGCTAGCTATTTAACTGAACCAACATCTTGCTCACACTCACAGCACACTCATTTTTTTTTTTTTTTTTTGCTTTTTGGCCACTTAATAATTATTTGTAAATAAAGAATTTGTTGTATTGGAGTATTTATTTTAGTGCTGTCAAATCGTCTAAACAAGATTAATCACATCCAAAATAAAGGGTTGTGTTTACATAATACATGCGTGTGTACTGTGTAGGCCTATATTTATATGTATATAAAAATATATACACATAAATGTGTATATTTAGGATAATTACGATATTCATATTTATAAATTAGTTATATATATTACATATATTCCTTAAAAAAAATATATATATATATATATATATATATATATATACACACACACACACATATATACACTACCGTTCAAAAGTTTGGGGTCAGTATTTTATTGTTTTTTTTTTCTTTTTTTTTTTTTTTAAGAAATTAATACTTTTATTCACCAAGGATGTATTAAGTTAATAATTAAAAGTTTATTAAAAGTTAATAATAAATAATTTACATTGTTATAAAATATTTATATTTTGAATAAACACTGTACTTTTTAAACTTGTTATTCATGAAAGAATCCTGAAAAAAAAAAATCACAGGTTCCAAAAAATATTTGGCAGCACAACTGTTGATATTATCCAACATTGATCATTCTAATAATAAATCCGCATGTTAGAATGATTTCTGAAGGATCATGTGACACTTAAGACTGGAGTAACAGCTGATAAAAATTCAGCTTTTCATCACAGGAATAAATTCTATTTTAAAGTATGTTAAAATAAAAAACATTATTTTATATTGTAAAAACATTTTGCAATATTACTGTTTTTTTTCTATATTTTTAATCAAATAAATGCAGCCTTGATGAGCATAAGAGACTTCTTTAAAGACTATTACAAGTCTTACTGACCCCAAACTTTTGAACGGTAGTGTATATATATATATATATATATATATATATATGTATATATGTATATATATACACAGTGTTTCCCCTATCATTATATTAGGGGTCGCCCCGCCCCCCCAACATCACCCCCGCCCCCCTTGAAGGTCAAGTTAATTTTATTTTCAATATAGCGCCAGATTACAACAAAGTCATTTAAGGTTACCTTTCCTGTAGAACAGGTCTATACTCTTTTATTAAACAAACTAAATAACCTTATGGTATTTTTCTTATTTACACGATGGCATGTCATTCCTGTCTTTACATGGACGCGCATCTATATTTCCTCCTACAAAAACACTGAGGGGATCGCGAGTCCATTCATAAAAACGGTATTTACTCTATAGCGCAAAAATGCCAAGGAATTCGTAGATTTTTAGATAAATAAATCAAAAATTGGTCTGTTACTTAATTCGGATTGCAATATGCACTAGTGACTGTGAATACTGAAACGCAAAAATACGGTTTAAATATGAATCCTCCATGTTGTCTCTGTATGTATGAATGGCAGAGATGCGGTTTTGTTTACTACACAAATACTGAAGCACGTGACGCTCGCGGTGATTTTCGGCCTCTGCCTCTCACTATATGACGACATGAACACATGAACTTAATTTTGCTGTGAGAGTCACTTCATGTGAATTTTACCAATTTATTTGAGAAAACTAGCATCATATCATACTGTATACAAACAGAAACTAAACGGCAACCCGTCAAAATAAAAGTACAGTTTAACAGTCCTGTATTACTTTTGTACAGTAAAATGTAGTTCTGTATATATTCATATTTCTGCCATATTTAAATGAAACAATTAAATGATAAAAATAAATATCACTACAAGACTAACCACTTAATTGTAGAAAAAAATACTACAATTATTATTAAAACTTTTTAAACTGAATATTCACACAATTTTTCTTCCATGTTTAAAAAGTAAACCTCTGTTTGTTTGGGAAAAAAATAAAAGGGTTTAATTTTCATTTGATAAAAAAAAAATGTTTAATGCCTTCATTTGATTATCAGAAAAATTAAAACACACAAGAATTTCTGGGGAAAAAAGAAAAAGATTGTAGGGCCCTATTGTTTAAAATGTTGAAATTGAGAATTTTGGGACTTCTTTTATCACTGAAATGAATGTTTTCGTTATTACACAGAGAGTACAGTACAGAATAAAAAGTAGCACTGGATACCGGGTACTGGCATATAAATATTTGTATGTGTGTGTGTGTGTGTGTGTATTTATATATACATATAAATATACACAGTACACACACATATATTATGTAAACACAAACTTTTATTTTGGATCAGATTAATCGCAATTAATGGATTTGACAGTACTAATTTGTTTATTAGTATATGCTTATTATAGTACATTATTGCATACACTCAAGCCAGTTTTATTTGTGGATGTTGTTTTAAAGCAGGTTTACAAAATATAGTGCAGTAAAAATATCTCAAATTCTGTAAATTCTGTAATTTATTTAAATTAATAAAATATCAATATAATATGCACTAAAGTTCAAACATTTGAATTCAGTAAGAATGTTTTTTTAATGATATTTTTATTCAGCAAGGACATTTAACTGATCAAGTGATGAAGTGAATAACATTGATAATTAACTGAAATCAAAGTTTCTTGAGCACAAATTGTGTAATTTGAAATTAAAGTTTCTGGAGTTATTGTAATTTGTTATATTTTAAAATATTACTGTTGTTACTAATTTTAGCAAATAAATGCAAGTGAAAAGAGACTTCTTTCAAAAATTATATACATATCTATATCTATATCTATATCTATCTATCTATCTATCTCTCTCTCTCTCTATATATATATATATACAGTGCCCTCCACTAATATTGGCACCCTTTCTAAATATGAGCAAAGGTGGCTTTAAGAATAAATCTGCATTGTTTATCCTTTTAATCTTTCATTCAAAAAATTCACAATATTCTAACCTATCATTTAAGTAAAACCATGGAAAGCAGGGGGAAAATCTCTTTATGAAATAAATGTTTTTCTGTAGTTCATGTTGACCACAATTATTGGCACCCAATTATTGCAATTTCCTTTATTCAAGATAACAGCTCTGTGTTTTCTTCTTTGATGCCTGAAGAGTTTAGAGAACACCTGACAAGAGATCAGAGACCATTCCTTCATACAGAAACTCTTCAGATCCTTTAGTTTCCCAGCTCCATGCTGGTGCTTCTTCTCTTCAGTTCACCTCACGCATTTTCTATAGGGTTCAGGTCAGGCAACTGGGACGGCCATGGCAGAAGCTTCATTTTATGCTCAGTGACACATTTTTGTGTTGATTTTGATGTTTGATTTGGATCATTGTCCTGATGGAAGATCCAACCACAGCTCATTATAGAACTTCTAACAGATGCAGTCAGATTTAGATTTTTTATCTGTTGGTATTTGCTAGAATCCATGATGCCATGTATCTGAACAAGATGTCCAGGACCTCTGGCAGAAAAATAAGCCCACAACATTAAAGATCCAGCAGTATATTTAACCGTGGACATGGGGTACTTTTTGTACCAAACCTATCTTGAGTGTTTGCTGCCAGAAGGCTCTTTTCTTTGGTTTCATCTGACCACAGAAGCCATTCCCATTTGAAATTCAAGTTGTGTCTGACAACTGAATATGCTGGAGTTTGTTTTCGGATGAGCAAGGAGGATTTTTCTTAAAACCCTCCTGAACAACATGTGGTGACATAGAGGCTGTTTGAATTTTTTTTTTTAGTCTTTTGGCCCCAAGTCTCAACCAATCTCTGCAATTCTCCTACTGTGATCCTTGGAGAGTCTTTAGACACTTAAACTCTCCTCCTCACCATGCATTAGGACGATATAGACACACATCCTTTTCCAGGCAGATTTGTAACATCTTTAGTTTAATTTGAATTCTTAATTATTGCCCTAATGATGGAAATTGGGATTTTCAATCCTTTAGCTCTTTTCTTACAGCCACTTTGTATTTTGTGAAGCTCAACAATCTTGTTCTGCACATCAGAACTATATTATTTGGTTTTATTCCTTGTGATGGATGATTAAGGAAATTTGGCCTTTGTGCTCCTCATATTTATAATCCTGTGAAACAGGAAGTTATTGCTGGACAATATCATTCTCCTAGTCATTCTAGTGTGCTAAATAAATGCAAATATGAATGGGAATATACCTCAGAGATATTTTACTCATTATAATTTCTAAGGGTGCCAATAATTGTGCCCAACATGCATATGAGAAAAACATTTATTTCATAACGTAAGTTTCCCCCCACTTTTAATTGTTTTACTTCAATGAAAGGTTAGCATTTTGTGAATTTTTTGAATGTAAGATCATAAAGATAAACAAAGCAGATTTATTTTCATAGCCGTCTTTGCTCATATTTGCCAAGGGTGCCAATATTAATGGAGGGCACTGTATATATATATATATATATATATATACATACATATACTCCAACTCCAAACTTTGTGTAATAATAGTGTAAATAATTGCTGGTATTAATTTTACATGTTTATTTAAAAGAATAATTTACATGTTTATATTGCAAATAAAATGCATTTATCAGTTTTCAAATTCAATGCTTAATACTTGTTTTGATAATAATTAAAGGTGCTGTACAGTTTATATATATATATATATATATTGTACATGCAGTGTCCCTAACACCTGGCAGATGTCACTGAAAAGTGCCCTGGGAAATCATAGCTGTCTCTGTGACAGCCCTCTGTAAACAGAAAAAAAAGGAGTCGGAGAAGCAGTGCCTATTTTTGTCAGAAATGCTCCCTGCCTGTCAATCATTTTGTGTGTTCAGAGTTGCTGGCATGTCCTTGGAGGATGGGGTCTTGGGGAGAGAAACTTATCACAGGAGTTAAGGTGTTCATTTTGATAACACTACATTTAATACATATAAGGTGGTTGATATCAAAATGTGAAATTAAAAAATGGCACATCATGTCAAAAGGTTGCTGACCCCTGTTATAATCAACCTATTTAATTATTAGTTTTTAAAGCCTTTAAAGTTCTTAGCAATGCATATTACTAATCAAAAGTTAAGTTTTGATATATTTTTTGTATTTTTGGCTATTGCTACAAATAAACTTAAGTATACTTAAGTACTTAAATATGTTACTTAAGACTTATGTTACTTGGTCCAGGGTCACATATAATGACGTCTGTATAGAGTGAAGCGAACCTGATGATGCTGTTGTCTCTCCCCAGGGAAACTATAATGGCATCTGTGGCCTGAAGTGACATCAGTTTAGCCAGAGCCTCAGATGTTTTACTCTGCAAGGAAAAATAAAACTAAAAAATCATGTTTTTCTCATCAAACGGCAAGCCGACAGACACAGTCCAGCCTTAAGACCACCTGTTTTTTGTTCACAGAGACTACTGTGTCATTATTTGAATTCCTTGTTTGTTGCCAGTTTGTTGTACAGTAGTGGTATGATCTATTTTTAGATAAACACCCACCTAAATTGCATACAGAAAAAAAATGGTACAAAAGCTGCCACTCTTTCAAAAGGTACTACACTTTAGCTACTAATGTGTACCTTATTCTAACTTTTATACTACAAAGCCGTTGTACATAGAGAAACCATAAAAAACTTGTGTATTATCAAAACACACATTGCTTGTTCTTGTTACTGATTAAACAAAAGAGCAGCTTGAGAAAAGTCATCAGATCTCCAAAGAGCAATTCATTATTTCGGCATTTTTATAACATAATGATAACTCCGTCACATGAAGAAAGTCAGTGACAGAGTACATGAAAGAGTGAGTCTAATAACAGAGTCTAAGCAAAATCAACTGATCAGACGTATGATATAGCAGTTAGGAGGAAAGCTACCAAAGGCAACCAAAGCAATATATAACAAACCTTTTTGCCATATGCAATAGGTATTTTAAATAAAGGGTAGGACTGGGTTTAGAAGGGGTGAATGTATGAAGTATTTTTTTGATGTGCTGTGTGGATTGTATGGGTATGTGGAATTGCATTGTCATTATTGTATGTAAGACAGACCAAAGACCAATTTTCAGCTAAGGCTGAACAATAAAGTATATAACTAACTACAATTACAACACCAGACATAGAGTAGTAAACACATGGTCATAAACCACTTCTTTTGCTGTATTAAATTTATAAAATTAAATGTATAAACTTAAATTTTCTGGTATAACGAGTTAATTAGCAGCAAAAATTGCATTTAAAAGCAACCAAAAACCTCAGTGTACAGGCTAGTGCTGTGCTATGGCCTTATCAGCTTGCTAATAAATTAGACTGTATGGGAAATATCAAAATAAACGGATATTAAAATATGGATATGTTTCATTGTTATGGTAACATTTAAATAAACTGCCTTTTTTAAGTTAAAAACTTTAAAAAAAAAAAAGTTAAAAACTTTTTTAAAAAATACATTAGGATGGCCAATCCACAATAGATTACATTAGGTTATTTTTACAGCTCATATCACTTTGTTAACCAAGGCACCAGTTAGTATGTCAAAATGTATGTTTACTGTACCATTAACTTAGGCTGATACACCATGATGCTTCCTACTTTTACAGTTGAAGTCAAACGTTTACATACACCTTGCAGAGTTTGCAAAATGTTACTAATTTTACCAAATTAAGAGGGATCATACAAAATGCATGTTATTTTTTACTGAAGTACTGACCTGAATAAGATATTTCACATAAAAGATGGTTACAGTCCACAAGAGAAAATAATAGTTGAATTTATAAAAATGACCCTGTTCAAAACTTTACACATGCTTGATTCTTAATACAGTGTCGTTACCTGAACGATCCACAGCTGTGTTTTTTTGTTTAGTGATAGTTGGTCCTGAGTCCCTTGTTTGCCCTTCAGGTCCCACAAATGATTTGGTTTTCAGCATTTTTGTGTATTTGAACCCTTTCCAAAAATGACTGTATTTAGAGGACAACTAAGGGACTCAAATGCAACCATTACAAAAGGTTAAAAGGCTCAGCTATTAAATTCAACTATTATTTTCTCTTGTGGACTATATGTAAGCATATTTTAGGTGAAATATCTTATTCACATTAATACTAAATAAAAAAATAACATGCATTTTGTATGATTCCTCTTATTTTGGTAAAATAATAAACATTTTGCAGATTCTGCAAGGTGTATGTAAACTTTTGACCTTAACTGTATGTGTGTATGATATGATATATGTTGATATGCTAATAATTAAGAGAGACTCATTATTTGACTGCCCTCTGAACCAAGTACTTTATATTTAAGAGTTCATTTACCTTTGCAACATGCTCCAGCCAGCGTCCCAGAGCGATGAACACAAAAAGCACTGGAGGAGTGTCAAAAAATGTAGGAGGACTCTGTTTGGCTTCTTCAATGATGGCTACGATCAGCACTACGATTGAATACGCGTAAGCAATGGAAGTCGCCAACACAATGAGCACATCCATGTTGGCTACACCATGTCTTAGCGAACGGTATGCTTGTATGTAGAAGTATCGGCCACCTATAAACTAAATAGGAAAAAGGATCAGAAAAAAGAGAAATACTATATTATTAATTATTCCCTTAGTGAAAAAAAATATACTAAAATGTATTTAAAATACATTTATTTCATGCTAAGTATACTACGAATACATTTACATATTATGTACTTAATACCCTACAATTGTACTTTTAGTATACTAAACTGGTATATTTAAAGTCTGCTAAATTGGAACAACTAATTTTGTACTTAACGCACTTTAATTGTGCATAAGTAGTGCTGAAGTCCAACTAAAAATATACCTCAGGAACAATTGCATGTACACTTCAGGTACACTTTAAATATTTTGCATTTAAAGACCGATATTATTTAAAGATCATACAATCCTCATCAATAGTGACAGTAAAACGTACTTTAGGCTTAATATTAACAAATGTGCATTGTCCACAAGTAGTACTCCAAATAACTTTTAATTAAAATGTTTATATCAGTAAGTCTCGAGTGATATGTCAGTAAATATGTTAATAGACTTGAACTATACTTAGTATAAAATAAATGCATTTTAAATCTATTACTTTTCATCAGCTGTAATTTAAACTATTGTGTATGACCTTAATATGATAAATACTACACATGTAATAGACACTAAATCTGAATCACTAAATATCTAATAAATTGCAGATTCATTTTGGAATAAGACTGGAATGACACTGAAGACTGGAGTAATGATGCTGAAAATCAGCTTTGCCATAACAGGAATACTAATATATTAAATACTTATATATTTATATTGTTCTTAGTCATCAATTTTAGATATTACATCACTAGAAGTGATACTACACTAAATCCTATTTCAGAGTAACAAAATCAACCTGCATAAAACAACGCATAATAATGCACGCTGTAGGCTAGACGAAATTCTGAAATTGAAATTTTGCATGAGAACCTGGTATGCCCACAAAAAAATGGACAGTTCCTCTAAAACCTACAGTGGAAATACCTGAACAATTGTGCAGAGCACAAAGAAGATGAAGTTAATGATGGAAAGACCAGGTAGGAAGGTCTGTTCCAAAACCACGGAACCACCATGTTCCTTGTGTTGACTGTCCGCCGCCATCATGTAGAACCTTAGAACCATCACTGGGACCCCAAAACCCAGGCTGAGCAGAAACGATTTCCTCCATCTGCCAGATCAGTTTACACAATAACTTATAGCAACACATAAACTTACACTCTCTCTAACACACATGCACACACACAGAAGTAAGTAAGGATACATTTTAAAGGGGTCATCGGATGCCCAGTTTCCACAAGCTGATATGATTCTTTAGGGTCTTAATGAAAAGTCTATAATATATTTTGGTTAAAAATTCTCAGTGGTTGTGTAAAACAACACCCTTTTTACCTTGCCAAAATCAGGACTGCAAAAATCATCCCATTCTGATCAAGGCTCCTTTAAATGTTAATGAGCTCTGCTCGCCCCGCCCCTCTCTTCTCTCTGTGGAGTGACGAGCCTGTTTACTTTAGCCGCATTTAGCCGTGTTTAGCCACTAAACTTGCTAACTAGCACATTATTAGGAAAGGTGATCGCAAAGATTCATAAAAAACCCTTATGCTCACTTCCGCTGTAAGTGAAGCTGGATCACGAATGATTTGCGTGAACATAGACGGATATATGTAGATCGGGAGGCGCGTTCCCTTCACAAACAACGTAATCCACTGCATCTTCAGCGGCTCAGATATCAGGAGTAAATGACGACCACTACGTTCATTATTACATCCAGCAACACAACACCTCAATCGCTCAATTCTTGTTTAACTTACATCCCTGCTCCGGCATCAAAACATGGAGGTTGGACTGTTACAACTGATCGGAGGTAAGACGCCTATGTAAATCAACTATGGGAGCAGCCTCTGTGGGTGTGACGCAACAACGACAGGCATCTGAGAATGGCTCGATTTGAAAAAGGGGATATTATTTTTACAGATTAATTCAAAACCACTGCATGGATTTTTATCATTATAAGGTAGATTTGTACATACACTGCCAACACATATTAATGTTCAAACAGCATGTAAAAGTGAACTTAGCATCCGATGACCCCTTTAAAAAATGATACTTGCCGTCGAATTTCCTTTCGGTGGTCCAGTGTGTTGTTCAATCCCTCATTTTTTATCATAGACGCTCCAAAACCCAAACCCTAGAGAACAAAGAGAGAATAGACAAATGAAATGAGAGAATAAGAATAACAACAATACAACAATGAAATAACTTTATTATTATCACTTAATTAAATCCTTCTTAATAATATAAATATTTTACCTCAATAATTCGGATGATATCTCTAGAGCCTATTAAATCCGGGTCAAACTTCACATGAGCTTTGTTTGTGGCCAGAGCAACAGAGGCTTGTATTATTCCTTTTGTCCTCAGAAGTTTGCTTTCGATGTTATGGACACAGGAAGCACATGTCATACCAGTGACCTGATGAAATATCAGTGTCAAGAATGAAATCCAAGAATGAAGCAGGCTCACAGGCCTATAAATTGCTTATATCAAACCATTCTTTTGTTGAATTCTACATTAGGCCTTCATAAGGATTTCCATTTCATCTCTCTTCCCACTGGTTTATATAAAAAAGGGGACAAAGTAAAGTTTTTTTCTTTCGCTTTTCTTTCCAATGTATAAATATATTGCCTTTCGTAGAGATCATGTGCTCTATAAATACAGGCATTTTTCAATCCAAGCAGTGATTTTTTTTTTTTTTTTTCAGGTACTGGGGAAAGAGAATCCATCATGATATTTGGCAGAAATAAAAGGGAGAAAAAAACAATAGATTTCCATGCACTTATACTTCAGTTTTAATTTTTGTATTGTTTAATTATATCATGAATATTGTTAACATGTTATTATTATACTATTATTTATTGTCTTAATTTAATTTCATTTTCACAACTTCATTACTGCAACAAAGTATCACTACCACAGTGTAAATAAATAAATAAATAAATAAGGTAATATTTAAATAATAAATATAATATATACACTACCAGGCAAAAGTTTTTGAACAGTAAGATTTTTGATGTTTTTAAAGAAGTCTCTTCTGCTCACCATGTCTGCATTTATTTGATCCAACGTACAGCAAAAACATAACAAAATATTTTACTATTTAAAAAAACTGTTTTCTTTTTGAATATTATTAAATATAATTTATTCCTGTGACTTCAAAGCTGAATTTTTAGCATCATTAGTCCAGCCACATGATCCTTCAGAAATCATTCAAATATTCTGATTTGGTGCTAAAAACAATTATTATTATTATTATTATTATTTTATTTATTTATTTTTTTTATAATGTTGAAAACTTGAGTAGAATTTTTTAGTGTTTCTCTGATGAATCGAAAGTTCAGAAGTGCATGTTACAAAAGCTTTTTATTTTAGAAAAATGCTGATCTTTGAATCTTTCTATTCATATAAAAAATCCTGATAAAAATGTATGCAGCTCTTTTAAAAAATCTTGATAATAATAATAATAATAAATGTTTCTTAAACAGCAAATCAGCATAGAATGATTTATGAGGGATCATGTGATACTTAAGACTGGAGTAATGATGCTGAAAATGTACCTTTGATCACAGGAATAAATTACATTTTAAAATGTATTCAAATAGAAAGTAGTTATTTTTTAAAAAGTAAAAATATTTCATAATATTACTACGTTTGCTGTATTTTGGATCAAATAAATGCAGGTTTGGTGAGCAGAAAAGACTTCTGTAAAAAACATTAAAAATCTTACTGTTCAAAAACTGGTAGTGTATAATAAATTACTAATAATGTAGTGGTAAAGACATTTTTAAAAACATTATATAAATTATTAATTACAATTAAGGTCCAATATCAGTCACAAATACCAAAAAAAGAAAAGAAGAACATATCACCTAACAAAATGCCTTAAGACAAGAACATACTATTTTTTGGTTTACCCACAAATGCACCCAGACACTCACAGATAGATCCAAGACACCGTCCTGGACTGTGTTCTCCATCACTGAGGCACCAAACCCTAAGCGAGAGATGAGTTGGGCGATCTGTGGTGGGTCCAGAAGCCGTGGATCATACTTCACCTCTGCCTTACCAGCCATCAGAGCGACTAATACCGATTTAATACCTAGACATACATCAGCACACATATATAAACCACTGCTCTGCTTACATATATGACATTTGATTAAAATGCTTTATAGCAACACACACACACACACACACACACACACATATATATATATATACATGTATAGTACTTAATCCTTTAATGCCATTTTACCTTTGTTTTTCAACAGATTTCTCTCAATGTTGGCCACACAGGATGCACAGGTCATCCCTGTCACATGAATAAAACATTTCTGGGCCTCACTTTCCTCTGAGTCACTGGGGTTGTCTTTGATTATTTCACTTGCTGAGGATTTGGATCTATGTTTTTTTTTTAAAGCACTTGACATGTGACTGCTTGATGAAGCTTCATGATTTCCAGAACCTTTGCAAGAAAGAAAAAAGTGTGAAAGATATTCAGTTTCTTATACTAAACATAACTGATGAATGCACAGTCATTTTAATACATGTTTATTATAGCTTGCTATAATGATTTTAATATCCCTACAGACTATGTATTTTAGGCTTCAAGTTTAGTTAGGATCACAGTTTAAAGTTATGAACATTTCGAAGAGAGAGAACGAGAGAGCAGTCTGCCTAAAGCCCCTTTAATCCGATTAACTCTCCCACTTTCCCTTTTAAAGGTTGCCATGTCTGGGTTTTGAGTCATTCAAGAACACTTCATGTTATTCTAGAATGGCAACTTGTGTGGTATCCAAGGAAACCATTGTTCTGGATAGATTTTGCTGGCAGAGGAGAAGCCGCTGTCTAGACAAGATAAAGATTTAGCCAATTTTGTGATATCTATTAGTTTTACAGTCAGTGAAAGATTAAAGCACTAAAGCCTCTAAACTACACATTTAGTACAATAAAAATAAATATATATGGCAATGTTTCAAAAAGTTTCAATAGATACAGTTGAGGTCAAAAGTTTACATACACCTTGTGGAATCTGCAAAATGTTAATGTTTTTTTTTATGTAGTACTGACCTGAATAAGATATTTCACATAAAAGACATTTACATATAGTCTACAAGAGAAAATAATAGTTGAATTTATAAAACTTACCCTGTTCAAAAGTTTACATATGCTTGATTCTTAATACTGTGTTGTTACCTGAATTTGTTTTCGGTTTTCAGTGGACCTGACTGGCGGGCAGTTTAACTGTTCAGTACAAACAAGGGACTCATTAACAACTATCACTAAACAAAAAAAAACACAGTGTTAAGAATCAAGTGTATGTAAACTTTTGAACAGGGTCATTTTTAATAAATTCAGCTATTATTTTCTCTTGTGGACTATGTGTAAACACCTTTTACGAGAAATATCTTATTCAAGTCAGTACTAAATAAAAAATAACATGCATTGTATGATTCCTCTTATTTTGGTAAAATAATTAACATTTGCAGATTCTGCAAGGTGTATCTAAACTTTTGACCTTAACTGTAGTTGCTATTTGGTAAAGAGTAAGCTTTATGTGTTCACTTATCAAGTATAAGGATTAGTTTCATATGGTCCCTGTGAGAAAGATATGTATTTTGATATGTATTCACAACCTTTATCCAGCCTCGCTTCAAATCCCATGTCCTCAATTGCCGCCCGCAGTTCTTCCGCACAGGTCACGCTGGAGTCAAATGTTACGATTCCCTTCTTCTCCTGTAAGTATACTTTAATAGCACATACACCAGCTCTCTGGGACACCATTCCCTCTATGGCTTGAACACAAGATTTGCATGTCATTCCTTCTATTCTAATGGTGACAGTCTGAATTCTGGCAGAATTCAATCTAGATTTCCAACCAGGAATGGAAACTCTAAAATTCCCTGGTGGAATCTCCTCTAAGATCCCTTTAACTGTCTCCAGGGTTAGCAGTGATGGGTCAAATCTGAGGTCCACACTTCCTTTTTCCAGTGAAACGAATACAGAGTTGACACCCACCACTCCCGACAAAGTCTCTGTTATGTTCTTCACACATGACCCGCAATGCATCCCTTCAACGCCTAACGTTACCTCAGACCAATCAGTCACCAAAGGCTGCGGTTGACTTGGCACGGCCAGAAGCGAAGCATCAAACCCCATATCTTCGATATGTTTTCTCAAAGCCTCTGGTGTTATCTTTGCAGGGTTAAACCTCAAAGAGGCTTCTTTATCGCTCAAAGACACCCGGATACCAACAACACCTTCAAGACGTCCAATCCGCTCTTCAATAGATCGGACACATGACTGACAGGTCATTCCCAGCACCCGGATCTTCACCTTGCTCTCCTTGATTCCTAATTGGTTGCCCAAATTACGCTTCTGTGCATTGAGGCCCTCTGGCTCATAGCCAAGATTATCAAAAGCATGTTTTCCAGAGTCCCAGTTTTCCGGGGGACTTCCGTTTTCCTAAACAAATAGAAAAAACTTTGTATTACTGACATATGCTAACTTCAAGACAATTTAAACAATGGAAACACATATATGCACTCAACTGAACCCAACAAATTTGCTCTAAATCTGAGGCACTACAAAGCACTTGCTAATCTCACACAGAAGGTTTAGCGCAAAATTTTTCCATTGCATAGCATGAAAGAGCAGATTAGAAAATGTTGTCCAATTGAACAATCACAAGATTTGGAATTACTATTTTACGACAAATTACTTTAGCACTATTGAATGTTGATCACTTTGGATTCATTTATTTGTACTTTACATTAGTGTTTAAACCACTTACTATCTCACAGTAAATGTCATGGTGGACACCCAAATCCACCATAATGCTATAAATAATACTGTTAGTTTTTCATTCAAACTAATGTTTTATTGTGAATATGAGACTGAGCTTAAGAATGAATGCTCTGTCAGATGCGGGTAGTCACACTCGCTCAGTCCATCTCTCTTTCATAATACTCTACTCTAAATAATACAGTGAACTTTTAATAGAGTAATACAATAAGCTTTTAATGAAGCAACTCAACGCTCCTCCGTTACTAGTTCTAATGTGATGTTTTTGAATTAGTAACGGAGGCTTAGGCTTAAACTGACAACTTGAGATTTGAATCCATAGTGGAAGGAAGTAGTTTTATAAAAAAAAAAGGTTGTTAAAGACACTCCATAGTTGTTTCTGTATTTACACACTCACGCCATCTATCACAGAAGTAGCCTTGCCACATTGCTGTATATCGGCACGCTGTGATTACTGAACACTGGGCCTTGTGTCTACGGACTGTTATACTGATATATTGCACACATACTCGTGTACACTACCAGTCCAAGTTTGTAATGTTTTTTAAAGAAAAGTCTTTAAAAAGTCTCTTCTGTTTACCAAGCCTGCATTTATTTGAGTACAGCAAAGACAGTAGAATTTTGAAATATTATTACTATTTAAAATAACTGTTTTCTTTGAATATAGTTTAAAATTTGATCCTTTGATTTTAAAACTGAATTTTTAGCATCATTACTCCAGTCACATGATCCTTCAGATCATTCTAATATTCTGATTTGCTGATCAAAAAAACATTTATTATTATTATTATTACACTGAAAACAGCTGAGTAGAATTTTTTCAGGTTTTCTTTATAAATAGAAAGTTCAGAAAAACAGCATTTATCTAAAATAGAAATCCTTTCTAATGTCTTTATCATCACTTTTGATGACAATGTAAAGCAATCTATGCAAAATATCAGCCCCCCCACCCCCTGCAAAAAAAGCTTTTGAATGGTATAGTGTATAACGTTACAAAAGCTTTTTAATTCAAATAAATGCTGATATTTGTATCTTTCTATTCATCAAAGAATCCCCCCAAAAAAGTACCAAACTAATAATAATAATTATAAATGTTTCTTAAACAGGATCATGTGACACTGAAGACTGGAGTAATGATACAGAATATTTAGCTTTGATCACAGGAATAAATTACGTTTTAAAATATATTCAAAAAAAAAAAAAAAGTAACACAAACAAAATAATTGTAAAATATACTTTTAAAATATCATACCGTGAACACATTTTTTCCTTAATGAAACTTGTTCTGTGTCCTGTTCAAATTGTTATGAATTAAACTAACCTTATATTTGGGTCCATCTTTTCTATTTGGTGAGAAAGGACAAACACACGGTTCCGGCCCGCAGCGGCACACAGGTTTGCAGTCATCCATGCAGAGCTGTTCCCCACTGACTGGCCCATTATCAGGCGACTTTGAGATAAACTTGGCAAGGTTACTAAAAGGACTGAGTTTACTCATTGTACCGGTGTCCCAGAAGACCCAAGCCTGGAGTTTAGATTACCCTTCCTTAACCAACAATCGAAACCCCAAAGTAGCTAGTTTGTGGCATACCGCTGCTGTTGAGTGAAACGACTGTCCCGTGGCGTGACGGTCCGCGCGAAGCCTATTTAAATCTCCGCAGGTTTTGCGCTCCGCGTGTCATCGCTCATCTGCCGCTGTGGATTTTGCACTCGCCTCCGCCGGCCAAACTTTTCACGTCACATTTTCTGTCAATGATTAAACTAAATTATGTTACCGAGCGCAAAACGTAAATAAATAAAGGTTATAAATCAGTTCCGTGCAAAGAACACGGCTATATGACTCTTCTCTGTGTTTCCAATGTTCATTCATCTCTGTCAGGCTTCTACACTGAAAAAAACGACATACACAGCAGGAACCTCCCTATGGGCCAAACTGGTACAACAACTTCAAACTAAATAGACTAATTTTATAGATAAAAACTAAAAATTCAAGATTTCTGTAAAGGGTGGGATCAGATTTACTTTATTATAAAAATAACATAAAAATTCAACTCTTTTTTTCTTTCTTTCTTTCTTTCTTTCTTTCTTTATTTATTCGTTCCCAACAGATCCCCTAAGCCACGAAACCAGATAGCATATTGATAAGTTGTAGGTAAAGGGTAGCTAATAGTTATAATAGATATGAAATACTTCTGAAATATCATATACGAGTCATTTTGGAGCTGCAAAATGTACAGACATATTTCTCAAATGAATCTGCATTGTGATTGGATCAGTTAGTGAGTTATATAAATATGTTACATTGGGATTCTTATTTGTTACACAAATTTGTATCATGATTGGTTAAAGGATAAAATCACCTCAAAAGTATCCTTTAGAAATGGTGCATACTGTAAAGACAAACTGGTGTGTGGTAAGTGCTGTGGTATTTTTCGTTTTTTAAGGAAAAACGTTGTAATGCTGTTGTCAAACAGCGAATTAATAGGAAGGAGTGCAACAACTTCCTGAAATACTGAGTAGAATAAGCGCCAACCAGCGGTGAACAAGTCAAAGCAACTGAGACATATACAGATGTAGTATTTGTGTTTTCCACTAGGGCGCATGCGTGCAAAGCCTTACCCACTCTAGGGTTGCACATGGTTATTTACAGCATTAATAATTAAATTAAAGTCTGTACGTAATTCATTAAATTTCTTTAGCGTACTATGTAAAGTAAACATACCACATATAAGAATATGGCAGTCTACAGTGTTGTAGGCTATTATCAAATTACAATGGTATTATAGTCTTATATCATGGTGATAAAAATGTACCACCACTGTTCATTTTGTAAATGTTCTCAGAGTTTCAGTATTTTGACTATTGTGCCAGATCTTACCTTGCTCATACCTTACACCAGGATGATCTTCATTCATATTGCCTTCAGAGAAGCACACGTTCACGTTGTTGCTTTATTTCCATGAATGGCAGATAATAGAGAGGGTGCTCAGAGCCAGATGGGAGGAGCTGGAGCTCTAGCTCCCCCTCACAGGATGTAATGGGTGGAGGTTTACACCCCAACCACACCCTAACCCTACCCCTTACCCTATGGCTAAACATAACTCCACCTATTTAGTTTCACAGAGGTGGAGCTGGACATCCAGAGAGGGGGAGCTGGCGGTCATTTGGCTCTGCAGTGAGCACTACTTGAGATAATCTGACTTCTCACATCAGTCACATGACTGTCATGAACTTTCAATTATCTTTAATTACCCATGACATGCAGTCATTTAAAAAGTCTGACCAGGGTAAAAAAAAATGATTTGGTGATATACAGCCCTGAAGTTAAGCAGCCAAGGTTGGTGACACAAGTCACTTGCCCCACAAAAACGCCTTGCTATGTCCTAGCAAATCTGTTGAGAACAAAACATTTTGCATGTCTGGCAGGACTAAAGTCAAATAATGTTTAGACACTTTTATTTATCACTCCTCAGTGTCCCAAATGGATCTGTTATTGGCCACCCACATTACTTTGTCTGCATTTGTTTTTCATTTAGACGGCATGTAGTGATTCAGAGTGATTTGTTTCCAAGTTCATTTGCCAAATCGCATCCATCTAATTAACCAGACCAGAAATTCTAGTAATTGGGTGTCGACTCCAAAAGAACCGATTCGTGTGTGAATACGTCAGCGATTTCGGAGTCGAAAGTGAGAGTCGATTCCAGTGCCTGAGTCGACTCCGAATTAGCTGACGTATTCACAGATCATCCCAGCAAACACAGAACGTTCCCCTAATGTTCCCATATGTTTCTTATTTGGTTATTTATTTGGGAACCAAATGAGTACATTCTAGGAACGTTCCCTGTAGTTTCTCTTTTTAATAACTTATAAAGAACGTTCACAGAACGTTTCCTGCAGGTTATTTTTTGGTTTAATTTTATAACCTAAAAAGAACCTTCCCAGAACGTTCCCTACAGGTTATTTTTTAGGTTTTATTTTTCGGATTATTCCAATGCTGAAATGTATCATTTTTTCATCATAAACAAACACTTTGTTTGTGCAGAATTTCATGTCTGAAATAAGCGTTTAATAAAGTGTAGACATCAAAGTGGTAAAATCGCATTATAATGATAATATAATTCCAATTTCATAGCCAAAATTAAGCCAAGGTTAGGCGTAGTCAGAAGATCGTACCATAAACACTGGGTTTGTTTGTATATTTCCTTACTGCGCGCCTCTGATCTGCACGCGCTTCTCCAGCACGCGCATCCTGTCTTCCACAGAAAGCCGCACATTCGCGTAATTTAAAAATTAACGGTAATTTTCTTTTACTGACTCACTAACATTTGATTTGACTGACGTTGACTGATCTCTTTAATGAATAATTACTTATAATTAATATATATATACGAGAGTAAATTTTGTGATTTCAGGGAAATTTGACACGTCTAATTGAAGAGAACATTTTGTTAACGGAGAAGTTTTTGTACTCTGACCAAAAGAGGGAAGCACATAATCGTTAATTTAGCGGTAAGAAACGAATGTAATGTTATTCTAATTAAAGTGAAATAAATGTTATTCGTTTTAATGTCTTAATAAACTCTGGGTTATTATATGGTACTTATAATCTTACATATTAATGAATACGAATACATATTCAATCTCATTTAATGCTCCTTACGATGGTTAAATGTGCTCTGATTATCTGTAAGGATTAAACAATAGTTTAAAACAAGACATGGTTTGTAGTGATTATTGAGGTCCACATCTTCCATGCCGCTTTCGGGACGC
The DNA here is from genome assembly GCA_012976165.1 of Labeo catla. NCBI lineage: Eukaryota > Metazoa > Chordata > Actinopteri > Cypriniformes > Cyprinidae > Labeo > Labeo catla. The sequence goes on from VONZ01000080.1 coordinate 875,490, forward strand.
GTGAGTGCTGATGTACAGCAGCGGTATCGGAGTGAAGAGTTTAGAACGTTCTGGGAACCTTCAGAAAACTTTCAGGGAACCTTCCCAGTAGGTTCCCAGAACGTTCCCCTAACCTACAGGGAACGTTCTATTTACGTTAAGAAAACTTTCCTGGCTAACCAACAGGGAGCGTTCATGGGAACGTTCTGGGAACCAAAAATTGTTAGCTGGGATATACTGCATGGCAGTCGAGTGCAAAAGAAGGCTAATCAAAGAGTGAATGAAATTAAACAAGGATCCGTTTGCAGTGCATTCCGTATTGTGATTCGTATGGTGCGGTGCAGAAGCAGCACAGTTTGTAGTGCGCTATGACTTGCGACTGTTTAACACAAACAAAACAAAACATTTATACAATTTTTTGCGCATTGTGATTATCTTTTTACAATGTACATTTTGATAATTTCATTTCCTTTTCATAATGGAATAAGGAGAAATGAAAAGACGACCCGTTTCGGCTCGATTTGATGTTTCGTTTGTGGTTTATAAATCGGTTTATCCACATTATTTTTCCGTAAGAGCGGGCGTAGCCATTTGTAAATTTAATGGGTCTGGCTTTCGCTCTCATCCACGTCCAGCTGTTTTTAGCTGTACAAAACAGCTCGTTTTGCTGCTTGATATTGCAAATAGGTGTGTCTTACCATATTATTTTAATGTGTTGTCTTAATTATGAGCACACTGGTTTGTAGTGCAAACAGTTTTACTGGTTACTGCACATATTTATCCTTCTCGTTATTTCTCTTTAGCAGATAATGAACCGCACTGGAGAAAAAGGTGGATACTTTTGATATTTTATTCACACATGTGTCTGGCGCTGAAACGCCTCTTTCATCTGATTGGTCAAATCAGACCTTTTAAATCTGTCAGGCAGAATAAAGGTCCTTGCACACTGAGTCCAAAATTCTCATCTGAAATTTTGGCATGAGCTCACATTGTGTCAATCACGTTTATACACTGCCTCCAAAACTTTCATCCATCATTAAAAATGTCTGGTTGATTGTTGACAGCAACATTGCCCAAAGTTGCCTGGCAACATTGCTCAAAAAGTTGGCCAATCTATCATCAGCTTAAGTGTGCATTGTTTCTGTGTGTGACAAAGTTTTAGGATGACGAATAAGGAAAGCCACATATAAAAAATTACAGGCTCAGCTGTACGAGTACAGTGCTTAATACTGAACAATAAAATATTGTCTGAAATCATGCAGCACTCACTGTTAAACATTAAAAATCAAGCCAGGAGATTGTACATGGTTGTAAATGCCTCAAAGCACTGTGATTTGCTCAAAGGAATTCTTTCACTTTATTCTGTTACTTTCTCTTGTCTATGTTTGGGTGACTATTCTATCAGAGATCAAAAATGTCACAATTTGTATATTAGAACTATTTTTCTTGATAGACTTCATCCGAATCGACTCAGTCGTCACTATATTTTTAAAGATTTTGATCCGAAGAAGTTGAAAGAGATCAGAATGAGTTACCTCACTTTTTTCAATTTTTCCTGAAGTAAAAGAACTTCACTTCAAAATAATGAATATGTCCATCAAAATAATTCCTTCGGTCAAAATTTGATTTTGAGGAAAACGCTTGTCAATTTTGTGAGATTGAGCACATTTTCCTTTAACTGTAATTACTCAAAGCTGTTTTGGTCTCGGCTGAATAGTAAATTGTCCTGCATCCATGTCCATGTCAACCCTTTTAGCTATAAACATGTTAAGTTTGGCGTATTTAAAAAAGATTGTAAACAACATCTTCTTGGATTTGTTAAATTCTTTATTGACAAATGTATGTTTTTGAAAACTCCCCCTTCCTTTTCTCACTTTTTTAAATGAGTATAAAATTCCTGCTTCGTCCCTCTGCACTTTCTCAAATGTATAAGTTATTATAGTAGCCAATTTTTTAATGAACTGAATGCCTTGCAGATTTTATAACCCTTTCTGTAGATTTGTTTATTTACTTTATTTTAACCATTTTTTATTTGCTTTTTTTTTTATTTTGATAGTGGTGAAATTTGCTTTCAAATTTCACCACTGTCATATGTTGTCATTTTTACGTCTGTCTTTTTTAATCCTGTAACTTGATATGTGTTATTACTGTTCATTTGACATACTGTTTTGTTTGTACATTTTTTTAGTTTTACATTTTGTTTCAATAAAAAAAAATAGAGGGTGGGGTTTTATTTTAGCGCAACTCCTCTCCACCTCTTGTTCGCAGTAAACTAACGGTTGAAGGGGCGTGGTTAAGGATATTCAGCCCAAGCTGTCAAACTGGCATCAGCAGAGAAGGAATGGCATTCCAGAGTAGAAACAAATTCTTCATTACCGAGACCAAAAAATGTTTTCAGTGGATTAACTTGCACGGAATATTTGTTTACCTCAAGACTAGTAATATGTGCTAACAAAGTAAATACTATAAAGTTTGATTTCATAAATTATTAGACTAATGTGGACAGTCACTCTATATGTGTTGTTTTAATAAGGGGAATTTAAGGCATTGTGTAAGGGAAAAATAGATTGTCTAATAATGACTGGAATCTTGTGTTCCTGAGCTGTTTTGATGTAAAGTAAATTGAACACCCCTAATAAATCCATCTGTATAAATAAAGCAACAAAATATTCCTTGTAAGGTTTATTTAATCTACCCACCATATTATACACAGGTCTTCACAATACAATCTATAATATTAATAAATTAATGAACATAAAACTATTTCTGTCCAGATGCAAGATAAATTGCAAAAAAACAAACAAACAAACAAACAAAAAAAACAACTCTTAAATATTTTGGCATCTTCAAAATAATACTACCAAAAATTGAAAATTCCTTTATCATTTACTCACCATCATACTGTCCCAGGTGTATGACTTTCTTTCCTTAGATGAACGCAAAGGTTTTTAGAAATAATCAGTTTCTGTGAGTCTATATAATGCAAATAGAAAGTAGGGATGTGACGATGTAGAAATGTTTACACCGGTATATAAAGTTAGAACAAAACCGGTATTACCGGTAACACTGTGGGGACCAGACTCTGGATGCTTTCAGTTTAACTTGTACAAGTAACAATAGATGTGTGTTGCACTTTATATCTGTAAACCTTTACCCTTCTGAGACTAAAACAAGTGTTTTAAAGACGGATTCATTACTATTCTGAATGAAAAACAACATTAATACAGTATGTCAAACTAGCAAAGGCAGAGTTTTGGGGAACCTTAGCTAAGAGTCCCAGAGGGCCTCCCTCTGTAGAAATAGTGTTCGGGGGTGTGGGGCTTTGGGGTGGGGTAAAGTGATCGTAAAAAATTTTTGGGGCCCACCCTTGGTAGAGAAATGGCACTTTGGGGACCCCTTGGTAGAAATCATGACCCGGGGTGGGGGTTTGGGGTATAGCGAATTTTGGTAGAAATCACATTTTAGGTAGAAATCGTGGTTCGGTAACCCCGGTACAAATCATTTTTGGGGTGGGTGTAGCACCCCTCGGTAGCAATTGCATTAGATTACACATGGTAGAAATTGCAGTCTGGGAGCAGGGGGTATAGTGATCCCTCTCTGTGAAAATCACATTTGGTTATGTTCGGTAGAAATCATGTTTCAGGGGCCCTCAGCAAGTGGTACCAGGGGGGACCCCCTTGGTAGAAATTGCGGTGCGGGGACGGGGGGTATAGGGATTTCCCTTGGTAGAAATCGTGTTTTGGGGGCCCTCAGCAAGTGGTCCTGGGGGGCCCCTCAGTAAAATCACATTCATTTACCCCTTGGTAGGCCCTTGGGGGCCCTCAGCAATTGGTCTCGGGGGCCCTCCTCAGCCTGGAGGTGGGGGGGTATAGCGATCCCCCTCGGTAGAAATTGCGTTCGGTTACCCTCGTTAGAAATCGTGTTTTGGGGGCCTCTTTTTTAGAAATAGCAGCCCAGGGGGCCCCCCTCGGTAGAAATCACTTTTGTTTACCCTCCGTAAAAAATGTGGTCCGTCTGGGGGGATAGGTATAGAAATTGCACAATTGCGTGGATTGCACTGTGCCTAAACATACTACTAAGCATATGTTATATAACGCTTATTAACAAAAACAAATAAGACCCTGTTGAAAAAACCAGCATATGCTGGTTAGGTATGTTTTGAAGCATGGCTGCTTAAACCAGCTCAAACCAGCAGCCATTCTTCAAAACATACCTAACCAGCATATGCTGTTTTTTTCAACAAGGGATGAGGCATAGCATAGCCTACACCACATGCTGTTTTATAAATAAACTAATAAATTACAGAAAATTGAGCAAACACTGTGGAATCAAATAAATAAATAAAAACTAATATATAAAAAAAAGCTTTGGTAGCGTAACATCAGGTAAACAGACAACAGGTTTTTCAAAATGAAAACAAGAAAATAAACAATACACTGTTGCTGACATTGCTTGCATGTTTTTGCCGAGAAAACAAACATGTTCAACTTCTCTGTTTTAAGAAGCAGTTTTACCTTTTTTTTACACTTTGCTTGAAAACGTAATCTTCCGTCCACCGTTTCCTAGTCATTTTTGCCATGCACACCTTCATACCCGTATACACCCGAAGCAGAGCAGATGCATTCAGTTTACAGTTGTAGCAAAATAGAAAGTTTAAGATACTGATTCATCAACTGAGTTTGCATGAACTAAGCCTTGTGTTTTTTCATGATTTTTAGAGCGCCAACTTTAAGGGACATATCCACTTGCAATATATAGATGGATTATTTTTCAGTTTAAATAATTTTAAAGCATCTGCCCTCTCTTTTGGCTGTGAACCATAGGTAGTATCATCTGCTGACTGTGTTGTGCTGCACAGGTGGACACACATTAAAATAAAAGACTTCATTTTTCAAGCTTTTACGCCTACAAAGATGGTCTCTAAGGTCTGTTGATGTGAACCATAATTAAAAACTCTCTGGAGTCTCACAGACAGCTTACTACCTCTTCCCTTTCCTGCTTGTTTTGTGTGTTTCCAGAGTTTGACCTGTCTGTGTTGGAAAAGCTCCCAGACCGGCTGCCCTCTGCCCTCCTCTTTAATGAGTTCTCCACCTTCAGGGGAAGCCCAGAGGAGCTGTACACCAGAGGAGGGATGGTGTTGACCAGGATCAGCTGCAGAGGCCTCCTCTCCTCACGGTAACGGCACCGCATGTACCGGGCGAAAGCGGCACGGTAAGTCTTATTAAAGAGCGTGTAGATGAAAGGGTTGACCGCTGATGACAGATAACCCACCCAAACAAACACATTCATCAGTCCCCCAACCAAATCTTCATCACACGCCGAACCACACACCACCGCCATCACGTTTGTCACGAAAAATGGACACCACATGATCACAAAGAGAAGGAAGACCACACCAAGCACTTTAGACGCCTTTTGCTCGTTGCTGATGGACTGCACGGAGCGACGGCCAGATCCTCTGGTAGCCCCGTCGCGGCAGAGAGACGAGCGCAAGAAGAGACGCTCGGAGGACAGCGAACCTCGTGGTAAGAGTCCAATAGTGGACGACCATTTTGGTCGTACGATGAGTTGGTCCAGGCACAAAGTTGCTTCGCTTTGCAGAGCACTGATAGTGAGAATGTAGGTGACGACCATGATGATGAGCGGGATGAAGAACGCCACAAAAGAACCAATCAAAACAAAATTGTTGTCCATCAATTGGCAGCTTTCATTCCGGAAGACTTTGGTGTGATCGTGCAGGCCGAGGACTGGGACAGGCATGGAGATAACTTGAGACAGATGGAGACAAAATGAGAGTGAGAAGACAGCTTGGAGCTATGGTTTGGCATACCAGTGCTAATAGATGCAGTCTCATTTGTTTAGCATTTCAGAAAGCATTTTCCGCCTGCGTTCGGTTCAATCTAGAACTTACCCACAGAGATGGTCCATGCTGCTATAATTTTGACACGGGCTCTGGTTAGAGAATTTGAGCGGCTGTGGTGGATGGGGTTACGGATGGCGATGTATCGGTCCAGAGAGATTGCGCACAGGTGCATGATGGAGGCGGTGGAGAAGAGAACATCCAGGTAAATCCAGATTGGACATAGAGCCCAGGGAAGTGGCCAGGTGTAACCTAACATATCAAAGACACAAAAAGTGTCACATTGTGGACAAGCATTTATATAAGTATAAATATTTAATATGTTCTATGACTGTAACCAATGACACACAAGTGGTGTGTCGTTGGTTACATTCACAGAATGTATTAAATATTTATATATAAATATATGTGTAAAATACAGTTAAACATGCTAGGAATCCATTGAGCTATGTTAGCAAGAAAATCATTCTTGCATTCACACAGTCAAAACCACAGTAAAAAACTGTCATTTTGTACATATTATTACAATCTGACATATTATTATGTTAATACATTACTTTTTTTGGTGCATTTGATAGGACAGTGGAGATATGACAGGTAGCAAGTGGGAGAAAGAGAGGTGGAGGGGTCCACAAGGCGGGATTCGAACTTAGGACACCCGAAGCGCAACTGCACCATATGTCTTCACGCTGCCCTTTCGGCGCCGACAATACTGTACATTTTAAAATGTAATTTATTCCTGTGTTGGCAAAACTGAATTTTCAGCAGCCATAACTCTAGTCTTCAGTGTAACATGATTCTCCAGAAATCATTCTGATATCCTGATTTGATGCTCAAGAACAATTCATAATATGATCAATACAGAAAATAGTTGTGCCCCTTTTAAAAGTAAAATTATAGTAAATTATGATACATTCTTGAATTCTTTGAATAGAAAGTTGAAAAGAAATGCATTAATTAGAAATAGAAATCCTACATCTTTACTGTCATTTTGATCCATTTAATGTATCCTTTCAGAATAAAATAATACTACTAATAAATATTATTATTATTATTAATTATTATTAATTATTAATTTTGCTCTGCTGAAAATTCAGCTTTGCCATCACTGGAAAGAATTAAAACTGTCTTAAAGGAACAGAAACAAAAATGCTAATGAAAAAACTCAGTTAGTTGTTATAAAGTGTGTGTTTTGCCCACAAAAAAGTCACTTACATTCTAAGTGGACCTCAGAGAAAAACATAAATAATGGACATGTGTATATAATCTTGTTAAATGGAATTTGCATTATACAGAAGAACTGTAATGTTTAAGAATTACTGACACAACAATGTTCACTCTTAAAAATAAAGGCTCTTTTTTGGCAATGATTGTTCCATTCAGAAACTTTAACATCCATGGAAACTTCCCATTGCATATAAGTTTCTTTAGATTATTAAACTGTTCTTCACACTTTGAAAATAAATGGTTTTCTTAGGAACTGTTTACTAATAGGTTCTTTGGGGAACCCAATATCGATTTATATTGCTTTTTATAGCATAACATCTTTTTGGAGTGTAATAGATCATTGTTAATCTGCTTCTTTAATCTTCATTACCACCAATAATAAATACCCCGAATAAAGTGGGTACCAGTAGTCACTGGCAAAACAAAGTGTTGTATTTCACAAGCTTCAGCCTTTTATTTTGCTGACTCACAAAGAACAGATATATTTTCGAAGGCACTGTGTCTGTATTTGATTCCTTTGGGTCTGAGCGCAAAGGAATGTGAAATTAAAGAGTAGAAGTCTCTCGGGTGTAAATGCAGACGGTGGTAGTCATCAGCAGCACCATCACACTCATTGGTGTGCTTCAAACTGTAAAATCTTAGAATCTCCCAGAATTCTCACAACAGGTTCAGTTAAAATAGAGAGCTGTTTCTTAGCACCTGGAGTGTTCTAGAACACAACCATGTTTCATGTAGGCTATATAAATTCAATTACTCTTACTCAGTTATATAATACTATTACATCATAGATGTGGGAATTACATGTTTCAGGGGGCAAAAGAAGATACCAGCTGTGCATTAGTTGGGGTCACTCATAATGAGTTCTGCATTGCGTGTTTGCATGTTTGATTTCAAAACAATGTGTTAAGTTTGAGGCAGACATTGTTTTCTCTAGGTTTACATTGACAATTCTGATCCCTAAATGACAAATTTCATCACTAAAGGAAGAAGAAAGAAGGAGAATAAATAATTTAGCTCTGTGTTATTGTAAATCTGTCCGTACGTCATTTAGTGAAGGCCAGCTGTCATAACACCAAAACCACGTATGTCTGATAGAACACGGAAGTGGCATGTTTTATTCTCCTTGGTCAAACTATTCAGGACATCAAATAGGAAGCATAACAATTTTCACTGCACAAACACACCAAAGCGCAGCATCGTTACTGCATAATTAATTCCTCATCAAAGCGCTGGAAGGAGTAGGAAGAGGGATTTCTCTCCCCATGCGTGAATACAAGCAGGCTAATTTAGGACACACCAGACAGCCCAACACACACTCATTATGCTCTGAAATAAATCAACTTCCAGCAAAATGTATGGAGGCCTAATTATTGTACTAAAGAGAAATGCATCATTTTCTGGAGATACAAATGTTACAACACAAGAAAGTTTACAGTTTACACCTTTGACCAGGGAAGAAATTCACTGGGGGCTTCAGATGAGTGCTGATTCAGTAAAACAGCTCAAATAAAAAATCGTGTGCACGACCCCAGACACAAATTTAAGGAATGTTCTGGCTTCTAAACAACTTAATGTCTACAAACAGCATCTGTGGCACGTTGTCGACAATAACACAGAATTATTATCTGTAGTAGTAAACGGCATGATACAGATACTGATTATGGCAGAAAATAATTATGATTTGTCCCTGAGTTTGGAAAACACTTCGAATGGAAGTCAATGGCTCAAGGCAGATGTGCAGGTTGTTTTCTCTGTACCAAAAAAGTGTACTATTTGGACTAAAGGTATAAAAATCAGTAACTTTTTGAGGCCAAGGACCCCAAATAAATTTTATGAAAATATAAATATATAACGGCGGTTGTATATATTTTAATATATAAAAATACTCATTAACACTATGTGAGAAAAACAAGGTGATATTATACAATTTTTAAAAAGTCATTTAAAAAACAGGGTAATATTAAAAGATTTTTTTCCAAAATTTGTATTTATTTATTTATTTATTTATTCATTTACTTATTTTTTACCTAGGTGCTGGGTTATTTTTTCAACCCCAATGGTGGGTTCAGCCCATTGGGTCATTTTTTGGGGGGGTTATTTTAAATATTTTTTACCCAGGTGCTGGGATATTTTTTTTAACTCAAATGCTGGGTTCAACTTGTTAGGTCATTTCATTGGGTTATTTTGAATTTATTTTTACCCAGATGCAGGGTAGTTTTTCTGTAACTAAATTGCTGGGTCATTTTTAACGCTGGGTTATTTTTTTCCACCCAACTGCTGGGTTGAGCCTGTCTCTGACGAAACAACCCAGCTGCTGATTTTTGAGTCCTTAACAGGAGAGAGAAGTTCTTAGCGCCACAGATTTGCTGCACTTCTTCTACGAAAATAAAGTTTTGTGTACATTTTGTTTCATTTATAACCCTTTTACTGCACTGTAAATTGTATTATTTTATGCAACGTAACGTAAGGACGAGATGTCAGTCAGCTGCGCCAGCAGTGGTTGTTTTGCAGAATGGAAATGCCTTTTGCCTTGTATAAAATAAATGGATTTTATTTGTTATTGTACTGAGTTAAATCTTAAAATATGTTCTATAATGTCAGCACTGTTTGGTTATAGGCAATTTTTAGAGTCAGTCATGGCATCTTTCAGCTCAGATTTCTCTCGACACACACATGAGAACTAGCGCTATTTCGGCAAAAAATTATTACAGAGAACAGTTGAATACACTAAATTAAAATTCTAATTTTAAATGTTACATTTTTTATGTCTAAAATGCTTGCTAAACGAGTTTACATGTATATAATATTGTAAACTATGCTGTATTCACCCAAATAAATTCCATTTGTCTTGTATTTTGTCCATGTGTTCTTGCTTAATAATAAATGTTCATCTTTTAATTATTGCTGTTGCCTCTAGTCATTCTGTGTGTTTTTATAAGTTCCAGTCCATTTTAAACCACCAATATAATCATTTTTAAACAATAGATGACCTAAATAAAATAACCTAGCAAGTTTGGTAAAAACAGCTGGGTCAAAATAACCCAGCATGTGTTCTGTCCAATATTTACCCAGCGCTGGGTTGCCAAATAACTGAAGTTGGGTTGTTTTTAACCAAGCATTTTTAGAGTGTATTATTATTATTTATTTACAAAACCATATGGTTTTTATTTGGTTAAAATTTTCAATATCAGTGATAATATTTTGACAGCCCTAAAAACATTGACAGCCCTAAAAACATTGACCCCTTTGCACCACCTTGTGGTCCCTTAGATCCCGGATCCCAGTTTCCTGTTGATGTTTCTCACTGTAAACAATTCCCTCTCTGGTACCCTTGTGCATATCATGTGCACATTACATGTTTTACTGACTTAAAAAAGATTGGATAAAATTTTGCATTGCAAGATTAGTAACCAATTCTATCATATTAGCATCAATAATATATTCAAAAGCTACTATGGTGAAATGCCTTGCCCCATAGACTTCCATTGTGTATTCCTGTAAATTTAATTTTAAGTATGTAAACATGTAAACAAGAAACTCACCATAGAGGATCGTCACCATGGCTACTGGCATTACAAGGATACCCAGAAGCATGTCTGTGATTGCTAAAGACCTCAAGAAGTAATTTGTTGCATTCTGTAACTTCCTCTCCAAGCTCACCGCCATGATGACCAGGATGTTACCCGTCACTGTGATGATTATGACCAGCGAAATCAAAAGTGCCACCCAGTTCTTCTGGACATACTCAGAGGTCAACGAGTCTGACCTGTTTCTGTCTTCACTACCATTGCAATCCATGGAGTTATTGAGAACTGCATTACCCAGAGACACCTCCTGCTCCATGAGCCAATGTTCTGCGCTTTTGTCTTTTGTAATCTCAGCTGATATCCCAGACGACTCGAGTTCAGCAGTCGTCCCATTCAGGGCCATTAATGAACAATTTTTTCAAGCGCGACATCAATTTATTTGTGGAACCCACAGTCCATATGAAGCATTGCACTCCAAGTCTGCACAAGGCAAAACGTTCCAGTTTGAGATCGACAACATGTTCACAGTCACCTTTAAGAGCCTTCTGTTTTCCACACTCCGGTTGTCGTACACGGATGTTTAGAGCTCCTTGAGCAGATGGATTGTGATTCGGAGGAGGCAACTTTACAGCTGCATTTACAATGAGAAAGAATGAGAACACATGAGAGACTGAAGCACACTGGTGTTTCATGCTAACAGCTGTCCTGGTTTAAACAAAACACCATGTAAACACACAAACACATGCTTCATTACCATATTGCATGCAAATTTCAGACTAGTGGCTTCACAACTAGACTCATTTAACAATGTAGAATGTCAAACTCTGTTTATGTTATGTTTATATACATTACCGCTTAATCTGAAAGAGTTTTCCTGTTTGCAGACACCCCGAACACCAGAGCTGGAGAATGAGCCACTGATAATGCGTGCCTCTCACATCAACCCAACATGTGGTCCTGTTCCATTCATCCTTTCTCTTCTCCTTTCAGCACTTCGGTCTCTTATCTCCCTCCCTCCCTCCCTCTCTCTCTCTCTCTCTCTCTCTCTCTCTCTTTGCAGATAGTTCTCTCCAGCTGTAACTAAAGCCAGACTGTTTGAGCTCCCTCCAGAAAGACTTGCCTCTGAGTGGTCCCTTTGGTGCTTGTCAGCTGCAACAAAGACATATGAACCTTTTTTATTCCCATACACACTTACACAGATATTCAAATAAGCACTACAGGCAGGAAACTGAAGGGGGATCTGATGGAATGTCCCATTTAACCTTTTAAACTTGTATTGTAATTTCAGGAAAAATGGAAATGTTACAAATATACAGCAATATTTTGAATAAATCAGGTGTTTACGGCAGCACTAGCCAGGTGGTGTTCTCCGCAAGGGGCTAGTTAAACAACAGATTCAAGTGTTTTACAACCATGCGGATGGCAGGTAGACCATCAAAGCGTAGTTCACACAAAAATGAGATTCTGTTATCATTTACATTATTTACCCTCATGTTGTGCCAAACTTGTATGTATTTCTTTCATAGGTGGAAAAAAAGATGAAAAGGGTCTCTTTTTAAAAAACAGTCAATGTTTGGACCCCAGAATTCTTCAAAATATCTTTGTGTGCAATGTGTTTTCACAGAAGAAAGAAACTCAGGTTTGGAACAAAATGAGAGTGAGTAAATAATGACAGAATAATTATTTTAGGGTGAAGCATTTCTTTAAGAGAAATAGTTCCAGAAGTATCATTAGCATTAATAAGCCTAGCTAAAAATGATTTGAATACTAAAAATACATTAATTAATATAATACTGCACCAGTTCGCACATACTGTATGATGTAATATTTATGAGTAGACATGCAGAGCACTGGATTAAAAATTGCACTGATAAAATGTAAGGTTGATTATAATATAAATAGACAATATTTCAATTGATTTATTTTATTGGTAGCATCAATATTATATTTTAGTAGCCGCGACGATAAATTGATGCATCGCGATTTGTCGCCGTTTTAAAATGAAAACAATCCTCATCTACACTTGCATTTTCACTGCGTTTCAGAAACAATCTCCATCTACACTACACATCTGAAAACACGTCATATGACCATTCAGGCTGCATATGTCATTGAGCATGTCTTATTTAAAGTGGTCATCGGATGCCCATTTTCCACAAGCTAATATTCTTTAGGATCTTAATGAGAAGTCTACAACATACTTTGGTTAAAATTTCTCAGTGGTAGCGTAAAAAACACCCTTTTTACCTTGTCAAAATCAGCCCTGTTCAGAGTGAGCCATTCTATAGCATGTTCCTTTAAATGCTAATGAGCTCTGCTCACTCCGCCTCTCTCTTCTGTGGGGTGACGAGCCGGTCTTTTTACTTTAGCTGCATTTAGCCGCGAAACTTGCTAACTAACACATTAAGAAAGGCGATTTGCAAAGATGCATAAAAACCCTTATACTCACTTCTGCTAGGTGAAGCTGGATCACAAATGATTCGTGTGAACATAGACGCATTTATGTAGATCACTGGGTGCATTTCCTTCTAAAACGAAAGTAACGTTAATCTTCTGTGGCTTCAGTGGCTCAGATGTCGGGAGTAAATGATGACTGCTATAATCATTATAGCATCCAACAACAGAACACCTCAATCAGAGACATTCTTGTTTTCCCATGCACCGGAGACGATACAGTGGCGTTCGGAGTCCAACTGTTCACAGCTCACTCAGGGCGGGTCTAAGGTAAGACGGTCATGTCAATCAACTATCATGGGAGCGCTCATTGTTGGTGTGACGTCACACTGACAAGAGCTGAGAATGGCTTGATTTGAAAAAGGGGATATTTCTTATAAAGATTACAAAAATACCACTGGGTGGATTTTTATCATAATAGGGTGGTTGTGTACACACACTGCCAACACACATTTATGTTCAAACAAGTTAGTTTTGCATCCGAAGTAACCGTAATAAAATTGACTGTTATTGCTTGGGGTGTAAAAATACTGTCATTTCTCTTCTTTCACTTTGCAATTTAAAGGTTACTTTTCTTAAATGAGCCTCCAAAATGAGATGCAACAAATGAGTATGATGTCATTGTTGATGTCAGAGTGAATGTGGGGAACCACACTATTGTTTTCAAAAGACTTAGTTTTGGTTTGTTTACTGAAACACAACTCCAGAGTTTTCAAACTAAAACAGGATCTGCAGCATTTTTGAAAGTCTCCGTTTGAGCGTTTAAAATGCCGGAATAGTGTAAACGACAGGCGTAACCATAGCGAAATATATGCTTTTTAAAATGAAAACGCACTATACATTGCCTAAGATTTTCCGAATACATTCACGATTCTCTCTGGAATCGATTCAGAAATGCTCACGAAGTAAACCATTGTAAACCTAAGTTGATCGTAGCTCCATTGGTTTCAATAGGTCTATGATGTACTTAAGCTTTTGGGAAACACAGCCCAAATGAGTCACGAGTCCTTCTCGGCTCAGAATGGATTTATGACGCAAAATTAATGTAAACACACCTCACTGTGAACGCCCTTGTAATTTGCTTCAACCTCTCTTCAACTCTTCAACTCTAAAAGGCTCTTAAAAGCATGACTTTTACACTTTTATTTGCAGCCTTTCACATCACACAGATTTGGGACTGTGCGCTATGTTATGGTGCCATCTGCCAATCAGCAATATCATGATGTCATTTTTTCCTACAGCTGTTTAGTCACATGGCATTTCATCTCCAGTGATTGGCTCAAAACTGTGGCTCCTGATAGCAAAGATGGCAGATATCAAATTGTGTATTTCCCATCCAGTTGCTCCAGTCGACCAACTGCCATTGAGAAAATTGAGAATGTTAACAGATATTCTACCCAGATATTAAAGCCCTTTTTGTGGGGTAAATATACGAATCAACTATAATGTGAGACCCCTGGAATAGAGCATTGCACACATTCTCATTCCCTTTCTTCGCTGTTACATTTTACTCTTGAACCTGCAATTTCAGTTAACTGACAATTAGTTGCATGATATAACATAAACATCTCTTTATTCACATTTATGTCCCATTTATCCTTTTTATCCTGAATTTTAAATGCATTTATACAGCAAAAACAGTTGATTGTCTAATTAATTAAGCAAATATTTATAAAAAGAACACAGTGTACATCATCCTGCGAAAGGTGTTCCACTGATCCCCCTTCCTTCAGGATATAACCTAAAATAATCCAGGTAAATTGATAAATTTCCACAGAAGACCTCTGCCATCACAGGATATTAATAATGCATTATTAATACACATCATGAATTAATATTTAATATTTTCCAAAAATACATCCTCACTTTTATTAAAAATGGGGAAAAAATGATACACCTCTTCCTCTAGGCAAAACTATGAGAGATGGATAGAGGTAAAAATTGGAGATGGGGTAGAAATAGATACAGAAAGGAAAGAAGAGTAAAAATAAGGCAGGACTGAGAAAAAGTAAAAGCTGAGTAAACAGTGTGAGAAAGTAACAATGAGAGGCAAACTGGGAGGGAAAAGAGGAAAAGCAGAAAATCCATACAACACTGGTCCTGCTAATTCTCCAAGGTTTGTGATGAAAAAAGGCAAAGTGAAGGACAGGCCAGAGAGGGTGGCAGGGAGGGTAAACAGATGTACAGTAGCAGAAGGGAAGCGCTCAAACTGTAGAGGACAGAATAGGGGAAAAACTCCACCTCGCCTGTCTCCATCCATATAAATGATGGATCGCTCGCGCTGGCAGACAGACTGATAGAGCATTCTCTTTCACTCACTCCTCAGTAATGGAAGTAGTGTGTGTGAGAATAACAAGAAGCCGGATCAAGAATGTGTGTTTGTGTGTGTGTGTGTGTCAAGAGGCTCCCGGCTGTCCTGTAATTGCTCACCTGGGAGCAGTAGGAGACAAGGAGAGCGAGATGCGGTTCAGGTGTCAGACTCTGTTCTGCACACACTGCTGTGATTATGAACCTCATCAGCGTTCCAAAACTTACCAGGCCTGAAGAACATGATATGTTTAACTGTAGGTGGTCCGGAAGAAGTGCAGAACCAAAGCTGTACTGTACTGTTCAGTGCCTGAACAAAAAAGTATCAAATTCACAAAAAACTGATTTCATCTTGAATGTGATCTGTTCAAAGCAGAATCCCAGACTTGCAAAACTGGTGCTTATGTGACTATGGCAAATAAAGGACAAAGCACTGTCATCCAACTCATCTCCCATCAAACTGAGGGTATTCAGATTTTTTGCAAAACCTACTTTTGCGAACCAGCACTAGGTTGTTCGCCCGATCGGAACCTAAACAGTACAGGAAGATTCTGTGGAGAGCGGATATTAATAATTATCAAAAAGAAAAACTCAAACTTTCCACTCATCATCGCAAAGGGATGCCAAAATGTTCGAAAGGGGCGGGGCCACTTTTAGTGAAATGCCTATAACTCCTGAACGGATCTTGCCCAAACTTAGAATACTTATGTAAGAGCTCAAGCTAAGGTCACAGGAAAAAAAAAATCACAGAGCTTGGCCACTTTGTGGTGCTATAAGAGGCAAAAAACATAAGAATGGCTATATCTATGCAACCACTTGTCCTTTACAAACCTTTTAAAAATTTTAACCGATTTTAAAACCATGGGAGACCACAGACATAAGCATGTAACATCCGGTAAGTGTCGCTTGCTCACTCTTTTTGGCTATCGCGGGTATCATGTCAGAGGCAGCCCGATCAAGAATCCTAAATATCAAACATGTTTAATATTTACAATTTGAGTTCGGAGACACTCCGTCTCAATCGGGAGCAGTTAAATAATCATAATGACACCACACAACAGAGGGCAACAAGCCTCGAATCTGGCCAAGCCCCTGATTGCTGGGGATGCAAATCGGCCTTAAAATCGCAGAGTTTGGCCAGAGGCCGATTGGAATGAAACTTGGTGGGCCTGTTTGACTCACAGCCCCAAAGGTCTGTGATAAATTTGAAAGAAGTCAGCCACTGGGGGGCGATATCATGTTTTTCAATGGCGTAAACCAGGGATTCCTTAACTCTGGCCCACAAGATCCATTTTCCTGCAGAGCTCAGCTCCAGCCTTAATCAAACACACCTGAACAAGTTCACCAACTCCCACTCTGCAGTAAAATAGATCTCGCGAACCAGAGTTGAGAACCCCTGGCGTAAACAATTGTGCAGTTTTTTGCTCATACACGCGATATTTGTATCATATGATAGAACTCCTCATTCCAGGCAATTTTGCCTCTAGAACCACTGCTGTCAATTAAATCGTTTGTTAAATGATTGAGATGTAAAAAACCTCCTTTTGCAAACTAGTCCTAGGTTTTTGCTCAATCTGGAAAAAAACACTGCAGTTCAATGCTCTGGATTCTCTAGGTCAATAATTATCAAAAAAATGTTTAAACGTACCCTTTGGAAAGCTATAACGGCGTCGTTTAGAAAAGAGGGCCTGTCCAAATTTACCTAAAATCCTATAAAACCTAATGGAAAACTCAAAAACTTTACAAAAACCTGGTGAGCACATGCATCAGGTGATTCTAAATAAGCACGCAATGTTTTAAGGAGATCGGACAACAGCTTGTGCTATAACAGTCATAACCGTTAAACACATAATATTTCTATGGTAAATTACCCAGATTAGCCAAAAATGCTTTTTTAAATCATTGATTTAGGTGGTTGCAAGCTTGTTAATGACTTTTTCCTTATGTGCTTAAATGCCTTAAAGCGCTTGAACCCCAGTAATCACAATATTTTACAGCAATAAGGACTGTGAATTTACATACACATTAATGCACATATATTCTCCAGGTGTAACAAAATTAAGCAATGGCAAACATTGCTACAATACATGAATCTCTGTAGACTCCTTTAGTTCCCACAAACACAGTGTGATCTCACAAACACACATTTCTTAGGCAATCCCACAGTCGACAGGCCCGCACCAGCTGGGGAGACTGTTGGCTCTCATTTATCTGATAAATACTTCATGGCAACAATTAGCACATCCCATGTGTACTCAGATACAAGCCCTCAATCACATTAAAATCTGTTTGAATTACATTAGTGACTTGTGCAACTGTGATGAAGATGTTTTGTAGTACATGTGGTAATGGTAAGGCTCAAAAGGGAATCACAAATGCATACATACACACACACAAAACGACTGTGGCAATTATGTCAAAACATTTATGCATTTTGCAGATGCTATTATCCAAAGCAACTTTAGAAAGGGCACAGCAGGAACACAGCAATTTGTCAAAGAGCCAATAATATTGGAAATATACAATGTCAGGTTTGTTAGACAACAAGGAAGCAAGCTAGACAAGAGAAGAAATGTAGAAAATTCTGTAGAAATTTTTTTTTGTGAAGTGTGTGTGTGTGTACGTGCATTGGTTTAGAGTTGTGGAGTGGTTAAGTGGTTAAGGTGAAAAAGATGTCTTCATCTGCTTCATAAAGGTGACATATCACAATAATCTGCCTTTTTCCAAGTTTAAGTGCTATAATTGGTTCCCAAGTGTATCTACCAACCCAGAAAACTTGAAAAAGGACAATGCAGTAACTTTGTTTTGGTAAGCCTTTTTTTGCAAGCATGTGAAAAACAAGCGTGTCAGATTTTGTTCCCCCCCGTGGTGTGGTAAGGGAATCTTATATAATATTACCGCCCCTTAATCTGCACATTTCCACCCACGTCGCCATAATTTTGTTTTTGCAAGCAACTACAGTATACCAGTTCTAATGCCATGGCAAAAGTTCGAGCAAAGCATGCTAACTGTTCTGTTGTTGGCTACACAGATGAGCACAGAACACTATTTAGAGTCTCAGCTTCAGAGGAGACTGTATATTTACTGTATATTACGCTGCTACCACACAGATCTAATATAAACATGTGATTTCTTTCCCATCTGTTCACCTTCACAGACATAACCATCTGTTTTTGTAACTCATGTGTGTTTTAAACATAAGCTTTTGTGTATTTGACAGTTTAAGCGCAATAAGACATGAAAGAGAAGTTTAGTTTTTTCAGTGCGATATAAATGTTAAGCGAAACCAAACAGATGTTTTTTAGCAGCATATCTGAGTTAGGAGCTGTAAAGGCACAGTCCTGTTCTGGAAAAGGGGGCAGGGAGCAGGAACTCATTTGCATTTACAGAAACATGCACGAAAACAGTATGCTTCTGCTTCAACTCAAAATGGGTATTTCAAAATAATATATCTGATCTGTAATGATCTGTAAGGTATTTTGAGCTGAAACTTCACAGACACATTCTGGGGACACCTGAGACTATTACATATTGTAAAGAGGGGCATAATAGGTCTCCTTTGAAAGATGTGATATCAGCAGTTCAATTGGAGGTTGGCAGCTTATTCCACCAGAGAGGAACTGAGAGGATAAAGGTTTTGGAAAGTGACTTTGTCTTGTGAAGGAACATGGGCTTCGCTCATTCAGTGACATGAGCTGGTGGGAGGGAGCGTACACTTGTAGGAGTGATTTGATGTAGGGAGGTGCTCTACATCCAAATCCAGAATCACATCTCAAATTTGATTCTGGCCTTAACTTGGAGCCAGTGGAGTTAGATCAGGGGGGTGTGGGTTCTCTTTGGTCGACTGAAGGCTAGACATGCTACTGCATTCGGGATCATCTGCAGAGGCTTAGTGACGCTGGCTGAAAGGCCTGCCAGTAAAACATTGCAGTAGTCCAATCTGGAAATGACAAGAGCTTGGACAAGGAGCTGCACCACAAACATTGACAGTAAGGGTCTGATTTACCTAATGTTGTAAAGTGTGAACCTACACAACCGGGTCACTGAAATGTGGGTGCAGTGGTGGGCAGTAACGAAGTAGTTGTAATTCGTTACTGTACTTAAGTACATTTTTCAAGTATCTGTACTTTACTGGAGTAGTTTTATTTTGAGTAACTTTCACTTTTACTTCATTACATTCCAAAGCGTAAGATCGTACTTTTTACTTCACTACATTTCATAAACATATCGTTACCTCTTATAATATATCACGTGCTCTGAGACGCACAAGCGGTGTCTGATTCATGAACAAACTGATTCTTTTTAATGAACCTGTTAATCTGATTCGCCAATCGCACCAAACAATTCATTCACGAATTGGAATGATCCGATTGCAGCTGTTCTCGAGTCGACAACTCATTGATTCAAATGATCCGTTTAGAGCGAGTCTCCAGTCAACTGAATTCACAAGTAAGAACCGGGAGATCTTGTGCGTGCGTGTGCGCGTGCGCGTGCGCGACTGATGCTGCGAAAAGTAAGTTACTAATGTCGAATTTTAGGATTAATTATTATAACTGAAAATCATATTTAGGTCAAAGCTGTCCGTTGTTTGTGAATTACATCTGCTGTAAAAGGTGATCTGTTTAAGCCTACTGAAATGCTTGAATTCAGAAACGAAAAATTTAAATAACAGCTTAAATAAAATAACTCATGCACATTAATATTCCTCGCTGATGTAACGTTAGCAGTTTTATTAAAATGCTACGCATGTAGCGCTACGTGACGTCTGTTTTTTAGCAACAGTATACATTTTTATATTGTTTGGATCAGCTGGAGTAGACAGATATGAATGTTTATTCAACCATACTGAAAATAAGTAAATATTGTTAGCTGATGCTAACTGTCTAGCTGCTTGCTGGTGCTAAGTTGAGATAATTTTTTAGATATAAAGTCCACATATTTTTATTCAACCACCTAGATAGATTACATCCGAGGGAAAAAGAAAGGGTGTCATGCTCAGATCATGGTAACTACAGTAATTATCAAAGTGGAAAGTGATGCCCTCTGGGGGCATTTGGCCAGGGGTGTTTTTACATGGGCAATATCTGAAAGGAAAAAATCATTATGATAATATAATTATATTTTCCTTAAAATGTTCTTGTTAAC
This sequence comes from Labeo catla, assembly GCA_012976165.1. Taxonomy (NCBI): domain Eukaryota; kingdom Metazoa; phylum Chordata; class Actinopteri; order Cypriniformes; family Cyprinidae; genus Labeo; species Labeo catla. The sequence goes on from VONZ01000080.1 coordinate 895,989, forward strand.
TTCAGTCCTTATTCTCAAGTCATATATAACTGTGATGTTATGCAAAACAAGCTTTACTTGTTCACACTTTTTTCTTACTGTTGAAAATATGATGGTCAAATCTGTTTTCTCTCAGGTACATTGCTGTGTAAGCTTCACATTGAATATTACTACATCACTCTCGTCAACATAGTCCATATCAACAACAGTAGGATTATAAAAAATATGTGCTGCCTATATAAAATTGCTAAATAAATCTATCAGTACTTTTTTACTTAAGTACATAAAAAATCGGGTACTTTTGTACTTTCACTCGAGTAAAATTGAAAGAGGAGCACTTTTACTTTTACTGGAGTAATATTTTATTATACGTATCTGTACTTTTACTCGAGTACTCAAATTGTGTACTTCGTCCACCACTGTGTGGGTGTAAATGCTCAGTTGGTCGTCAAACACTACCCCCTGTTTCCTGCTGTCCTGGTTGTCTCCATCTTTGCAAGACTGAGCTATGGATGTTGCTCCTTTATCTAAGCCTGTGTTTCCTGAACCTGTTCCTGGAGGCACATCAAAACTACACAATTTTAAACTCTTCCTAATCAAACAAAACTAAATCAGCATGTCAGTAGAGACTCCAAAACCTAAAATAAATGGGTCAGGTAAGGAAGACATCAAAAATGTGTACTTTTGATGTGCCCCAAGAAACAGGGTTTAGTTGGGAAACACTGATCTAAACTTAGATGTCTGAAAGGCTGGTAAAGATACAAGCTGTTCAAAGATACAGTGGCATCATCAGGTTGAAATGAAAGAGCAGCACATCATCTGCACAGCAGCAGTAGGAGAAGCCAACTGCCTTTGATCGTGCCCAGTGAAGTTGTTTAAGTGAAGAAAAGTAGTGGACCGCGCACTGAACCTTGAAGGCACCCCACCTTGAAGCACAGTGCCTATCTTCAATATCTGCTGACTCCTACCAACTTTAAAAAGTTATTATATAAGCTGAAACTATTTAAATTTTACATATTAAAATAAAATCAGAATCACACTTAAGGGGAAATCCTGATTGTAGGCTTGAACAGGACTTATATGTATTTAATATTATCATCAAAAAAAACCTTGAGGACTGAAGACCTTTTATCACATTTACTCACTCCTATGACTTTTAAATTTAATTTTGGCAAAGAGTTCTTTAGGGTATTCTGTTATATTATGTATGAACTAAACAATTATTTTTAAAAAATCCTTCTTTATTATACTGGATTATTTGTCTGTCTGCATATATGGAGCGATATATCATATATGTTGTATCACAATGTGTGAAACATGGGCTGCACTTTAAAAAATGCGCCATATGGTGAATCAGGAAAGAGTTATTAGGAAAGTCAAAAGAGGAGAGGACAAAATACAGATAAAAATAATTGACACCCCTGGTAGAACAGTGTGTGAGAGTGTTGGGTCGAAAAGGGGGCTGAAATCTACAGTTACCAAGGCAACAGAGTGTCAGTTCTGTTGCCGCAAACTGATGAACAAGTTTGTCGAAGACTCACGTCACTCAGTGTGTTTTTTTACACTCCTATCAGTAGTATCTCTCTATCTCGACCTCGGAAAATTGATAATTGAGTAGTGCCTTTAAGGCATACTCTACAACCAGCTGTCGACTAGCTGTGTAACAAAAGAAGACACTTCTAAACAACAACATTCCACTGAAACGACTCCACCCCTGTGTGTTTACAAAGACAGGACTTTCACAAGACAGTCTTTTAGCATCAAATCCCTCGGGCAATAGCGGCTTCGTGCTAACAGTTACACATTGTCTTTAATAGCGTGAAAGCAGTATGACTGATGCAGCACGTCTCATTCAGCAACTGACAAACTGAGAGCACAGAGAGAAAAACAGTCGGCACATGTGCGGTGGGTGAGTCTCCAGGGACCACCTGACACATCGCTCCATAACAGCAGGTAAGGTGGGAGGGGTGTGGAGACATCCTCAACTTCACCTCTCTCACCTCTCTCAGCAAAAGATTTATGAACCCCTGTCAGAGCCACACAACTAATGAGAGAAAAGATGGGCGAGAGAAGGAGGGAGGGAGAGAGGGATGAATGGATTCAGAAAGGCTATAGGGAATATGATGAGAATAGCTAATAAAGGGATATGGCTTTGGAGAGAGGTCGACTCTAAAGGCTCAATTTGAGGCTTTTGGTCAGGGCGATTTTTAAGGATCGGGGTGCAAGTGAGGTGAGATATCTGCATCAATCTGTTCCTACTAATGCTCTCAGATCGATTAATTGCGATTAATCGCATCCAAGATAAAAGCTTGTGTTTACATAATATACGTGTGTGTGTGCTGTGTATGTTTATATGTGTATATAAATACACACACATACATTTATACATTTAAGAAATATATCTAATATATATTTATATGTATATATAATATAAAACATAAATAAATGAAAATATATTATTCCTTAAATATATACATGAAAGTATGTGTATTTATATATACATATAAATACACACAGCACACACACATATATTATGTAAACAAGCTATTATTTTGGATGCGATTAATTGTGATTAATCGGTTTTATAAATATATATTTTTGATATATATTCATGTATGTGTGTGTATTTATATATACATATAAATACAAACAGCACACACATATATTATGTAAACACAAGCTTATATATACACGAATGTGTGTGTATATATATATATAACTATATATACATATATATATATATATATATATATAAAATATACACAGCGCACACACATATATTATGTAAACACATGTTTTTACTATGAATGTGATTAATCGCGATTAATCAATTTTCTGAATATATTACATTTCTGAAATATGTAAATGTATGTATGTGTATTTATATATACATATAAATATACACAGCACACACACATATTATGTAAAAACAAGCTTTTATTTCAGATGCGATTAATCACAATTAATCAATTTTATGAATATAGAATATTTCTGAAATATATACATGCATGTGTATGTGTATTCATATATACATATAAATATACACAGCACACACACATATATATTATGTAACCACATTATTTCAGATGTGATTAATCACAATTAATTGATTTGACGGCACTAGTTCTTACAAATATTGCTCTTTTCAAAATCCATTTGAAACCATAAACTTTATAGGGCCCCATATTATAATATTTCCAGATTGTTTACATCTTTTCTAAATTTGGTTTTAATGGTTTAACTACATTTTTAAGAAACTTATAAAACTTAAAAAATCAAGATTATTTATTTATCTCACAGAGTTACATAGAGAATACAGCCTGTAGTGAAATGTAGTTCTGGTTCGTGCCATAGACTGTGCATAAAATATATGAAGGATAAACATAATAAACCTAATATAGTGCAAAGACTGTATCATTGCACACAATAGAATTGATACATCAACAACAAGTCTAATGTAGGCTACAGGACAGGTAATGTGTAAAAAAGAATGTGCATAAAATTTTAATAATTCATTACAGTTTTAACAACAATAGTGCATATGAAATGTTTTTTATTGTTTTGAGAAATTCTGTTGTCTTCTGTGCTTTATGATTTAACAATTTCATGATCAAAAACAGTCATAATCAAATAAATGCATACAATGTTAACAATTTAATTAATAATTAATCTTTTAAAATGTAATCAGATTAAATTTTAACAATTCCTTTATCTTTTGGTGGGGAGCAAAACATGAACATATATTTACTGTTTATAAACACTAAAGAAAAATTGGGATATTTAAAAAAAATATATTTGAATAAACTGTTTTATTGTTGTTGTTGCTTTGAGAAGTACAGTAGTACTACTGTACAAAATATGATATATTTCTGTCAATATTTTTTCAAGGTGAGACAAACTTTTATTTTGGCAGGTGGCAGTGAAGACTTTTGAGTTCCGTTTGTGAATTTCAGTGATAGGTAACTTACCTTTTTATTAAAAGAAATGGCAATATGCTGGTCTCAGAGCAGCTCTTGACATGATGTTCATGTGAATTGTCCTATAGTGAGAAGGCAGAGAATGAAAACATCAAGAGGGTAATGTATTTGTAGTAGCCGAAACTGTGCCTCTCATTTACACAGAGACACACAGACTTTGTGTCTCGCAGATTTCCAGCACTCTTTGTGCAGTTTAATACTCACAGACACTAGTTCATATCATGGTTTGATTAAGTGTATAGCCCTACTTGTGATTAATTTATCCAAATTTTGCCCAATTCCGTCAGACAATAAATTTCATGTTAATTAATGGTTTCCATGATTCAGTCCGCGTTTTCCACATTGTGTAAATCATAGGACCCTATTTTTGTCACTGAAATTCATAGGGCAATGGTGTGAATGATACATTCTGATATTATAAGAATTGCTTAAATCCACAAATTGCTTTCTGAAAAGTTCTCACAGACAAATGCAAATCTCCAATATAAAATGTTCCAGGATGTCATTTCAACTTAGTCCCAGTGAGTTCACAGGCAGAGCCCTGAAGAAGTTCTTCTCTAAAAGCTGAAGATAATTTCAGCCTCAGGGGCGAATCAACCTCAGTGCTGCAAGAAAAATTCAGAGGCCCCACTCCACCAAAAATAAACAGGTAAATATGAGCAAGCCTGCGGCATGGTGGGAAATTATGTAAATTTCACTTCCACTGAGGTGAATCTTGACTTGAGCTACACCAGTCGTGGAAGTAAAAATACCACAGTAGCGACTGGCTGTCAACAGAGATATGTATCTCTAAACAGCTGAGAAGTGTATTACATTCCAACAGAAATGTAAGTATTGACTAAAATTTGGGGATATAAATAGTTTGGTAATGCGAAGCAAACAGGCAGCATTCATTCATTTCATTATTGCAGGTTTGCCATGGTGAGGAGCTGCACACTTCGGTAACCATTTGCTGCTTTGTTGCAAATTTCCACAAAATAAAATATTTTTAAAATCCTTAAAACAAGATATTAAGACTTACATTCATAGAAATATATCTTGTTTATTTTAAATATTTATTTGCCAGGAGAATATGTTAAAAACAAACTTCATTCAAGATACGATTAGGTGTTTTTGTTTTAAGATGTTTATTGCTTTTTTAAAGGAGAAGTCCACTTTCAGAACAAAAATGGACAGATAATGTACTCACCCCATGTCATCCAAGATGTTCATGTCTTTCTTTCTTTAGCCATAAAGACATTATGCTTGTTGAGGAAAACATTTCAGGATTTTTCTCCATATAATGGACTGGTAAAATTCCCGTCTCATGTTCTCCCTTAACTTCAAAATCGTCCTATATCGCTGTTTTACCTTTTTTGTTGAGGGTGTTTGATCATCTTTGCATGTTCACTTTGCAAAGACTGGGTCGGTACTTCTGCAGCGATGTAGGATGATTTTAAAATGATTTGTGAAGTTGAGGGAGAAAATATGATTGGAGTTTTTCGACAAACTTAACTGTCTTGAGTCACAATACACAGAGCTCAGGGAGAGCAAGACAAGACGAGCGTTTGAGATTAAAAAGTATTTAAATTGTATTTTTTTTAAAATAAAAATAACCAATTGTTTCACTAGATAAGACCCTTCTTCCTCGGCTGGGATCATTTACAACCGCATTTGGGATCTTTTGAAGCCGCACTTAACTGCATTTTGGAAGTTCAAAATCGGGGCACCATATCAGTCCATTATATGGAGAAAAATCCTGAAATGTTTAACTCAAAAAACATAATTTCTTTACGTCTAAAAAAAAACAGACATCTTGGATGACAAGGGGGTGAGTACATTATCTGTAAATTTTTGTTTAAGTATAGAATCTAAAAAAGGTTATTGAGGTTTATGCTTAAAACAAGAAAAATAACAAAAAACACCACAGGGATGAAATTTTTTTTTTTAAAGATATCTTTTGAAAATTAATTTTCATATATTTATTTTAATATTTTATTATACGGCATACACCACCATAACTGCATTTCATAACTACTAATAAAAATGTATCTTTACAAAGAATTAATAGATTCATCCTAGGCATGCTAGGAGAGCATTTAAATTATACGGTGTAGAAGATCAACTACTGTGTGACATAATTAAAAATAATGAAGCAGCGCAGTATTGATTCACATCCAGACAGACAGATGAGCTGGAGAGGTTATGTGTGCTCACAGAAGGGACCGTATCAAAATGAGTTTGCCTGATCCCATCTTTAAACTTTAACATATTCCCATAAACATTTAAACACATTCCAAAGTCCTTCAGGGATTATGATAGAACATCTCTAAGATTGCATGAAATTAAAACTTGTTCATATGAAACTGTTTTTTAATAGGTTGGTGTACATCACCCTTGGCAAAGAAAAATATTGTTTTAATTTATTTAAAGCGTGACACATTTGAAACAGGCAGCCTGAAGCCAAACTCTTGCCTGCTGAAGCGCTTGTCCAAACTGTGCATTTTAAAGACATTTAAACTGATTTCAAATCAGCACTAATATAACATAATTACAGAAGTGGTAATATTTGCATCTAATATCAATATTTACCTGAGCTAGCACAACAGAGGGTTGGCTGGTGAAGATCATGCAGGAAAATGTCGTAACTAAACGGTCTGGCTACAAAACATCTTTCTTCACTGATGGGCTTTCAAAAGTAACTTGTATTGAAAGCAACAAATAAATTGCATTAATTTTGTTTGATTGCACTTAAAAATATTTAAAATTTAAACGACACATTTATGTATTTGAACAAATTTCCACCCATTTAAATGACACAAAATACAAAATGTAAACACTTACTTTCTGTGTTCTCCTTGATAAAACCAACTTTCCCATCTTCTCTGCATCTTACGTGAAAGAAAATATCTCTCTGAAAAAAAGTTTAGGAGTGCACAGCACATAAATATCACTATAAATCAAATTGATGTTGTAAAATACATATTAAAAATTAGATAAAACATTATCAGCGTTTCCCTTTTAAACGTCCTCGTCTGTTAAAAACACATCGCGAGTGGAAGTAAATGTCTTTGAGAAAAGTTTAGGTGAACACAGCATGATAATATCTTTATAAAACAGTATGAAATTACAAAACACAATCTGTGAGTGTGATTAAACACTTAATTTAGATGTTTACCGTCCTCATATGCTCCGCATCCAGAGTAAAAGAAAATGGCGTCTGTGAAAAAAATATTTCAGTTAGGTTAGGTTAGGCGCGCACAGCGGGCAAATATCCCGGATGTGACCAATATCGCTCAGGGTTATTCTCGGCTGGTAACTACACCGGCCACAGCGTGCTAACTAGTTAACACTAGCTAGTGTCATTGTGATGCATGTAAGAAACAGGCTATATATATATATACTTTCTACTTTTAGTTAAAACTATGAATGTTACAATATGGCTAGCTATAGAACTATTGATAAACCTTGTTATTATGTATTTAAAGCAATTAAACACAGTTACAGAAATATATGTATGCCTGAAAAATTTCATTTTTTAATGTTAAAACTGTAATCAAAGAGATTTAAATGTTATATTAAGTTCAAATCAATCTTACATTTAAATTATGAGCCTATAGCAGATGTTTTGTAAGTGACGATTATTTTTAAGACTCTTAAAAGAATAGTTCAAGCTCAGTTGGTGATAATCAAATACTGCATAAACTATTTCACCCATAAGCAATCCAGTCTTTAATATCTTTAAAACACCCTGTTAATATAGAAATTTCATCTGGTCTGAAGAAATGTAAAAGCTCAGTCTCATCAGTATAACAGTGGAAACTAATCCTATGTTTTCTAACAGTATTTCCAAGAGGCAGCATATATATGAAAACAGCAGAGGGCCTAACACAGATCTTTGCAGCACTCCATATTTTACCGCTGTAAGGTTAGATGGTTCCTCATTTACAGAAACAAAATGGTAAATTTTAGACAGGTAGGATCTAAACAAACTCATTTCCTGGAGTTTAGTTCCAACACACATACTGTGTAGTTTTAAAATAGGCCTGAAGGACTTTATTAGCTGAAGCTAAACTCTGCAGGGTTTTTCGCACAACTGACCTAAACCATCTTAATGCCTGTTCCTGAATACCAGTGTCATTCTTTAATTTATCTAACAGTATGTCATAATCTGTGATGTCAAACCTTGGACTAAAGCCGTGAAATACAGCCTTTGGTCAGATGCTAAAAGTGAGTAATTTGAAATTTCACCAAGTGTAGTTGTAGACCTAAATCTAACATTTTCAACATAAATCATATACTTTCATGAGGTCCTGCACCAGGTGGGCATCTGCCATTGAGATGAACAGGAATGCTACTGGATGGCTGAGGTATTTTAAACTGTGAGCTGCCACATTCAGAGCACTTTCCTTTGTAGAGAGTTGAATTCTCACTACAGGACCCACTCTAAAATGAAAGATGATTCAAGGGACTTACTTTGCCAAAGTACATGTTCTACATTTCAAAAATAGACAGTGACAGAGCCTTTGAGTGGAATCAGAAATCATCCTCTGAGACGCTTCAGTATTTTTATTGTTTTCTACAGCCGCTGCACCGGTGGCTCCATGTCAGACTGAGAGAACACCAATAACACACATATTCCCTGTGAGTGCTTGTGCGTTTACTTAAAAGGGAAATGGTGCATTTCTCTTCAGGAGAACAGAGAAGACATCCTGCAGTGACACTCACTCCCGTCGGAAAACAGAAGGAAGGGAGGAATGGAGGAATGAAGAATGAGGGGGTGGGATTCTCTTTTAATGATACTGTGTGTATATATATATGTGTGTGTGTGTGGCAAAGATAGGACCAGTGTGTCCGAGACATTCTTTATCCAAAGAGCCGGATCTCCGTACATTTCAACAGTATAAATACAGTCCCACATAAATACATCCTCCACTTAAGAAATCAAACAAACAATAACATTGACGAAACAAACAACAGTAGGCTGTAACACTGACCCCATCTAAACCAATGGAACCAAAAAAACCCAACAGTTTGTTAGTGGAGTGGTCTGATGGGCTCTGCACTGGGTGAGGTTGACTTGCATGAAATGAAAGTTGCACCATGCAGATACACATGTGCCTTTACAATCTGAAAGCACGGATGAGACAGAAGGAACGGGGGCAACCACAGAGAGACAGAAACCAGAGATGAAAGAAGCTTGACCAGGACACGGGGTTGTGGAGAGAACTCTACTGAAAGTCTGAGACTAGACAAGCTCAAGTGGTGGGCTTAGATTCAGTTTATATAAGATGGTTTGAATAGTGATGTGGCTTGTAGGTTTGCTTTGTTAGATGGGCAGCTGGAACTTGACATCAACCTGGGCCTCTTTGGCCAACGACACAATTTCAGAAAGCTTTACAACCTAGAGAAAAGGAGAGAGAAAATTATGGTAAGTAGTTCATAGTTGACTTATGATCAGCTTAATTATAATACAAAAAGTGATAACTGTTGCTGTCGTGATCATGCATTCGAGAAAGACAAATTGCTTATAGCCGGAAATCCGGTTTGTCATTGTATAATAATGAGATTTTCTTTGATTTGAATTGCTTTTAATTGATGTACAGTTGTATGGACAGCAACATATGCTTTCAATTTTCCTTTAGTACACTTTGCCCTTTTTAAATGACAGAGGTCCACTGGATTACATGGCATGAATTAACAATGAACAGCATTTTTAAAGCATATATTAATCTGGATGAATTTATTCATAATAGATTAAAGCCATTTATTGTTTATACTTGAGAGACACATTACGTATTTTTTTTTTTTTTTTTACATTTACACCTTAAAATATGTCCAATATTTCTATTAGAAATGAATATAATGTATTAACTTTATAATTTGTAAATAATGAATTCATAATATTAATATTAATTGTATATTCTTAATATTAAATGTATTCATTTTATAATATTAGTAATATTAAAATAATTAATTTTAATGTTAAATTATTATTAACTTTGATACTAAGCCATTTATAATTTATTCTTGAAAGACGTATTATATTTTTTTATTTATAACTTGAAATATTCATAATATTTACAATAGAAATTAATATAAATTTTATAATTGCAACAATGAATTTATAATATTAGTATTCATTTTATTATCTTAATATTAAACATTAATTTTATAATATTAATATTAAACTTAAATCAATATTAATTTTAATACGAAGCCATTTATAATTTATACTTAAAATATGTATTATGTATTTATTTTTATTTATAACTTGAAATAATATTAGATATTAGAAATATTAGAAATATTAAATGTATTAATTTTATAATTTTAATAATTAATAAATAATATTAATATTAATTTTATAATACTCATGTAATATGTACTAATTTATAATTGCAACAATTTCTTTATTTATAACTTGAAATATTTCTAGTATTTAATAAAAGGAATAAATGTTAAATGTATTCATTTTAATAATTATTTTGTAATATTAATTTTAAACAGTAATTTATGATTTTAATAATACTAAAATTATTTTAAGAATAAAGTTAATTTTTATTTAGATACTAATCCATTTAATTTATACTTGAAAGATGTATTTATATTTAAGTATTTAAGTATTTATTTTTTATTTATAACTTAATATTTCTAATATTAAATATTACAAATATTTTCATTTATTTTATAATTTTAATAATTAACTTATAATATTAATTGTATAACATTAAACTTATTTTATAGATTTCAACAATATTAAAATAAATAATTTTTATATTAAAACTAATTTTAATTTTGATACTAAGCCATTTATAATTTATACTTGAAAGACGTATTATGTATTTTATTTTTAACTTGAAATATTTCAAATATTTAATACTAGAAATTAATATTATATTTATTAATTTCATAATATCAATTTTATAAATTTCAATAATCAGCTTACACGTTAATTTTAATATTAAAATTAATATTAATTTTGATACTAAGCCATTTGTAATTTATACCTGAAATATGTATTATGTATTTACTTTTTTATTTATAACTTAAACGTATGTATGGATTAATACTACCCAAAGAATTGAACCTTGTTGTAAAAATGTTGTAAAACCCATTATTTCTTACGCATGTGAACTTTTGCCATTTTAAACATAAATGGCAGGTAAGGAATTGAAAGTTTTGTCCCATCTCTCAAGAAAAAGTGACATGAGTCTGGAACAACTCAGGGGTGACTAAATGATGACACATTTTTCATTTTTGGGTGAACAACTCCTTTAAAACCTCATATTTCTTTGAACTATCAATTTGATTCCTGAACCATGATGGGCAGATTCTTCTGAGCAATTCCACCCTATGTCAGTTTCGATTTGCCCATATGCATGCATAAATAAGAGCCACGCACCATTTTTGCCGCCTCGTCCAGATCATCACAGGCCAGGATCTTCAGAGGGCTGGCAGCAATCAGAGCCTTGGCATCGTCCACTCTTGTTCCTGGAGATCAGACAAGCATGATGAGAGTGAGATGAAGGACAGAAAACATAAGCCACCTGCACAAATATCCCTCTCCAGACACCATTTTTTCTTTATGTCACACTTCTGTCAATGTTTCCTCTCTCTCAGACATTCCAGGTCTTCTCGGGGGATTTTTTATTTTTTATTGATGTAGACAGTACACTGTTCTCTAATGAATGACTAATGAATTTCCAGGACTCTTCCATGACCCTTCTAGTCATCTGCAGTTACTGGATAAGGATTTTTAATCATTCAGACTTCTCTAAAGAATTCTGACCAGTGTGTAAACTGGTTCTTCTGGTTCATTCTTTAAAAAGAAGAAACTGAAACAATTTAAATATCATAATGGCATGCAAGCAAGGTTAACTTTATACATGACACATTTTTAAGTAGTGTGCAACTAGAAAAATCAATATTGACTACAGTAATTTGTAATTGCCCTTTTTAAAATAATTTTTTATAAGGCTTTTAAAATTATTTTATCCCCTAATATTTCTAGGTTTCTAGAATGTGCACTGTTGTGTTTCTGTTGTGACTTTTAATCAAACCTACTTGATCTTGCTTGTTCTTATGGGTATAACTAACAATATGATTACATTTTTCAGATCAGCACCCTTTTAAATAAAGTATGGGAACTGAAAATATTTTTAATGGGTTTCAAACCATTCCCTCACCTCTGCATTAATCAAAGTCACCTGCAACATCAGTCATAATCATAGTATAAAGTTCAGTCTCTCTCACCTTGTAACCGCACTACAATGGGGATTTTCAGTTCTAAGTCAGTGACAGCCATGATAATGCCCTGGGCGATGACATCACACCGCATGATGCCACCAAAGATGTTAACCAAAATAGCTTGGACCTGTTGCAGAGAAAACAGATAAACTTTGAACACTTTCTGAGAGGTGCAATAAAAACACAAGCCAATGTAATTCCTGTGACCATGACATTACCTTTTTATCAGAGGTGATAAGCTTGAAGGCCTCCGTCACCTGCTGTGCGGTGGCTCCGCCTCCAACGTCGAGGAAGTTAGCAGGTGTTCCACCATGTAGTTTAATGATGTCCATAGTTGCCATAGCGAGTCCAGCCCCATTGACTAAACACAGGTGACATCACATGTATAGATTTACACATACACATTTTCAATTAGTCAAAATGGTACTGCAACAGTTTGCACTAAAATTCATTTTTTAATTCTTATATATTCTCTATATATAAATGTCAAAATATAAAAAAATGATGATAAGCGAGTTTGGTTTTTAAATCTTTCACACAATGGTATGATAATGTTTCTCTAATGGATGTTTGTGGGTTTTTGTACTGACCCAGACAGCCAATAGTGCCGTCTAGACCGATGTAGTTGAGGTCTGCTTTGGCTGCCTGTCTATCTCTGGCATCCTCCTGTGTCCAGTCTCGCATATCGAACACTTTCTGCTGTCTATAGGCAGCGTTTGAGTCAAAATTGATCTTAGCGTCCATACACATCACTGCAAAGCACAAAAGAAAACATTTAGGAATGCGTGATATTACTGTTGGATAGGGCTGCACAACACTGGAACAAAACTGACTTCGCATTGTTTTTATATTGTGATATGACAAAATACAGGACGATTCCAGCAGAAACCTGTAGGGGAGTGCATCTGCACAAAAAATAAGATTAATTTTTAAAAAGCTTTATAAAAAAAAAAAAAATAAAAAAAAAAAGGCTCATCCTAAAGGCTCAACAATTTGGGGAAAAACTTTTGCCCTTCAACATGACTGTAAGATACCAATTATAATGATTTTGTTGTTATTGTATAAAAAGAAATATATTTTAATATATGTGACCCTGGACCACAAAGATCAACAGATCTTAAGTCGCTGGGGTATATTTGTAGCAATAGCCACAAAAATGCATTATATGGGTCAAAATTATTGATTTTTCTTTTATGCCAAAAATCATTAGGAAATTAAGTAAAGATCATGTTCCATGAAGATATTGTGTAAAATTCCTACTGTAAATATATCAAAACTTAATTTTTTATTAGTAATATGCATTGCTAAGAACTTCATTTGGACAACTTTAAAGGTGATTTTCTCAATATTTGAGTTTTTCGCACCCTCAGATTCCATATATTGAAATAGTTGTATCTCGGCCAAACCATACATCAATAGAAAGCTTATATATTCAGCTTTCTGATGATGTATAAATCTCAATTTCGAAAAATTGACCCTTATGACTAGTTTTGCGGTCCAGGGTCTATATATAAAGTATTTAAAGAAAAAAAATCTTGGACAACTGGGCCTAGGACAACTGTACTAATATGTACATTTTAATTTTCAAGATTATTAAGCTTTTACGTTTGCGGTTTGCCAGCAAATTAATATACACTGCAAAAAATGCTTTTCTTACTTAGATTTTTTGTCTGTTTCCAGCCAAAATATCTAAAAATTCTTAAATCAAGAAGGATTTTCTAGACAAGCAAAAATTATTGTCTTGTTTTCAGAAAAAAAGACATCAAATTTAAGTGAGTTTTTGCTTAGAACAAGCTAAATATTCTGCAAATGGGGCAAGCAAAATAATCTTATTTCAAGCAGAAAATGATTTTGCTTACCCCATTGGCAGATTATTTTGCTTGTTTCAAGCAAAAACTCACTTAATTTTGACTTGTTTTTTCTGAAAACAAGACAATAATTTTTGCTTGTCTAGAAAATCCTTCTTGATTTTAGAATTTTTTAGATATTTTGGCTGGAAACAAGACAAAAAATAGTCTGTATGTCTCATGCTGTTTCAGTAGCTCAATTCACAGCAAACAAAGCCAAGCCACTCTGATATGTTGAAACGGACACTGGATTATGAGTGTTGCGTTTAAATCTAAATATTTATTTGATTAAATCGCCAGTATTGATATTACACAATGCAGCTCTAGGATTTGGTTGTGTCATTATGGTGTACATAATGACGTAAAGTGCAGGATGTCTGATTTAGGGTACCAATGCCAGATGAATCCTCCACCATTGGGTTGATCTCCACCATAGATGCATCATACTTGATGAACACATCATAAAGTTTCAGCATGTTTTCAGCAGCTTCATTGATCAATGCAGGGGGGAAACCCATCTTCTCTGCCACCTGAGAGAGAGAGGAAAAAAAAAAAAAAAGAATAAAAACATTTTTCATGCAGGGGTCAGTGTGGGAACTATCTTGCAGAGCTATATAATACTCTGCACCTCACCTTAATAGCCTGATCCATCTTTATTCCCTGCATGATATCAATAGGTTCTTTCACAATGGCATCAGGATTCTCTGCAGCCACATCCTCAATGTTCACACCCCCCTGAGAACTGCCAATCAGCACAGGGCCCTGTAAGAGGTGGAGCAGAACCCATGTAATCATTCTAAGGGCAGGTGAAACTAGTAAAAGTGCTGACATTTCAGGTCATGACAAAGTAAAAGTTGCCCTCTACTGGCCATTCTGCTTACTGCAGCATGTAAAGTAATGATGTCATTTTGGAATGCTTGCAAAAAGACTTGAATGCTCACATATGCAAAGCAGTTGCATAGATTTACCATGAATTAATAGCCCTCTCACCTGGTAGGACCTCTCCATGGTGATGGCAAAGTAATACTCTCTGCGTGGGTATCTGCGCTCACAGATAAACACCTGGTTACAGATCCGCCCTGCCTCTCCTGTCTGCTTAGTGAACAGCTTCTTGCCAATCATCTTAGAGGAGATCTCTCTCGCTTCCTCTGGCCTGCAGACACAAAGCGAGTGAGAAGACAAAGAGGAAATTGGAAAAGTAATAAAGTGATGAACAATAAAGTAGGTACAAACACTCACGAGTAAACGATTCTAACTCCGCCTTTCAATCCTCCCTCAAAAGTGCCTTTGCCTCGACCACCCGCCAACACTTGGGCTTTCACCACCAGGTCTTTAGAGCCTGAAAAAAGAGAAAGAATAAACAAGAATGAGAAAAACCTTGAATAATGCCAACCAAACAGACAGGAATACACAAAACTGCCATGCTCAAAGGCATGCTCATTAGCAAACAAACAAATAACACTTTAATTGACAGAAGAAAAATTCACTACAGAGCTGCTGCATCCTCAACCAGTGAGTCACACCGTAATTAATTACAGTTTCTAAACCTGCACAGACCTGCTGTGCAGACACACAGAACAGGCTTATGAAAGGCTGCACCTGATTGTTATGATAAATGTAATGCCTCATAACAGAGCGGGAAGGATTAAACAGTTTTGATTCACTAGGATTTAAACTGCATAACCAGGGTGAAAAAAGCAGACACATGACGCCAGTAAGAATGATTTAAGAAGGCACGGTGTCATAAACTCAATTCCGCCTGCTAGGAAAGAACAATAAGGTGGAGTTTATACAATTTCTACTGAAAGCTGTAATGTACAAGCTCACTTTCAAAAAGCATATAGTCTCAGAACTATACATTTTGTGATATAAAGATGTTATTAATAAATGCTTGAATTAAATGCTTAATTTGACTTTACTAGACTACTGTTCAATTCGGGGCTGTGTTTTTTTTTTTCATAAATTAATGTTTATTCAGTATGAATGCATTCAATTTATTGAATGTGACAGTCACAACATTTACAATGTTACAAAAGCTTTCTATTTGAAATAAATGCTGTTCTTTTGTATTACTGTTGCCACAAAAATATTAAGCAGCACCAGCACCACTGTTTTCAGTATTTTTAATAACAAGAAATGTTTCTTGAGCACCAAATCATCATATCAGAAAGAATTTTGAAGGATCATGAAGGTTTGAGTAATGGCTGCTAAAAAAATAGTATTTGTTTGTTTGTTTGTGTTTAACGCCATTGCAGCTACTACGGCTATTTTCATGGTGAGAAATATTATGGCTAAATTATATCATGTTTTTACAATTTATTTTTGTATTTTTGTAACTGTATTTAGCTAAACTCTGTTAATAATCTCTTCAAAATAGTTAACTGAATCACACATTACATATACATTTAAATAGAAAGATTATTCATTTTCAATAATATTTCACAATATTACTTTTTATCTTTTTTTCTGGAATTGTTTAGTCCTTTTTCATGCTTGCTTTCAATGTATGGAAAATGGTGGCATTAACATGCCGATGAACCCCCTTGTGTGTTCCGGAGAAGAACATCTGTTATGGGGAATCAGATGAAAAGAGGATGAATAAATGCTGACAGAATTTTCAGCTTTAAGCAAAACTAAACTTAAGTTATACCATGTTGGCAGACCGAAAAAGAGAAGTGCCCCACAGAACGCCATTAAACCGCTGATTTGACATTGTGAAACTATAGATATTTCCCACTTTGTCCATGTTGCAATTCTGCAAAAAAAAAAAAAACACACTCCCACTTTTTGCAACCCTGAATGTTTAGTTTGGTGCATTTACCAGAAATTAAATGCACAGCAAAGCGATTACTGATTTGGGAACAGTAAATGAACGGGAAAGTTCACCCAAAAATGAAACTTACTGCATTATTTACCCACCCTCAAGCCATCCTAGGTGTATATGACTTTCTTCTTTCAAACAAATACAGTAAGAGTTATATTAAAAGAGGTTGAGGCTCTTCCAAGCTTTATAATGGCAGTAAATGGGTGTTGAGATTTTGAAGCAAAATAAAGTGCATCCATCTATCATAAAAAGTACTCCACACAGCTTTGGGGGGTTAATAAAAAAAAAATGAAGTGAATTGATGCATTTGTGTACGAAAAATATTCATATTTACAACTGTATAAACCGTAATCTCTAGCTTCCACTAATTGGCATACACGCGTACACGAGAGAGTGGGTGACATAGGATATAGAAAGCACAGTGGAGAGGGCAAAACAAAACACTGATCACAAATTAGAAGCACAAAACAAGGATTTGTAAAAAAAAAAAAAAAAATGTTGAAGGATTTCAATATAAACCAAGAGGAGACTGGTTTTCCTTCGCTGTAAACAAAACTTGGTTTTCGAGAGACTAGCACATTCTCACCAGAGCTTATGCTACACCTACGTCCTACATCATCGTGTGAACGTGCATACGACAGTTAGCGGAAGTTAAAGATTATGGTTTATAAAGTTTTAAATCTGAATATTTTTCACACAAACACATCAATTCACACTTCAGAAGGCATTTATTAACCCCCCAGAGCTGTGTGGAGCACCTTTTATGATGGATGGATGCATTTTATTGGACTTCAAAATCTCACCACCCATTCACTGCCATTATAAAGCTAGGAAGAAGCAGGACATTTATTAATATAACGATTGTATTCATCTGAAAGAAGAAAGTCATATACACCTAGGATGGCTTGAGAGTAAGTAAATCATGGGGTCATTTTAATTTTTGGGTAAACTATCACTTTAAGAAGTAAAGTCCAATCTTATGCTGATCTGAGACACACCTAGATTCAAACAAATGGGTCACATAAACCCACTCTCTATTGTTTATTTATGTTTCTCTGTCTAAGGCTAGCCCCGCCATGTTTGTGACACCCCATCCTCCTTTATTCCAGCTAACAGCACTGCCTGTCCATCACGGGTCTGTGCAGGTGGTGCCTATATGCTGACAGTCAGATTAAAGGTTAGGCCAGCCACATTCTCCAGAGGTGGCGCAAATCTATGTTTAGACTGCAGTGTGTGTGGGAACAGCACAACAGCTGAAACACAAACACAATAAATTCAAGAGGATAAAATAGGGTAATCTTGCTGTCCTGTTCAAAACACTGTAATCTGACCTGCGTAAAGTTAGCAATGGTATTCCCTTAATTTATATAAACTGTTTTGAAATACTACTCAAGATCATTCCATTGCGTAAAATATGTAAGCAGTGGAAAATACAAATGAGTTGGTGTGCATATGTTGTTGAATAGTTATGCAGCCAGCATCCCGTTGAGAATAAATATTGACGACTTTCCTCAATTAGTGCCCGGCATATGTTCATGTGTTCTTACCGATCTGCTTGGCAACAGAATAAGCCTCATCAGGCGTGCTGGCCACCATACCCGTGGGCACAGAGATGCCCGCTTCCTTCAGCAGCCCGATGCTCATGTATTCATGCAGAGAGAGGTTCCTCTGCTGCTGCATTGACAGCATTGGAGACGGCTGGTTCCCATGGTTACCAAATAGACCCGATGTCCCACCAAGTACCTGGTAATTAAAAGTAAAAAGAGCAAATACAAATTAAATCCAATACAAATTCTGGTGACCCTGGCAAACAAGACTGAACAAGGGATATTGCTGCTACAAAGCCATGGTCATATTTACAGTGCAAACACTAACTTTTGTGGATTGCTAAATGGAATCCACAAACGGAAACAAGAACAAGCAATGTCTCAGCTTTACAAGGTAAAGGATTTTCCCTTTCACAATAGTTCAACAATTAACTGACTTAAGTAGACGCCAAGCATAGTCAAGAGTCTTTCAGTAATACACTACCAGACAAAATTTTTTGAACAGTAAGATTTTTTTGTTTTTTAAAGTTCTGCTCACCAAGCCTGAATTTGTTTTATCCAAAATACAGCAAAAGCAATATTATATTGTGAAATATTTTTACTATTTAAAATAACGTTTTGAATATATTTTAAGATGTAATTTATTTCTGTGATCAAACCTGAATTTTCAGCATCATTACTCTAGGTTTCAGTGTCACGTGATCCTTCAGAAACCATTCTAACATGCAGATTTGCTGTTAATTAAACATTTTTATTATTATCAATATTTAAAACAGTTTAGCACATTTTTTCAGGATTCTTTAATGAAAAGAAAGATCCAATGATCTGCATTTATCTGAAATAAAAAGCTTTTGTAACATTATACACTATACCATTCATGTCAGTATAATTTTTTTTTGATTTATAGAAATTATTATGTTTATTTAGCAAGGATTCTTTAAATTTATCAAAAGTGATGATAAAGGCATTTATAATGTTACAAAAGATTTCTGTTCCAGATAAACGCTGTTCTTCTGAACTTTCTATTTATCAGAGAAACCTAAAAAAAACTACTCAGCTGTTTTTAACAATAATATTAATAAGAATAATAATAATACATGTTTTTGAGCAGCAAAATAAGAATATTAGAATGATTTCTGTAAAATCATGTGACTGGAGTAATGATGCTAAAAATGCAGCTTTGAAATCACAGGAATAAATTACAATTAAAAATGCATTCAAATTGAAAATAGTTATTTTAAATAGCAAAAATATTTCAAAATTTATTCAGGGTTTCCACACCTTGGTTGACTTCAATTTCAAGGACCTTTCAAGGACTTTCCAGGTCCAATACCCTCAAATTCAGACTTAATGTGGGGACGCATTTCAAGTGAAAGCAAGGTTACGTCGTGTTACCTTGTAAGATACATTGTTACAGCTTTCATGTGTTAAACACCACTATGCAAAAAAGCTTTTTTTTTGCTTTTTTTTTTTGGCCATATGACAGAGATCTGATATTCTATTTGTTGTATTTCTGTTTTGCATAAAACTGGAGAATATTCAGTACATCCTATACTGTGTACTTCTTAGGCTCATGTAACTTTAAGTTAACATAATACGTAAAAGAGCATAACTAATGTAAATCAAGCAAGCCAGCAAGCATAGGCCATGAAGTGTTGGAGAAAAAACACATTAGCATACCGGAGGGAATAATGTGGAATTTTTTTCCAGAAAATGTCTTGCACAAAATAAATTCAAGCACTTTCAAGGACCTGTATCTATGTATATTTATTTTTCAGGGCCTTAATTTTTTTTTCAGATTCACAAACTTTCAAGGATTTCCTGTACCTGTAGGAACCCTATTTATTGTTTTTGCTGTACTCTGGATCAAATAAATGCAGGATTGGCGAGCAGAAGAGACGTCTTTAAAAACATTAAAAATTACTTACTTCCAAAAAATTTGACTGATAGTCTATGTGGCATATCAGAATATGTGGTATTATAATAACTACTGAAACAGACTGTCTGCACCTGCAATATAAAGATGATTAACTAAACTAAGTAATAATTTGCTGTAATCCAAAGTGACATACAGTACACTCAATACAGGAATAATCCTTTATGGAGCAACCTGGGTGTCTTACTCAAGGGTACAACCTTCTAATGACCAAACATAAGACATTTAATGATATGAAATGTATGATTTAGGAAGGTTTACAGTTAAGGACACTATAGTTTTGTTCATTATAACAGGGATTTTTGCAGTTCTAAGTGGTTTAGAAGTTAACTTTATTAACCAGCTGGCACCACAGCTGAACAGAAACACTGAAGTGAAACAAAACAGACTGCCCCTCTGTTCATGTAGGTCAAAGTTAACTCGGAAACCTAGATGACATGTACAGTGTATATGATAACCATATAAACAAAGAGATAACGTTACACTGCCACATATTTAAACTTAAATCGGCCTAGCTACAAAAAAGCAACCGCTCAGTAGATGATGAATAGATTTGCTAATCTAAGCATTACTAGTAATGACAGGCAGTTAGCCTGAAGGCTAATGTCAAAGCAGAATCGCCCACTCAGTGTCACTAAAAGTGATCAAAAAAGCAAGCCACTTTACAAATGACAGTCGGATATAGTTATCTGATGTGTGTACGCAAAACTGACCTTAGCTGCCGAGCTTATAGTCGTCCTGGAGCCGGAATTCCACAGTCCAGCGGACAACCGGCCACAGATCAGGGACGTCGCCATGTTGCTCTGTGCACAAGCAGCGCAGCAGAAAACCAAATGACTGGACGCGCCTGCGTCAGGACGTACGTCAACTGCGCAACTGCACATCGAGAATCGCAGCTAGCTATTTCCTTTCCCATGAGCCAAAGCAGACTATTCTAAACACTTCACGTGTTTACTGTGCAAAAGATTTGCTTTCTTTTGGAAAGATGATTTACTATCATTTGTACATCTCATAGTGGACAATTCGATTAAACCAGATCGTGAAAGGTATGCTTTCTGTTAGGAGATTCATCTACCAAGTAAGATATAGGTAAGTTTAGACTATGATGTGGTTTCCACTAAAGCAGTGTTGCTTAATTATGCTTATGCGGGTCCACAGTATTGCACATGTCCTTCCCTGTCTCTAGTGAAGGGGGTTTTGATTCATTCCAGTGATTCAAATCTTTTCAATCGGCTCACCAAAAAGATTCCTTCTGTGATTGTTTACATCCTTACGCCTGTAGATGGCAGCAAGTGAGTGTCTTTTTGTGAGTTGTGACAAGTTATTGAATCATGTACCTGTCATTCAAAAAATATATTCAATCTTTTACCCACAGTTGGCAATTAAGCAGATCTGTTAATGTTTCCTCCACCATGTCAAATTCTTGGGTTGACTTTTGACATAGGGATTCAGCGGACATAAAGTTTGGACTACAACTACAGCTGAAGTCAAAAGTTTACATACACCTTGCCGAATCTGTAAAATGTTAATTATTTTACCAAAATACAAGGGATCACACAAAATGCATGTTGTTTTTTTATTTAGTACTGTCCTGAATAAGATATTTCACATAAAAGATGTTAGTCCACGAGAAAATAATAGTTGAATTTATAAAAATTACCGAGTTCAAAGTGTATATACACTTGATTCTTAATACTGTGTTGTTACCTGAATGATCCACAGTTGTGTTTTTTGTTGTTGTAGTTTTGGTTTAGTGAGTCCCTTGTTTTCCTGAACAGTTAAACTCCCCACTGTTCTTCAGAAAAATACTTCAGATCCCACAGATTCTTTGGTTTTTCAGCATTTTTGTGTATTTGAACCCTTTCCAACAATGACTGTATGATTTGAGATCCATCTTTTCACACTGAGGACAACTGAGGGACTGATATTCAACTATTACAAAAATGTAAACACTCACCGATGTGACTTTTCACTTTACGCCTACCTTTGACTAGGTGTAAAATTTAGTCTCAGACATAGCACTACGCAGAGATGGTGCAATGGGTAAAAATTCTATGCACGACTTAAAACACATTTTATGTCCACCCTAGTCTTACAACTGGGCGTACGCCCAGCTGGTGCGACCGGCCCCTGGGGAAAGTATCTTCTGTAATGTAAGTATCTTCTGTAGCTTCTGAAGGGCAATACTAAATGAAAAAAATATAATATTTAGGGAAAATAAGAAAAATGTACACATTTTCATTCTGTTCAAAAGTTTACACCCCTGGCTCTTAATGCATCATTTTTTCCTTCTTGAGCATCAATGAGCGATTGCACATTCTGTAATAGTTGCATATGAGTCCCTCAGTTGTCCTCAGTGTGAAAAGATGGATCTCAGAATCATACAGTCATTGTTGGAAAGGGTTCAAATACACAAAAATGCTGAAAAAACAAAGAATGTGTGGGATTTTTCTGAAGGACAAAGGGGAGTTTAACTGTTCAGGATGAACAAGAGACTTGTGAGCAAGTGTCACTAAACAAAACAAAAAAAACAACTTTTGAACGGGGTCATTTCTATAAATTCAACTCTTATTTTCTCTTGTGGACTGTATATACATTTCTATTATGAGAAATATCTTATTGAGGCCAGTGCTAAATAAAAAATAACATTAATTTTGTATGATCCCTTTTATTTTGGTAAAAATAATTACCATTTTGAAGTGAAGTGACGACGTATTGTCATCACAAGTGCACACACAGAGCAGTGAGAAGTGAACACACACCCAGAGCAGTGGGCAGCCATTGCCCCAGCGCCCAGGGATTGGGGGTTCAGTGCCTTGCTCAAGGGCACATTAGTCATGGTATTGAAGGTGGAAAGAGTGCTGTTTATTCACAATCCCCACCTTCAATTTCTGCTGGTGCGGGAATCGAACCAGCAACCTTCGGATTACAAGCCCGACTCTCTAACCATTCGGCCATGGCTGCCCCATTTGTTTATGGAAAAAAAAAACTGTATGTAACTGTTTGTCTGTTTAAACAGTTTAAATACAATGTCTGGGGCCGTTCAAAATGGACAACCCATCCTCAAACGTCCTGGAGTGGGACTTGGGGTTCTTGTGACAGACTTCTCCAATCCAGGATGTGTCCTGTTAGGAAAAAGAAAAACCATAGTTGGGAAAGGCACCTACCAATTACCAGGAGGTCACATTGAATTCGGGTGAGTTTACTGTCACAAAAGTGCATCCGTGTGACCTTTTACTAATGTTAACCATCATCACAGTGTCAAATTTATGTTTTTCTATAATTCCTGCTTATTCATGTTAACTTTTCTTATGTGCTAGTGCATTTATATACTTGGGTTGTATGTAAATTAATTTCAATTATCAGAGAAACTTGGGAGGAATGCGCCCAGAGAGAGGTGATGGAAGAAGCTGGCATCCGACTGAAGAACATTCACTTTGCATCTGTCGTCAACTCTATCAAGCTGGAGGAAAACTACCATTATGTCACAATCTTCATGCAGGGAGAAATAGACAGGTCTTTCACTGCTGAACCAGTTAATTTGGAGCCAGAGAAGAATGAAGGTAAACCTTTTCTTTGAATGTGTTGTTGCATGTGTAGTCTCAAACCCAGATGGCCCACCCACAGATCATTCATGATAGTGATAAAAATCTGTCATGTGAGACTATTGCCTGTCTCACACCAACTTGGCAGTCACCATTACAACAGGTTTTAGCAGTTTTGAGCAAATATTCAAATGTTTTTTGAATACAGTATTAGATAATGATGACATGACTTTTTATAAAGCACTAAAGGCTTAAACTACATGTTTTTTGTTGTTAAAATTAACAGATACAGGTGAGGTCAAAAGTTTACGTACACCTTGCAGAATCTGTAAAATGTTAATCATTTTACCAAAATAAAAGGGATCACACAAAATGCGTGTTATCTTATATTTAGTACTGACCTGAATAAGATATTTCACATAAAAGTTGTTTACAGATAGTCCACAAGAGAAAATAATAGTTGAATTTATAAAAATGTCTCCGTTTACATACACTTGATTCTTAATACTATGTTGTTACATGAATAATTCACAGCTGTGTGTTTTTTTTTGTTGTTGTTGTTGTTTAGTGATAGTTGTTCATGAGTACCTTGCTTGTCCTGAACAGTTAACTGCCCCTGTTCTTCAGAAAAATCCTTCAGGTCCCACAAGTATTTTGGTTTTTCAGCATTTTTGTGTATTTGAACCCTTTCCAGCAATGACTGTATGATTTTGAGATTCTTCTCTTCACACTGAGGACAAGTGAAGGACTCAAATGAAACTATTACCGAAGGTTCAAACACTCACTGATGCTTCAGAAGGAAACACAATGCATTAAGAGCCAGGGGTGTAAACTTTTGAACAGAATGAAGATGTGTACATTTTTCTTATTTTGCCTAAATATATTTTTTTTAATTTAGTACAGCCTTTCAGAAGCTACAGAAGATACTTAAATGTTTCCCCGAAGACAAAATAAGTTAAATTTACACTGATCTTCAAATTCAAAAAGTTTTCACTCCCTGAAAAAAAAAAAAAGTTTTCAAATCCTTAATGCACGTTTTTCCTTCTGGAGCATCAGTGAGTGTTTAACACTTCTGTACTAGTTGCATATGAGTCCCTCAGTTGTCATCACTGTGAAAAGATGGATCTCAAAATCATACCGTCATTGTTGGAAAGGATTCAAATATACAAAAATTCTGAAAACCTGAAGGATTTTTCTGAAAAGAAAAAAAGTGAGCAGTTTAATTGTTCAGGACAAACAAGGGACTCATGAACAACTATCACTAAAGAAAAATACAGAGCTGTGGATCATTCAGGTAACAACACAGTATTAAGTGCGTTTAAACTTTTGAACGGGGTCATTTTTAAAAATTCAACTATTATTTTCTCTTGTGGACTATATATAAATTTCTATTATGAGAAATATCTTATTCAGGTCAGTAATAAATTAAAAACACACAACACACACACATGCATTTTGTATGATCCCTCTTATTTTGGTAAAAATCATTACCATTTTGCAGATTCTGCAATGTTTATGTAAACTTTTGATCTCAACTGCATGTTAGACAAACTATTAAGAAAACATTAACAAAGTAGATCTAAACACCGTCTCAACTTCAAAGTCTTGACCTTTTGGATTACATCCTTCAATTACAATCATACATTATGACATTATGAGTTGGAGTTAAATTCAATTAATTGTGCTAACATATACTATTATTTTATATTTTCTATATTTTAACTTTGAAAGAAACAGCAGGTTAAAAAAAAATACTGTTTGGTCACCTCATATTGTCACGGATGTGTGTTTCAAGGAAGCGCACAAAGACGAGAATAATACGACAGGTATTTGGTAAATCCAAGACAGGCAGGAGAACACACATCAAAATAACCTTGAGATCACACACAGACATAGAACTGAATACAACTTATAAAGACAGGTGATAATGATGAACATAATTAAGGCACAGGTGAAACAAGGTTAACTAATGATGACTAAACGAGGACAGGAAACAGGAACAACCAAATATGGGCACACAAGGGAAAAACCAACACAAACAGTCCAGTGGGGTGTTACACATATGTTGGTTAGGCACACTTTTAACATTTAAATAGTCAAATTAAACACCAGATATCTCGATAGTCAAAATAAACGTATGGCAGCAAATGGAATGTATGGCAGTAAGTAGATTTACTTTATATTTCCATAGCCATGCACTGTATAAAACCAAATCATGTGCTTTGAATTTTTGGATGTTGTATGTTTTCCATGAGTAAGTAGTGAACAGGTATAAATTAGTTTATTCAGTTAGTTATATAAGTGTGGCAAATACTAAAAAAATGATTCATTTTTAATTATTTTAGTGTATCTGCCTAAATGCCAAGCAGCTGCAGTACTGCTTCAGTATTTCACTGAAAGATTCAGATTCATTAGTTGTTTCTTTCTTAGGTTGGACATGGAGGCGGTGGGAAGATTTCCCCCCTGAAGAGCAGCTATTCTTGCCATTAGCCAACCTGAGGCAGCAGGACTTTCAGCCATTTAGAAAGAGTTAAAAGGATTTTCTGTAATTAAGAAATCAACCTTATCACTTCCTGACTTGTCCTTATTCAGGATCAGGTGAACTGAACTCACCCTAGGTCTTTTCTCACTCATTTTGAAGAGAGCTTTGACCCGTCGAAAGGACACACGCCCTGACCTTAAGTTGTTAGACTGACATACTGTACTTTCAGATTGACTGTTATGTATAATTAATTACTTAATGTTATTCCAGCTTCTCAATATCCTGTGATTTTATTGAACACAAGTGTACTAAATTACACTGCTGCTCAAAAATTTGGGATTAGTAAGTTTTTAATGGTTTTTAAAGTCGTTTCTTATGCTCATCAAGGCTGTATTCATTTGATCAAAAATACAGAAAAAAAAAGAATATTGTGAAATATTATTACAATGTAAAACAATGTTTTTCTATATTCATATACATTAAAATGTAATTTATATCTGTAATTAAAGTTGTATTTTTAGCATCATTACTCCAGTCTTCAGTGTCACATGATCTTTCAAAAATCATTCTAATATGCTGATTTATTATCAGTGCTGGAAACAGTTGTGCTTAATATATTTTTTTGGAATCTCTGATATTTTTTCAGGATTCTTTGATCAATAAAAGGTTCAAAAGAACAGCATTTATTTACAATAGAAAGTTTTTCTAACAACATAGACTATGGATCAAAAGTTTGGGGTCAGTAAATTTTTATTCTTTCTTTTTTTGAAAGAAATTAATACTTTTATTCATTGTGTTAAAATAATAAAAAGTGATAGCATTTACATTGCTAGAAAAGATTTATATTTTGAATAAATGCTGTTCTTTTTAACTTGCTATTCATCAAAGAATCCTGAAACAAAGAATCACAAGTTCCAAAAAATATTTGGCAGCACAACTGTTTCCAGCATTGATAATTCTAATAATAAATCAACATAGTAGAATTATTTCTGAAGGATCATGTGACACTTAAGACTGGAGTAACAGCAGATGAAAATGCTTTGCATCACAGGAATAAATTATATTTTAAAGTATATTAAAATAAAACCTATTATTTTATATTGTAAAAACATTGCGCAATATTACTGTTCTTTCTGTATTTTTGATCAAATAAATGCAGCCTTGATGAGCATAAGAGACTTCTTTAAAAAACATTACAAGTTTTACTGATCCCAAACTTTTGAGCGGTAGTGTATATCTAAGGCTATTAAGCTATTAGGTCTTATCAGTCATGTATTTATTTTGTACATGCCAGGAAAGTCTGTATACAGCATGTTATAGGTGATGTTAGGTTAAAATATTTATATAACAGTTTACAACAGTCAAATTTAACACTACTGAATTAATTCAGCTTAATGCTAATTTCTACATATACATGTTGATATTTCAAATAATACATAAACGTAACCTTATTAATAATAAATTGAATCTTATTGTAAAGTGCTAGTAATATTTCATAATAACTTCCGCAGACATAAATGACTCTAACCGTTCCCACCAGACAACACCCTTTACCTTTGTAATACTACTGCAAGGATTTCGTAACATATTATTTTTCCACATAAACTTTACGTGCACTCAAATAAGCATTACCTGGTAGGTTGGACAGTCTGTATTTTTAACCACGCCCCCTTTCCCTGAACTCTTTATATTATATTATATTATACGTTATTATATTGAAATATAAGTGTATTAAAAAAAGAAACGATGATTTTTGAACGATGATAGAAACAGCGCCCCCTTTCTGTCCATTGATGAACATACAGTCTGAATCCGATCTGTTCGAGCTAAATGCGCCACAGCAAGTTGTGAAGCGGCAGAGTACAGAGAGGTCGTCGGCTTTGTCAAGCTTTCGCTATAGTTCGGTGAAAAAAAAAAGGCATAGATAAACATGGTGAAACTCGCTTTTAACTCCGCACTCGGACAGAAGGATTTAAAAAAAGAGGAGAAGGACGAAGCTTTGATCCCTCAAGATGTGGTGAGTTTTGTTAGCACAAACGCTAACCGGGGATTGAGATTAAAAACAACCTCGATAACAACGTTGCTTTTAGCTATTAAATTCTTAACGTGTTTGTTTCTTGTAATAGTGGTCGGACAGAGTGTATAGATAAACATACGACAACATTAAACGAATACAAGAAGACAAAAATAAAGGATTTGAACAAAAATAAACATTCAAAGTAAAAAATAAACATTGTTGATGTTTGACTGGAATATGGACGTTATTTACGTCAGTGTGACTGAAACACGTAGACAGTGTTTGTTTCGGCTTTGTGAGGATTCTAACCTGTTTTTGTCTTATAGTTTTGTTTTTGTGTGTGTAGAGGGAAGCCATCTCCTGCCTTGTTTCAGAGTGTGTATGTGTGTGAGTGAGTGTCAGACAGCTTTGAGCTTACAGGAAAATGGCCGACAGTCCAACACAAACACCAAGATATATACACAAAAATCTTATTGCATTGCATTTTAAAGATGTTTTCCATCAAGATTTCCAATGCATGCACATGCAATGTTGCATTAAAAGAAATGTATGTACAAAGGTGTATATATGTATATAATCATGCATTGCACTTTTAAATGCTTCTTCTAGTAGCCTGATGCATGTTTGTGCAATCATTGCGATAGTTAAAATGAAACACAAGTTCATTTAAAAGAATGTGGATGTGTAAATTTGTCCCTTGCACTTCCTGAATAGGTTGCAGTCACAAACATAGTAAAATCAGGAAGAGGAAAGACATGTTTAGCCAGCTTATCGTGGGAGACTTTCATAAGTGCGAGACCAGCTCCCACTCAGA
The DNA here is from genome assembly GCA_012976165.1 of Labeo catla. Classification (NCBI taxonomy): domain Eukaryota; kingdom Metazoa; phylum Chordata; class Actinopteri; order Cypriniformes; family Cyprinidae; genus Labeo; species Labeo catla. The sequence goes on from VONZ01000080.1 coordinate 925,186, forward strand.
TGCATGCACCGTCTGGCTGCTTCTGTTCCTCAAATACGATCATCAGCTGCCACTGAGGATGAGTCAGCGCCTAGTGTGCGAATCGGGTTGATAATGAAGAAGAAGAGGTCGTGAATCATTCATAAGACACTGTTGTGTCTGCTGAAACACTGCCACTGCGATCAGACCAACGGTGCAGCCTGATCTCACTGGCAGTGTTTCAGCAAGGAGCGTTTGCTTGGGCAAGCATATGTCTTAGGAAAGAGGAAGAAATTGATTCGGAAGGTTTCATGCATGGAGCAATGCTCCTTTAGACATTTCCAGCAATCAGAGACTCTAATGCTTATCTAAATCGGTTAGAAGCTATCAATTCATCATGAGATAAGCTGTACAGATCATGCTGTGTGGTCTGAAATCCTCTGCCACACAGGTGATCAAAGCCTCACTGAACTTGCAGCTAGAGCCGACTACCAAAAACAGCCATCTTTGTTCCTTGGAAAAACTCCTGAAGGCTCTGGTTATTTAAACAAAGACGGTCTGTGTTAGCTAAGCCGTAATCTGCAGTGTGTGTCTGTGTGTGCGAGGGTGAGATGGTGTGTATATGAAACAGGTGTGTTTGTGAGTAAACCTGCAAGTGAATCTTTAAAGCCTTTTGTTTTAGGCTGATTTTGTACTAACTTCTCAACAGGAAGTGTGTTTATGCAAACAGAACGTCACATGACCGTAAGATACTGAAGCATGTGCATGGTTGAATAGATCAAAAGAAATTAACTCTGAAATTATTTAAAACATAAACGGATTTTGCTGAATATTGCATTAGAGTGATTATTAAAAGCATTGTTCTGCAGATGCTGTGCCTTCACATATAATTTAAATTTTGGATTGTCTGAGATTATGGCTTAAAAACTGTAGTATAACTTCAAAGTCTAGTAGTAATTCAGTAGGTGATTATTTTAATATGCAGCTTCAAATATTTGCTTAATCAGGATTTATAATCAGGGTGTGTGTATGTGTTTTTTTTTTTTTTTGTATGCAAGTTTTTGGATTTTTGTTGGGTGCAAATATTTGTAAATAACTTTTTTTTTTTAGATTTTTTATTTAATTTTTTTTAAATTGAATGATCGTATGAGGGCTTTTTTGTATTTTGTTGTTGTTGTTTTTTTTAAATAAATAAATATTTTTTTTTTATTTAATTGAAGAAATAATAGCTATGGTTATACATTACCTAATGAGTAATCATTATCATAATATATATGTATGTGTGTGTGTGTGTGTGTGTGTGTGTGTGTGTATATATATATATATATGTATATATATATATATATACATATACATATATATATATATATATATATATGTATATGTGAATGTATGTGTGTAACAATACAATAAACAGCAGAATATTTTAGTATTTTTATAAAAAAAATACAGCTAGCCATTTTTTATTTAATTGAAGAAATAATAGAAATAATAATACATTACTATAAAGAGTAATTATTATCATTATCATAAATTATATATGTATATGTGAATGTATGTGTGTAACAATACAATAATTGAAGAAATAATAGAAATAATAATTACTATAAAGAGTAATTATTATCATTATCATAAATTATATATATATATATATATATATATATAGTGTGTGTGTGTAACAACAAATACAATAAACAGTTGAATATTTTAGTGTTTTTATAAAACAATACAGCTAGACATTTTTTTTATTTAATTGAAGAAATATTAATAATAATAATACAGTATCATAATAAATAGTCATTATCATAAATTATCAAATAATAATATTAAATTATCATAAGTCTTCCGTTTCCTTGTTAAACTTTTTGACCGATGGAGGTTCAGAGCAATGACTAATCAATATTACAATGTGTTAGTTGTCTATTTTCATTATTGATCAGTGTTTGCAGCCCTAATCATTTTCAAACAGACACAACCTCACATATGAAATATGTCTGTGTGAGATCATGAGGTTGGTGTTTACTGACCTGGAAGGAGAGATAATGATGACTAGACTCATTTAAATTGCAGCATTGTCATGGGAAATTTAGCACCGACTGCATCCCTTAGACACACCTGTAAACAAACCTTTATGTATATTATAGTCTTATAGCTAAAATAAACTCGTTTTTGTTGCTGATGATTTCCCTGGAGTCTGCAATATGATGGCTGTTGTAAACACAGAATAGCTTGGCTACTTTATCTTCTTTTGCTCTCATTATGTTGCATGTGAAAAATATGACAAAAACAAATGAGGACCGAAATGATTCGGTGCCAAATTGTCGTCATATTCGGTCTGATTTGTTTTCACTTTCGTCCTTGTTCATCAGTCACTGTGTCAGCTGATATTTTGTTCATTTGCATCATGCAGTGTGTTTGTTCCTGTTGGTCTCTGGAGGGATGTTGGAAATTTCCCAGTATCTGTTGCACACAATGCAATTGTTTTGTACAAAAGACCCACCCAGACTAAATGCACTTGCACATAAATCCATGAAAACTCTCTACTTTAACACAAATAAGCACATGCAGGTGCACTAGTGATTAGGATCTCTAGGGATTTCGGAGAGAAAATAGTGAACATTTAGAAACAAAAATGGTTCCCAGTAGTAGTTCCTAAACACATGGTGTCATAAAGTGAGACCATATATTACATATATAAATTTAGATTGTTTCTATAAAGTCATAAACTGCGTAAAAAGCAGCGCATAAGGAACACACAAATCATATTTTCTTCCTGTGTGTGTTTGTGCAAACAGGACTTGGAAGATGGTCTGCGCATCAGGCAGCAGTCCAGGGCCTGGTGCTGGTGCATGTGTTTGGGTCTGGCCCTCATTCTGTCTGGTGTGGTTGTGGGCGGAGCTTACCTGTACAGGTATTACTTCATAGAGGTGAGAGAACCTTTTCCATCAGCTGAGAACTACGAGAACACAGTAAGAATGTGAATCTTTTGGATCCTTAAAAAGTAAAATGTTTACTTATTAAAATAAGTCCAAACTTAGATTTAGTGATTTCTTCGTCAGTATGATTAAAATTCTTCCTTGGAAAAAATAAGAAAAACGCACATCAACTAGGGTTTTATTGAATTTTAGCTTTATTCTTTTAGTTTTTGCATGTGCATTTAACCAGCTTTGTATTGTTACAGTGTGTTTTTAAGTTGTCAGAATCTAAAGTGCATTTCTCTAGTCATGTTGTAACAATTTCAGTTTTTTTCTATTTTATTAAAATCCCATCTTGTCAGTGGTGAATAACCCTTCTAAACGTTACTAGTCTACATTGCCACAATTGCTATTTGGTCCAAATTATGGTTACACTTTTTTTCTAATAGAAACTATTCTTCTATGATTCTGAACAAAATAAGATGTAGTTTACTAGAGGCTGTTACAAAATATTAATTGCCTCATCCTATTAAAAAATGTAATGAATTTGAATGAATTAATAACTAAAAAAATTTTTTTGAATGAATGATTCAATGACTCACTTATGAATACTTCACTTTTTTCCCATTACTGAATGAATTAACATTTTTGAACAAATCTCTTCAATGAGTGATTCAATTTTTAAGTCACTTGTCATCACAATATGGAAGCTCATTTCTGCAACTGGGGAAAAAAATAAATAAATAAAAAGGTAATTACGGCATTTTATTTCACAATTCTGACTTTTTTTCCTCACAATTGTGAGTTTAAATCTGCCATTTGACTCAGAATTGCGAGTTTATATCTAATAACATGCAATTACGAGTTATTCGTAGTCTTTTTCTCCCTCAAAATTGGACTTTATAACTTGCAATTTCGAGTTTATATCTAATAATGTGCAATGTCCCCAATATATTTCACAATTCTGAAAAAGGTTAGAATTGCAAGTTTTTATCACTCAATTTTGAGGAAAAAGTCAGTAGTGTGAGTTTATCTCAGAATTCTGATATTATAACTCACAGTTGTGAGTTTATATCTAATAACACGCAATTCAATTTTTTTTTTTAGTCTTTTTTTCCCCTCAAAACTGGACTTTATAACTTGCAATTTCGAGTTTCTATCTCACACAGAATTGCGAGAGAAGTTAGAATTGCGAGTAAAAAGAAAAAGTAAGAAGTGTGAGTTTATATCTAGCAATTCTGATTTTATACCTCACAATTACGAGTTTATATCTCAAAACTCTGAGAAAAAAAAGTCAGAATTGTGAGAAAAAGTCGCAATAACCTTTTTTTTTTTTTTTATTCAGTGGTGGAAACGGGCTTCCATGCCACCTAGTGGCGAAACAATGTAAACAACATTGTAATAAATAAAACTTTATTTAAGGAGAAATCCACTTCCAAAACAAAGATTCACATATAATGTACTCACCCCCTTGTCATCCATGTCATTCATGTCTTTCTTTCGTCAGTTGTAAAGAAATTGTTTTTTAGGAAAACATTTCTGCATTTTTCTCCATATAATGGACTGATATGGTGCCCCGATTTTGAACTTCCAAAATACAGTTTAAATGCGGCTTCAAACGATCCCAAATGCGGTTGTAAACGATCCCAGCCAAGGAAGAAGGGTCTTATCTAGCGAAACGATTGCTGTAGAAGTTCTGACCCAGTCTTTGCAGAGTGAACATGCAAAGAAGATCAAACACCCTTAACAAAAAAGGTAAAACAGCGATATAGGATGATTTTGAAGTTGAGGGAGAACATGAGATGGGAGTTTTTTTAACTGTCATGAACCGGAACAAAAACAGTCCAGGCAGAGTAAGACAAGACGAGTGTTTGGCATTAAAAAGTATATAAATTGTATTATTTTTATGAAAATAACCGATCGTAACGCTAGATAAGACCCTTCTTTCTCGGCTGGGATCGTTTAAATTGCAAAAAATTGTTAATTGATACTTGTATCATCCATATGATTGAGCTAGCTGAAGTGATGTAAAAACCATGCTATTTAATTTGTTTTTTTTATCTTTAGTTACAAATCAGTGCAAACTTTAAAAATCATTAAGGTCTTAAATTCCATTTCCTTGAACCTGCTGAAACGTCTAACAGAATGATGTGTGTCTAGTTGATCATGGTGAAAGAATGTGTCTATTCATAATGATGGCCTTCAGGAGGAGAGGATGTATTTCTGTGGAGTGAACTACCGTGAGGAAAATTACAAGATGCAGGACAGCCAGGAGGAGCCCGACATGGATTTGCCAGCCGCATCCAAGAGGATTGAGGAGAGAGTGAGAGTTCTGGAGGATGAGGGGGTGGAGCTCATTAACATCCCAGTGCCAAAGTTCAGCGACAGCGACCCTGCTGACATCGTTCATGACTTCAACAGGGTAAGAGCCGACGTTTACCACCCTCACAAAACCATACGTTTTCAGCAGATTCCCTAAAATAAACCACTTGTACCAAAATAGTAACATGCTGGTTTTCTTTCTCTGCTTTTAGAGACTGACAGCCTATCTGGATCTGCGTTTGAACAAATGCTACGTCATTCCCCTCAACACTTCTGTTGTGATGCCACCCAAAGACTTCCTGGAGCTTCTGGTCAACATCAAGGTAACTGCAACAACACTGCTATCTTGTATCTGCCTCGTATTGTCTGCCTCAAAGCCTTCTGAACTGCTTACTTAGGCATTTGAACAATGCTTAGAAATGAAGTCTAGGTTGTCAACTGTTGCAACACAGTTGTAGAACAAGTCTGGTGTTCAAGCATGTGACAGCAAGGGGTGGAACGGTTCCACCCCTTGTGAACCGTACGGTTCTCAACACAGTGTGGGGTTCGGCTCACACTAGGACCAGGTTTCAACTTAAATCTGACAACACATCTGTAATATGGTTTGTTATAAATAACAACATGTAAAACAGGGTTCGGCTAATGTATGTTTCTGTTGATGGATATGCATTTTGGCTTCCCAGTACATTACAACAGCGATGGTGGGGGGGTGGGGGGTGGGGGAAGTGGACAAACCATTCACTCTTGTTAAATGCAAATGCCGTATCAGTGTATTCTCTTAAAGTGACAGCACTTTCTTAATATTAATCATACAGCAACAACAAGGAAATCACTCACTGCTCTTGTTTAAATAGCTTTGGCAGCTTTAATAAAGAGAAATCTTTCATTTATACAGTAAAATATGCTATATTATTTTACATTTGATTACTTTATTCAATTTCTGTAGCTAAAAAATAATGTTAGAGCTACCTAAAAACCCCCTGAAAATCACTGTTTATTTTATTTGTATATATACTCTATTGTATTTATTTGTGCTCTTGCTTGTAGTTAGATTATTCTTATTTTCTTTATTTTTTATTTGACAATGTAGCATAGCACATATTAAACCGTACCGAAACCTTGACTCTAAAACCGTGATACAAACCGAACCGTGAGTAAGTTGAACCGTTCCACCCCTAGTGACAGTGTAACTTTGGTTGTGTGTTTGCAGGCTGGAACATATCTGCCGCAGTCCTATCTGGTGCGTGAACAGATGATAGTGACCGGGAAGTTGGAGCATGTGGATCAGCTGGGTTACTTCATCTATGGCCTCTGCAGAGGGAGAGACACTTACAAACTGGAGCGTAGAGAGGCCGTTTTTGGTAAGCACGTGCATTCATCTATACTTTTGTCCAGGGTCCCTTTGGTCTTAGACTGATTACACACTAAACTTACAAACAATATTTGCTATCAAAACTAGACATTCAACATTCAAACTTTTTATACATCAGAGAATCCTGAAATAAAGGTCTCACAAAAATATCAAGCAGCACAATTGTTTTTATCCTTGATAATAAGAAGAAATGTTTATTGATCACCAAATCAGTGTATTAAGAATGATTTCTGAAGGATTATGTGACACTGAAGACTGCAGTAATGACTCTGAAAATTTAGCTTTATCATTACAGGAGTAAATTAGATTTAAATAGAAAACTAATATTTTAAATTGTAAATGTATTTCAGAATATAACTATAAATAAGAATATAACTATAAATAATTTACTGTATATTTTTAGTCAAATAAATGACACTTTTTCACAGAATTGCAGGATATAAACTTGCAATTCTGAGAAAAATTATTTCTCTTTGATTATTTCTGAGAGAAAATGTCAGAATTGCATTTGTGTCTCACAGTTCTAAGAAAAAGCTCAGAATTGCGAGTTTACATCTCACAATTCTTATTCTGGCAATTGCGAGTTTACAATCCTAACTTACTTTTGTATCTCACAATTTTAACCTTTTTTTCTGACATTTGAGAAAACGTCAGAATTGTAAGATAGTAAGATGTAAGAGAATATTTTTTTATTAAAAATTATGACTTTTTTTGTATCTTGCAATTGAGTTTTTTTTATTTGCTTTTGTATGAGAATTATATCTTCCTATTCTGAGAGAAATATTTATATCTCACAATTCTGAGAAATAAAGTCAGAAATTCAAGTTTACATCTCACAATTCAGACTTCTTATCTCAGAATTGTTTGTTTCTATCTTAAAATTGACTTTTTTTTTCTCTCAGTTGCGAGTTTACATCTTGCAAGTCTGACTTGCTTTTGTTTCTCACAATTTTAACCTTTTTCTGACATTTGAGAAAACGTCAGAATTGTAAGATATGAATATTTTTTTATTCAGAATTGTGACGTACATTTTTTTTTTATTTTTTTTTTTTGTATCTTGCAATTGAGTTTTTTTTTTATTTGCTTTTGTATTAGAATTAAATCTTCCAATTCTGAGAAAAATATTTATATCTCACAATTCTGAGAAATAAAGTCAGAAATGCAAGTTTACATCTCACAATTCAGACTTTTTATCTCAGAATTGTTTGTTCTAGCTTACAATTTTGACTTTTTTTTCTCTCAGTTGTGAGTTTACATCTTGCAACTCTGACTTGTTTTTGTATCTTGCAATTTTAACCTTTTTTTCAGACATTTGAGAAAACAGAATTTTAAGATGTAAATATTTTTTTCTCAGAATTGACATACTTTTTTTTTTTGACTTTGTTAGAATTACGTTTGTATCTCACAGTTTTACCTTTTTCTTGCAATTTATATTTTAATTCTGAAATAAAGTCAGAAGTTTACATCTCACAATTTTGATTTTTTTTCTCAGAATTGCATGTTTGTCAAAATTGTGAGATAAAGTTGCAGTTACCTTTTTTTTTTTTCTTTGGTGTACTCAGAATACATGGTGACATAATTGAGCTTACTGAGCTCTGAAACAAGCCACATACATTCACCATTCCATTTTTATCTCTTCACAGGTATCCAGAAGCGTGAGGCTCTAAACTGCCACAAGATCCTCCACTTTGAAAACAAGTTTGTGGTGGAGACGCTTATCTGTGAGCCATAGTGGGGTGAAGACAGCTGGGTAACAAGATAAAACCACTTTTGACAAATTCCACTCTGACCCTTCCTCTCCTTCCATTAAACCTCTTCCTGTTTCCCCCGTTTGTGTGCGCGTGTGTGCGGGAGTGTGTGCGGCTCTCAGATTTGTTTCTCTGTATAGCAACAATCAACATTACAGAGAGAGAATGAGACTGAACGCCAAGAGCAATATAATGTGTAGAAACATTTGTGTGTGCGTAGGCAAACATTTGGACCAGTTTCTCTCTCTTAGTAAACATTTTTCTGTGTCTGGGTTTCTGTTAAGCGGGGAGCTCAAAGTCTCCAACAGGGTGTGTGGGATGTAATGTATAAAAATAACTAGTAGCAAAGTTGACCATGGGAGAGGGAAGGATTCGACAGAGGATAAATGTACAATGAAATCTATAAAAAGATGCACTAAATATTTAGTGTTCGTTTAAAACTGTGAACTGTCACAGATACCAGATTATATACTGGAAAATATATTTGACTAGAGATTTGTGATATAAGCCCAATTATTACATGTAAGAAATACGCATAGAATTGATTTTTGTACTAGTTACACTTTAGTCTAGATTTTTATTTTAAAGACAGATTTTGCTCTGCTGTAAGTTAATACACTGCTAAAACATCCTATAGTAGAGAAATAAAATCTAGGATCAAATCTAGAGGATGCAAAACATTTTTTTTTTTAATCTTAAAAAAAAAAAAGAAAAAAAAGGAAAAAAAATCCAAAACTTTAAATCAAATGTCAAAGTGCAGACTAATAAAATATGTAACGTATATGTCATTTAGGGACTGTGCAGGTTTTGGGAGTAAACTGATGGATGAATTATGTAAAGATTGTTTCAATTACTAAAATGTCTACCAGTTCAACATGAGTTGGAATGATTTATACTTTGCACATAACCCAAAAGGTTTTAATGTTCAACATATTAATACTAATAAAAATTTGACCACTCAAACAGTTTGCTTGTCTTCATTTCTGCTTATTCTTAGGAAGAAAATCTTTGTATGCTTGTGTAATTTACAGGATTCGTTCACTTCCAGTGAATTTACTTCCAAATAAAATTTCCTGGTAATTTACTTACCCCCATGTCAAGATGTTCATGTCTTTGTTTAGTTGCAAAGAAATCAAGGTTTTTGAGGAAAACATTCCAGCATTTTTCTCCATATAGCTGACTTCAATGGGAGCCAACGGTTTGAAGGTCCAAACTGCAGTTTCAATGCAACTTCAAAGGGCTCTACACGGTCCCAGATGAGAAATAAATCTACACCAACGCTTATATTTATAACAACCGCCTTTGACATGGAAAAGTGCTTAGCGTCACGTCAGGGTCTAAGCAGATGTGTACACTTTCTCGTCTGAGTACTGCAGGTTTTTGGAAATGTAAGCAGTTCTTGCAGCTCGCTGTTCTAAAGTAAAGGCTTTTGGACGTTGACTGGTAATCTTTTATGTGTTAATGATGATCAATTAAAAGTTGTTTACAAGGCAGAGAGCTCAAACTATTGAGGTGCGGGCAAGCTCAACATCATTTGTGATTCATAGATTGTACATCTGAAAGAGGTGTCAGTGTGTTTTCAACGCATACGTTCATTTTATGAATCACACGTCCACATATTCGAGAGATGACCGTATGATCAAATTTAGGATGGTTTCTGCGTAACATTCTATAAATGAGGCCCAAGGTTATTATCTAGCAAAACAATGTGATTTTCTAAAAAAAAACAAAAAACAAAACACACACATTTTAACCACAAATGCCCATCTTGCTCTAGCTCTGCAATGTGCATGCATGACGACGCATTACATAATCAAGTTGGCCAAAAATTTAAACGGGTCATAGGACGCAAAGTTCACTTTCACATGTTGTTTGAACATTAATGTGTTTTGTCAGTGTAGGTACAAATCTATAATGACAAAAATCCATGCAGTGGTTTTTAATTAATCTGTAAAAATAATATCCCCTTATTAAATGGAGCCATTCTTTGACTCCTGACAGACGCCCCTCCCACAATAGTTGATTGACATGAGCGTCTTACCTCAGATCAGCTAAAACAGTCCAGCCTCCATTGTTTTGAAGCCGGAGCATGGATATAAGTTAGACAAGAATATCTCAGATTGAGAGATTGATTTGTTGTGTTGCTGGATGTAACAGTGAACACAGTGGTCGTCATTTACTCCTGACATCTGAGCCGCTGAAGATGCAGTGGATTAAGTTTGTGAAGGGAATGCGGCTCCCGATCTACAGACGGATATATTGGCATCTTTACACAGCAAAGATGATCGTTTAATGCTGTTCTGAAGCGCCATAAATGCATTTACACAGGAATCAAAATAGTGGGAAACATACATCTTTTAAAATAACTACAATTTTAAAATTAGTTTTAACAAAAACAAATGGTATAAAATTAAATAACAAATATACAAAAATAACAAATAATATAAAACACGAAATAAATAAAAACAGGACATTTTAAAATGTAACGGCATTAAATTTAAATTTCCTGCACGTGCTACAGTATATCTGCGCTGGACAGTTTGTCACAATGTTAGCTTCTGTGGTATTGACAATTATTTTCTTTTTCTTAACAAAATTGGAAAGAACACTTTTGAAAAATTCTGAATTACTACATCAGGTACATCGCCGCACGATTAAAAGAGGCCGAGGCCTGTTTCAATAAGCCAGAAAATCACTCAGGCGCAGAGACAACAAACGAAAATTGATACTAGCCTTAGCTTTTCAGGGAAGACAGCAGATGTCGCTAGACCGTCGTGTGTGGGTGAAATGTCCGCACGGAGATGTAAAATGAGCTAGCTTATTGTAGGCTACGTGTTTTTGGGTCGAACTGACAGACTTCCTTTGGGTTGTCATGACAACGATGCTGCTTAGAGCGGCGCTGTTTCGCGTTTCATTTACACAATCAAAACTGCATTGCGTCGCGTTTGATAATAGGGACTGAGGTAGGTCAGACCCGGCATATTTTAGGTCTGCTTTAATCGTCTTCACACTTAATTCTGAGCAGACACAGACCCGCTTTGGAGTAGCCTTAAATCAGCTGTGTAAAGATGCTTTTACAGCATAAGTGAATATAAGGGTTTTTATGAATCTTTGCGATCGCCTTTCCTAATAAGGAGCTAGTTAGCAAGTTTAGCAGGTAAATGCGGTTAAAGTAAACAGGCTCGTCACTCCACAGAGAGAAGAGAGGGGCGGGGCCAGCAGAGCTCATTTGTATTTAAAGGAACAATCCCCTCAGAATGGGATAATTTTTTGCAGAGCTAATTTTGACAAAGTAAAAAGGGTGTTGTTTTACACAACCTTTGAGAATTTTTAACCAAAGCATATTATAGACTTTTCATTAAGACCCTAAAGAATCATATCAACTTGTGGAAAATGGGCATCTGATGACCCCTTTAAAGATTCGTTAAAGAACGACCCATCATTAGAAGTCATACGTGTGGTTAGTTCTTTATCTGTGTACTGTGGTTCAAAAAGTTAGGGTGGGGCAAAAAAACAACTTTAAAATCATCCAGAATTATTGTTTTGCCTTTTTTGCACATTCGCTTTGTAAACACTGGGTTGGTATTTCAGTCTATGTCATGTGCGACCTTTCCAACGTGACTACGTAATGCGTGAGGTCGGGCTGGTTCAAGATGAGCATTTGTGGTTAAAAAGTACATACAATTTTATTTATCTGAACAGACTGTTTTGTTAGATAAGAGCCTTATTCCTTGGCTGGGATCATGTAGAGCCCTTAGAAGCTGCACTGAAACTTCACTTTGGACCTTCAACCTGTTGCTCCCCATTGAAGTCCACTATATGAGGAAAAATTCTGGAATGTTTTCCTCAAAAACCTTAATTTCTTTTCTACTGAAGAAATAACAATCTTGGATGACATACTAGATGTTATAGTAAAACTACTGCATTTGCTCTTACCTAAGAGGACCTCGGCAGTGCAAGGACTGCTGTAGATGAAGCGTGAACAAGCAGACCAGATATATCCAGTTTATTCTCCATCAGCAGGAAAATCACAGAAATGATCAACATGCAAGACTCAATTCACACACCCTCGCCACAGACCGTTCATTGAAAATAAAGATTTGCACACAGACAAGCAAGTCAGTCACCAATGATCCAGAAACAGTGAAATTGATCAGTTTCACGCTCACATACGCACTCACACACTTACATATAGACATCAAAGTACTCGATAGAAAAAGTCTCTGTGCATTAGTACAGTTGGTTCCACATTATCTGCATGTGGGTACGAGGATGTTTGAAAACTTGGGCTGGTTTCTGTTTTTTTTTAATATCTCTTCATCCAAAAAAACAGTTCTTCACATTGTTTATCTCTTGTGCTTTAAAAATCTCTATAGCTCGTCGACTGAGGACTTTGTAGCTGTGCCTTTGTTATTGCAGATAAATGGGGTTCTCTTGTCTCTACACCAGTCATACACCAACACAATAGTATTTCTATAATATAAATCAATATATAACATACATATAGAATAGTCTTGTATCTTTAAGTCCACAGTTGGTCAAAGGGATGAGTCGGAGGTTAAAGATCACAATACACATGTTCTTCCTGAAGAACACCACATCCGGTGCTGAGATTCAAGAAACAACCTCTCATTATGACCGTCTACGAACATTTCTTTATGGCACAAACTTCCTGAACATTTTAATAGTGTTTTTTTTTCTGTTTTCATCATACATACAAAGAATACACGTACTTGCAAATATTTCAAGCAATAAAATCTCGCTGGAAAGAAATGAATGTAAAGGAATGGTGAAAAAGAAGTATTTTAAGGTTGTAGTCGGTCCCGTTCGTGATCCCAAACGCCACTGAAATCCTTTGGTATATCCTCCTGCTAAACTGCACTCAAAATGTAACTGTTTAAATGCAATTCAACTCCCAACGTAATGAAAAAAGAAAGAAAAGAAGCTCACCTGAATCCGTGCGTCTCTCTATTACCTGGCACAACAGTATGCATAAAATCCCTGTCCTGTCATTCTTGGCAAAAGAGCTTTTCTGTCGGTTTGCTGGTCAGTGGACAGCACACGGTTAAGAGGTGACGTAAAAGGAAACATGCACATCCAAGATGGCCGTCTTCCAACTAGTCAGACCCATTCCTCCAGAGTAGAGACGGATAGGAGCGAAAGCAAAGCGATCACTATCAACACAAGTCAAGCAAACCAACACTTTTCTGATACATGTTTCTATTGAAATTAAGAGATGAATAAATGTTCCTAATGTATTTATCTTACACATTTGAACAGTTTTTTTTCCCGTTAAAATCTTCGCCACCGCAGCTCTCCGACCACGTTCTCAGTCTGTTTGTCTACATCAAGCCTGTGCATGACGTAGTGTAGCTGAATTTGTTTGTGTTTGTGTGTGTATGTATGTGTGCACTCAAAAGAATGAGGAAGATGATGGACAGAGGAGCAGCGGCGCCACCCGGTGGCTCAGTCAGCGTAGTGCATGATGGACTCCACGTAGTTCCCGGGGAAGAGGCCCGTGGTGCCGCTCATCACGCCCTCGAACCAGCCGTCGTCGTTCTTCTTGATGACGTAAATGATCGCGCCCTCCTGGAAGGACAGCTCGTCTTCTTTGTCGCGCGTGTAGTCGTAAATCGCCACCACTGATGGGAATGGTTTGATAAAAAGAAGAAAAACATGGTTATGTTTTTATTGCAATTAAGTATTGCAGCATGATAGACTGTGCTACACTGTAAATATTTGTATTGTGAGGCTGTTAGAGACAACTGATCAGCTGTGACTACTCACACAACCTCTCATATCTTCATACTATTTCAAAATGCTTACTACATAAAAACGTGACAGTTTTTAAAGATGCACATCTGTATGTGCATATTACACATTTTTAATCCCATTTGACTCTATAGTGAATATTATGTATGCCACTGTTAAATGTAACATAATTGAGATACTACTATAGCTCCTATTAATATTTTAAATTGGTTATATGATGATTTTCCGCTTTCATTTTAATTTTAGTTTAAGTTTTAGTAATTTTGTTGTGTTTTTGTTTTAGTAGTTTGAGTATTTTTATACGTTTATGTAGTTTTTATTCATTTTTATTTCAGTTTTAGTTATTTTAGTAAAATTAAAATTAGAAATGTTGCCTTGACAACTTGCTGAAAAAAATTCTAATTAATTTAAATGTTTACTGTATCCATTTGTTATACTGTGATGTCTCAACTTTAAATTTTAAAACGATTTTTTGTTTTTGTGTTTTATTTTTATTTTTATGTCGTTTTTATTTCAATTAAAATATGTTATTTAAGAGTAATATGTCTTAGTGTTTTTTAAATATGTGTTATTTTTATTATATTATTTCATTTATATATTATTCTCTTTATTTATTATTTATGAGTCAGTGGCCCTAATATAAAAAAAAACAAAACAAAAAAACCTACATTGGCCAGATTTTTAATACCCTATTACAAATTGAATGGAAATAAATTAAATAAATACAATTATTTCAGTCGATATTTATTTAATTTCAAGTTTATTTTCAATAATGTTTACTGCATCCATTTTCATACTGTACATTACTGTGATGCCTCAATTCACTTTTAATATTTTAAATGATTTTTTGGTTTTGTGTTTTATTTTTATTTAGTTTTTGTTTCAATTGTATATTTATTATTTAAAAGTAATATGTGAATGATTTAAGTTCTTAGTGGGTTTTTTTTTAATATATGTAGTTTTCATTATATTATTTCACTTATATATTATTGTATTTATTATTTATGGATCACTGGCCCTAAAAAAAAAACAACAACAAAAAAAACACAAATATATGTTGCCAGATTTTTAATATCCTACAAACTGAATTACAATAAAATAAAATTAAATTAAATTAAATAAAATTAAATAAAATTAAATTAAATTAAAATTTCAGTCAATTTTTTTTCCAAGTAATTCAAGTAGTTATTTCAAATAATGTTAACTGTATCCATTTTCATACTGTACATTACTGTGATGCCTCAATTCACTTTCAATATTAAAAAAAGTGTTTTTTTTTTTTTGTTTTTTTTTGGTTTTGTGTTTTATTTGTATTTTTTTTCAATTATATATTTGTTATTTACGAGTAATATGTGACTGATTTGAGTTGAGTTTTTTTAATATATGTAGCTTTTATTATATTATTTCACTGACCTACTATTGTATTTATTTATTATTTATGGGTCGTCAGCAGTAATACAAAAATAATCTACACTGGACAAAATTTGTAATACCCTACAGTTTGAATTAAAATAAATAAATAAATAAACAAACAATTATTTCAGTCAGTATTTAATTTTACCTAAAGTTAATTTCAAATAATGTTTACTGTATCCATTTTCATGCTGTACATTACTGTGATGCCTAAACTCACTTTTAATATTTTAAACGATTTTTTGTTAGGTTTTTTTTTTTTTCCCAATTATATATTTATTTATTATTTAAAAGTATATGTGACTGATTTCAGTTCTTAGTTGTTGTTTTTTTGTATTTATGGGTCATCGGCCATAATATAAAAATAATTGACAGACATCAGGCAAACAGACAAAAGTCATAATGACAAAAATTTTTGACTTGTGTCACTGAGTTTCTCTCTCATAATGTCACTATGAGAAACAGCCACAAACAGTAAAACAGTAACGTACCTTTCTCCAGGTAACTGCGAGGGGCCCATGGTGGGTCTTCTTCAGCGTAGGGGTCACTGTACTCCACCACCGCTGACTCTTCCTCATCATCACCCTCCTCATCCTCATAATCCTCCGGAGGAGGCGGGGGCGGGGTCACTTCCTCAAACTCCACCTCTTCTGCAGGAGGCGGCGGTGGAGGAGCGTCCGAGACTAAAGAGATAAACAAAAAATCTCAGACAAGCTATTTCTGGGAAATTTGGGTAACTTCTGTTTGCTGATGTCAGACAAATGACTCATGCTGGATGGGGAAGTTAAGGCGGAAAATGTGTTAATACAGAAATTAGGGAGTATTAAAATTAGAGAGGGTACAGTAACAACTAACCTCAAAAGAGCAGTGATAAGCAATTTCTTTGAAAAGGAACTTCACAAAGGCCATGTACACACTGCAGATAATAAAGTCAAAAAGGTGTTTTCTCCACCACTACATCTAATGAATTATACTTTTAACTCTTTTAGTCAGATTTAAATGTTATGAGATGAAACAAACAAATGATTAGTCTGACTGTTATATGCCAGTTCTATATAATTACTCAAAAAATGATCAGTAACTGAAACTTGAGTCATTACTTTGAATCATATCTGACTTGAAATGAACCAGGTGGTTCATATTCGACACACAGGCTGTTAAACAGCAACAGCTAAACAATTTCAGTGTGTACGTGGCCTAACACTCCTCACCAGATGCAACGTGACACCTCAACACACAAAAGAGGTATCTTTTCCATATTAATCAGAGTGTTTGTCCTAACCAGCCGCAACAGGGGAGAGTCTATTTTTGGAACTGTTTCTATTTCTGTAACACCGCGGCTGGGAACAAGAACATATGAACTATATGTCCAATGACGATCACAGGTACTGATTATGTGCACAATCTTAAAAGGGTTACCATATTACCAAAGTAACCATATTGAAAGCTACAATGGATAATTTTGCTGAAATCTTGGGTTCTAATTGTAACGTTCTAATTGTAACCTCTGTGTGAACAAGCAAGACAAAGTCACTAAGTATGTATATTGAATAATGTTAAAATGAATTTTTGTTTATTTGATCATGTACTCATTTCATTGAGAGTATGAGCCTGCCCACATGCTCTCATTGGCTGTGATTTTGTGATCGTTTTTGTTGCACCTTGTACCCATGTCATGTCTTGAGTGGACAGACAAATCACTTGTGGCTGGTATCTTATCACATTGCATCTGGTTACGACACAATTTTGGAAACTCCATGCATGTACACTACCAGTCAAAAGTTTTTGAACAGTAAGATTTTAAATGTTTTTTAAAGAAGTCTCTTTTGCTCACCAAGCCTGCATTTTTTTTTATCCAAAGTACAGCAAAAACTGTAAAAATTTGAAATATTTTTACTATTTTAAATAACTGATTTTAATGAGAATATATTTTAAAATATAATTTATTCCTGTGATTTCAAAGCTGAATTTTTAAGCATTATTACTCCAGTCACATGATCCTTCAGAAATCATTCTAATATTCTGATTTGCTGCTAAAAAAAAACATTTATTATTATTATGTTGAAAACAACAGAGTAGAATTTTTTCAAGTTTCTTTGATGAATAGGAAGTTCAGAACAGCATTTATCTGATATTTTTGTAACATTATAAATGTCTGTATCATTACTTTTGATCAATTTAAAGCATCCTTGCTAAATAAAAGTATTAATTTCTATAATTTCTTGCCTAAAAAAAAAAGTATACTGACTGACCAACTAAAGCTTTTGAGTGGTATGGTGTATAGTGTTACAAAGCTTTTTATTTCAAATAAATGCTGATCTTTGGATCTTTCTATTATTCAAAGAATCCTGAAAAAATGTATTCAACTGTTTTAAATATTGATGATAATAATAATAATAATAATACAATGTTTCTTAAACAGCAAATCAGCATATTAGAATGATTTCTGATTGATCATGTGACATTGAAGACTTGTGTAATGATGCTGAAAATTTTGCTTTGATCACAGGAATAAATTACATTTTAAAATATATTCAAATAGAAAGCAGCTATTTTAAATAGTAAAAATATTTCACAAAATTACTGCTTTTTCTGTATTTTGGATCAAATAAATGCAGACATGGCGACTAAAAACTTTTGCACAAAAGAAAAAAAAAAAACACTAAAAACTTTTTACTAGTAGCGCATTACACTATGTTCTAGCAGATTATTGATTGATAAAATCAGATGTTAACATGCAACTGATCTGGGAGATATATTAAGATGTATTTTAATACATAAACACAAACATGCATGTTTAAAGAGCATGCAAAACCTGTTAAAACACTCAACACTCAAAAAACATTCATTAATCCATCACAGACACATTTGCATGGATGCCTGTTTCCATCATGAAATAAAAAAGGTAATTGAGACTTTCTCACAATTCAGGCTTTTTTCTTGTAATTCCAAGTTTACATCTCACAATTCTCACCTTTTTTTTACTCATCTCACAATTCTGTTTTATTTCTTTAAACCATTCATTTTTTTTTCTTTTTAAAAAGGTAATCTTGACTTCTAGTATTATAATTCAGACTTTTTTCTTGCAATTTGATTTTGAATGCTTCTATTGCCCTCATTTGTTAGTTGCTTTGGATAAAAGTGACCCTGGACCACAAAACCAGTCATAAGGGTCAATTTTTTGAAACTGATATTTATACATCATCTGAAAGCTAAATAAATAATGCTTTTCATTGATGTATGTTTTGTTAGGATAAGACAATATTTAGCTACTATTTGAAAATCTGGAATCCGAGGGTGCAAAAAAATTAAAAAGAAAAATAGCCCTTAAAGTTGTCCAAATAAAGTTCTTAGCAATGCATATTACTAATCAAAAATCAAGTTTTGATATATTTACGGTAGGAAATTTACATATTATCTTCATGGAACAAGATCTTTACTTAATATCCTAATGATTTTTGGCATAAAAGAAAAATCGATAATTTTGACCCATATAATATATTTTTGGATATTTCTACAAATATACCCATGCTACTTAAGACTGGTTTTGTGGTCCAGGGTCACAAATGACTAAATGTAAGTGTAAATGCAATTGTGAATTTATATCTCACTACTTGGACTTTTTTTTTTAAACAGAATTGCATTTTCTTTTTAAAAAGTCTAAATTGTGAGATAAAAAGTTGCAACTACCTGAAACAAGCTTCCATAGAATTTTGAGTTGTAAACTCAGAATTGTGAGAAAAAAGCCAAAACTGTGAAATAAAACCTTTTTTATTATTTTATTCTGCAGTGGAAACAGGCTTCCATATATTTGAGAGTATTTTCCCAAACCGATAACTTACTGGTCTCCTGAACCCGAGCCACAAAGCCCATGAGCGGTAGCTGGGGGGTGATCTGGAGAATAGAGGGGGGTGGAGGGGCCATAGAGGCTACCCACCCCAACAACAGAGGCATTTCAGTTCAGAAAGGAAAAAAGGGAAGTAAGGAAACCAAAAAAGATTTGTGTGTGGGTGAAACAAAAGAAATGAAAAGAGAGGAAGTTGACAAGAAAACAGTAGGGGATTTTAGGTTAAAGAAGAGATAAAGAGAAATCAGATTAAGACAGTAAGACCGAGCCCGCTGATTTAAATGACAAACGAACTCCTCTTCTAGTTATTGTATTCCAGTCTACCATTATATGGACGCTTGAGCATGTCTAGTGTGTCTACCTTGGTTTTGGTTGTAGTGTGGCCCTCCATTGAGCTGGTTTTGGATCATGTTTGGATTTGTGTTCTGAGGCATGTTGTTGGGCTGTCCAGTAACTGATGACGGCCGGCGATAGGGCAGGGAACCTCCCACAGACGGCGTGGTGTGCCGCGTCATTGGTCGGTTCATACTGTAAAAGTGAGGACCATTGCCTGGGAGACAAAAAGAAAATTAATGAACAAAACTAATTCTATTGGTTCTTTTTTGAATCACAAAATGGGATAGACAATAGGCAGACCACAATACATTCAACGATATATGGAATGAACTGAAGACAAAAGCTCTGACCAAAGCCAAGTGAGCCGCCTAACTCTCTGCTAACACAGCTACCTTCCCAGGCAGCATCCCACCTGAAATAAAACTGAAAATAACTCACTTATCCGGATAACACTTCATAGGCAGCAGGTCTGCAAAAGTAGCACTTATGATAAATTGACAAGAGACACTACTAGTGCTCAGTTAAAGGGATAGTTCACCTAAAAATTTAAATTCTTTCATTAATTACTCAAGGCCCAGAAAGGTAGTAAGGACATTGTTAAAACAGTCCATGTGACATCAGTGGTTCGACCATAATGTTATAAAGCTACAAGAATATGTGCACAAAAAACAACAACAACAAAAAAAAAAACAATAACTTCAACAATTACTTCTCTTCCATGTCAGTCTTTTACACACTCACTATAGTACCATGACACGAGTGTGTGTGTTTTATCGATGCCCTACATTTTTGGGCCGTTTGAACGCGTTACTTGTGTTGCTGTCTATGCAAGGGCAGAAAGTTCTTGGATTTCATCACAAAATTCTTCATTTGTGTTCCGAAGATGAACAAATGTCTTACGGGTTTGGAACAATATGAGGGCAGGGTTCATACAGATACTGTAAAATTAAATTCCAGGACTTTCAAGGACTTTTCAAGCCCTACTTTTTCAATCAGAGATCTCACTTATCAAACAATGTTTATCTTTCAAACTCTAAAAAAGATAAATGGATAAATAAAAGTATACTAATAAAAAATTGCAAAAATAAAGCAGCACATGCAAAGTATTACAAAGTATACTACACTTTTGCTACAGTAAAGCCACTGTTAGTATACTTTTTGGTTTGTTTAGTTTTTATAACTGTACTGCCTTAATGGTTTGATGTTTTCTAGTATTTAAGAAAAAATAAATTAGAAAAAAAGATTTATGAAATCACTCCAAAATCCTGATCTGAAACAAATGATTTGCCATACATGTTCCCAAGTTCGCTCTGTAACGCGAATCGTTTGTTTCATATCGGGACTTCAAATTGTGTATCGCAGATCATTTAATTTAGATCAGAACTTCAGAACGGGTTCGCAAATCATTTGACTTAGATTGGGACTTTAAAGCTCGTAACGTGAATCATTTGATTTGAATCATTCAATTTGCAAAATGATTCATGAACCCATTCTGATCTAAATCAAATAATTTGTGATATGCGATTTGAAGCCCCGATCTAAGTCAAATGATTCGCAAACCCACTATGAAGTTCCACACTAAATGATTCGGAATACGCAATCCGAGAGAATCATTTTGCAACACAATGGTTTAACTGATTCTGAAAAGTTTTGAAAAGCTCTGTTTCACCCCTACGTGCTTTTTAAAATCATTTGAAAATTGAAAAAAAATGTTTTTTAATTTGATCTGTTTTTTGCTAGTGAATCGTTTGAAATGAATGATCAAAGTCATGAGTTTGAATCAATCAGAGCATAAATGACTCACTCAACTGATTCAGTAAAACTATTTTGCTTTTTGCGTCTTCAGCCATGTTTACATGCCATTGTCAGTACTACTACTGGACTGGCTCGCTAGTTTTCTAATCGAAGTCAGATCGAAGTCGAAGTCATGAGTTTAAAATCAGTCGGAGAATAAATGACTCACTCAATTGATTCATTTCATGTATTCTGCTTTTCGTGTCTTCACCCATGTTTACATGGCATTGTCAGTACTACTACTAGATTAGCTTGCTAGCTTTCTGACATTAATAGAAATAACCAAAAAAAGGGTATGATGTTTTTTGATACATTGTTCATAGATACGTTGTCTTTCAATAATTCATTACTAGTTTCAAAGGGTTTTCCAATGCCTCAAATTACAGAAAGTCAAATTTAAGTACTTCAAGCACTTTAAACACCTTGTATGAACCCTGTGAGGGTGAGTAATTACTGACAGAATTTTCATTTTGGGGTGAATGATCCCTTTAATATAAAAAACCTCCAATATTGGCCAATACCATTAAATATTGTGTGCATTATGTGAGAGTGCATTATGGGATTACCTTCACCATGAAGGATACTTGGAATGCTGCCTAAAAGATGCATCCTAAAAGGCAGCATACCCTGTCTTAAAACGATGCCTTAAAATACTGTCTAGGTAGGCAGCTCACTAGTTTTGGAACATGACCCTCAAACCAATCTGTCCATGTAAAAATGCTGACCCATGATAAATTCCTCACTTTGATTTCTCCTGAAGCATCTCATCAAAAAAAGAAAGACCCCAAAATAATCCCTAAGAAGCACAAACAGGAAGTACAGATGGACCACATGATGTGATGGAGACGAACACCACTGGGAATGTAATCCAACCATGAACTGGAGCACGGATGCACACAGCGAGCCAAGATAAACCAAGCCCATGCAGGTGAAGCCTGGGTGAGGTGGAGGAGGGATGAATCCAGGGTAATGTAGAGTAAATCACGTATGATCACATGCAGGTTGTCACTCAAAAATGGACTAGTGTGGAGATGGACAAGAGGAGGGGGTGAGGGGACTCACCTTGAGCAGGGGTGCTAGTTGCAGCAGCAGGGTTGGTGTTGGTGCTAACGGGGAGGTTGGGGGGCAGCTGTGGGGGTGGTGGTATCTCGGGAGGGCCCTCTGCTGGCAGAGCAGGGGTTGGGGCAGGGGCTGG
The DNA here is from genome assembly GCA_012976165.1 of Labeo catla. Lineage (NCBI taxonomy): Eukaryota > Metazoa > Chordata > Actinopteri > Cypriniformes > Cyprinidae > Labeo > Labeo catla. The sequence goes on from VONZ01000080.1 coordinate 947,858, forward strand.
GGGCACTGGTTCTGGGGTGGGGGGTGGCGGAGGTACGGGAGGGGCAGGGATAGTAACGCTTGGAGGGGGTTTGGGAGGGTTGGGAGGGGCAGGTGCTGTACCTGCAGCCCAGCGTGCCATACAGAGACAGGAAGCCCAGGGGAGAAGAGAACAAGAGTGACAGAACAGAGGAAAGAAAGGTCGAAAAGAGAAACAGGGCCACAGGGAGGAGGGATAGGTACAGTGAGTCAAAAGAGAAGAAATAAAGAGGCAGTGAACAGAAAGAGAAATCATCATCGCTAATAGTGGGACAGGAGATAGCTTTCAATACAGTAACAATGATACTTCCTTCAGAACCTTGGACAGTTCTCAGATTCATTTAATTACGCAAAGAGCGGGAATCTCACCAGGAAAGGCTGTGGGTGGGGCAGGGGTTGGCACGGCGATGGGCACGCCCACGCTTCCACTCCCACTGTTCTCTCTGCTGCTACTGCGACTGCTGGGATGACTGCCGCCGCTGCTGCCACTGCTGCAACACACAAGACACATCATGGAAATTAAGGTTAATTAACATTTGCGGTTCTGCATCCATATCTTGATGTACTTCCGAGTGAAACAGGATAAGGAACTAGGAAAAAAAAATAGGGTGGGGCTTCATTTTTGTCCTTCAAGAATTGATTAGATACTCAAAATACCAGATATGTAGCCAGACTGAATGTAAATGCCAATTATCTGTTTGATTAATATTTTTCAACAGACCAGGTAGCCTGAGTAACAATCAACACAGAAGTCATTTTAAAGGAAGTGCACATTATTACACTCTGTTTAAAGTAATTAGCTGTAAAACAGCATCACATTCAGTCTTGCACAATTCATTTTGTCCCTTACCAAAAAATCCACATGAAATATCATTTCAGCACATTTAAAAAAAAAAAACTGGCAGAATTTCATTGGCCAGGCCAATTAATCAATCAATATTTGGCTATTTTCAGATTATTAGCTGTAATTCAATGAGCCTAGCAGATATTGAAGGGATCGTTCACCCAAAAATGAAAATTACTCCATGATTTACTCACCCTTAAGCCATCCTAGGTGTATATGACTTTTTTTTTTCCAGACGAATACAACTGTAGTTATATTAAAAAATGTTTTTGCTCTTCCAAGCATTATACCTGGCAGTAAATGGGTGTTGAGATTTTGAAGTCAAGTAAAGTGCATCCATCCATCATAAAAAGTACTCCACATGGCTCTGGGGGGTTAATAAAGGCCTTCTATAGCACATCAATGCATTTGTGCTAGAAAAATATCCACATTTAAAACTTTCTAAACCATAATCTTATAAACTGTCAAATGCGAATTCATGAAAGAGTGGCATTCCAGAGGTGTACCGTAAGCTCCAGTGAGAAGTGGTGAATGCGGAAGCGCAGAGGAGAGAGCAAAACAAAACACCGGTCACTAATTTTGCTGTAAACAAAATTTGGTTCTTGCAAGACTAGCATATTCTTACCGGGAACTTATGCCACACCTTTGTCTACATCATCTACTGGAACGCAACTCTCTCATGAACGTGCATACGACAGTTACTGAAAACTGGAAACTGCAGTTTATAATGTTTTAAATGTGGACCACAAAACCAGTCTTACACATCTTAGCACGGGTACATTTGTAGCAAATGCCAAAAATATACTGTATGGGTCAAAATTATCGATTTTTCTTTTATGCCCAAATTTATTAGGATATTAAGAAAAGACTATGTTCCATTAAGATATTTTGTAAATTTCCTACCGTAAATATCTCAAAACTAGTAATATGCATTGCTAAAAACTTAATTTGGACAACTTTAAAGGCGATTTTCTCAATATTTTTGTGGTCCAGAGTAACAAATATGGATATTTTTCTTACACAAATGTGTTGATTCGCTTCACATGGCCTTTATTAACCCCTGGAGCCATGTGGAGTACTTTTGATAGATGGATGCACTTTATTGTATGTCAAAATCTCAACACCCATTCACTGCCATCATAAAGCTTGGAAGAGCCTGGACATTTTTAATATAACTCTGATTGTATTTTTCTAAAAAAAGAAAGTCGCATACAGCCAAAGAATAGCTTAAGGGTAAGTAAATCGTGGAGTAATTGAACTATTCCTTTAAGATGATATTTTGAATACCAACTAAACGTAAAATGATTTAATTGGCCTGGTCAATTTTTGGCCATTTTCAGATTATTGGTTGACAAGTGGTGGAATGAAGAAATGGAAGAAAAAAAAACATATTTGACCATTTGCTGATCATTGGTTGATAATACTAATAGCTAACAGACTAATTCAATAGCCTGGCCAATATTTTGACCATATTTGGCCACTGCCAGATTATTAAGTTAATAGCAAGAAGCAGACTTATTTAATGAACAGATTATCAGCCTCAGCCTTCTTTTGTTAGTTTTCAATTTACCAACAGACTTGTCAATAGATAATGTACATTCAGTATTTAAATATTTACATTTTGACTAAATATTGCATAAATCAAGTGTTCATTAATTTTAATGATTTTGCTTGGTTAACCAGTAGTCAACAACTAAACTAATTATAGTTTTCAAAATGTCCCAATCACTCTTCCTTGATGATCAATTTAAGTTTGATTCCTGATTAAATATACACTACTGTTCAAAAGTTTAGGGTCAAAACCATTGAAAACAGATGTACTGCTTAATATTTCTGTAGGAACTGTGATACTTTTGCCAGGATGCTTTGATAAACAAAAAGTTCAAAAGCTGAAACAGTCAATAGAGAAGTTCACTTCCAGAACAAAATTTACAGATAATGTACTCACCCCCTTGTCTTTAAAGAAGTTCATGTCTTTCTCTCTTCAGTCGTAAAGACATTATGCTTTTTGATGATAAAAAAAAACAATGTCTCCCCAAGTTTGAACTTCGAAAATGCAGTTTAAATGCAGTTTCGTAGAGCTCTAAACAATCCTAGCTGAGGAAGAAGGGTTATTTAGTTATTTTCTTAAAAAAAACTCCCATCTTGTTTTCTTCCCCAACTTCAAAATCGTCCTACATCTCTGCAGAAGTACTGACCCAGTGTTTACAAACTGAACATGCAAAAAAGATCAAATGCCCTTTACAGCAAAAGGTAAAACAGCAACGTAGGACATTTTGGATTTACAGAAGAAAACGAGATCATTCTTCCTTGGCTGGGATCATTTAGAGCCATTTGAAGCTTCATTTAAACTGCATTTTGGAAGTTCAAAGTTAGGGGGACCATAGAAGTCCACTATATGGAGATAATTCCTGAAATGTTTTCCCTCAAAAAACATTATTTCTGTACAACTGAAGAAAGACAGACATGAACATCTTGGATGACAAAGGGGTGAGTAAATTATCTGTAAATATTTGTTCTGGAAGTGAACTTTAGAACTACAGAACTTTCTGTAGAAACTGTGATAGTTCAAAAGTTGAAACAAACAGTTTAAAACTGAAATCTTTTGAAACTTCTGAATGTCTTCACAGTCACTTCTGATCAATGTAATGCATCCTTGCTGAGTAAAAGTATATATTTCTTACAAATGAAAAAAAAAAAAAACTTTGAACAGTAGTGTATTAATATATAGAATCTACAAAGATCTCTTCATACACATCTCACACGGTCATGAACTGAGGAATAGTGGGTGAGAATCTGAGAAGAGGAAGAGGAGGAAGCGCTCTGTAAGAATGTGATTATGTGCTCTCAGTTAGTCCCCTGAGACTCTCGAAATCAGAGCGCTGAGAATGCAAACAGCAAAGAGATGAAGAGATACGGGTAAGAAAGACTGAAATAGAAAAAGACGGTGAGTGAAAGAGCAGGAAAGAGCTCTTCTGTAAGTAGGCTATGGCTGTTTGAACCCAAAAAGATCCAAGCAAGAGAGAGAGCAAGCAAAGGAGAAGAAAAGAGAAAGTTAGTGAGTGACTGTTACTTTGGCCGAAAGTTTACACTGCAACAGACACCAAACAAAGACAGCTTAAAAACAGAACAACAGCGACAGGAAGGACAGACGGGAAAGGAAAGAGGATGCGGAAAAAGAGGGTGAGAAAGTGCGAGGGATTTTTTTTTGTCCTATTCAAAGTTTATTTTTTTAAGCCTGTCCAGGGGCTGCATGTGTGGTGTAAGCATGTGTGTGTGTGTGTGTGTATGTGAGTACCTGTAAGTGCGGGTCCTCTGATTAACAGATGCAGTTCTAGCCGGGCTCTGCAGGGGTGGTGCGGTGTTTCGTGTTGGACTCGGCACATAGTCGTTAGGGACGACAGGTGGACGCACAGGCTCGAGCGTCCGGTAAGGGGAGTGCCGCCTGCCGAGGGGGGCGGGGTTAAAATATTTTAATATCCACTAAGGGGTGGAGTCAAACATCACTGATGACAGACCCCAATAATTTACATGCTGGGAGACCTTGTGTCACAACTTGTAGAGTAAAAATCCATTTAGACCATCACAACAGTACTGTAAAGCAAACCTTCATGTCTAATTTATAGTTGTTTGTAGATCTTCAAAGCAATTAGGGTGGGCGGTATGACCAAAATAGTTCAATATGAGTAATTTTAGGTCTGGACCTACAAATTATCTGAGTATTTGAGCAGAATGTATGACAATACAGTTATTTTTGCTTTTAAATTAAAAAAAAAAAAAAAAATAGTAATAGGTTTAAATTATAGTCACGTGACAATGCTTTAAAAGGATAGTTCACCCAAAAATTAAAATGTTTTTTTAATTATTCACCCTCATGTCGTTCCAAACCTGTAAGACCTTCAAAAAGAAATTAAGAAGAAAGAGAGCACTTTGATGAAAGCTGACCCTACATAGACAGCAATGCAACTAACACATTCAAGGCCCAGAAGGGTAGTAAGGAAAGACATTGTTAAAATAGTCCATGCAATGTCAGTGGCTCAACCAAATGAAGCTATGAGAATACGATTCCTCATTTCAATTTGAGTACTTGATTTTAAGAAAATCCTTGATTGCATTGTACCCATGTCAAGTAACCGGCAAAATGTCTAAAAATGTGACTTAGGTCTATTTTTAATACAAACATAATTAATTACAATTATCTGATTACTCAATTAATCATCAGAATAATTGAAATGGTTACTCGATTACCAAAAAAATAATTAGTGACAGCCTTAATTTTAACTATGCCCTTACTACCTTTCCGGGGCTTGAATGTGTCAGTTGCGTTGCTGTCTATGCAGGATCAGAAAGCTCTCGGATTTCATTAAAAATATCTCAATTTTTATATAATATTCATTTTTGGTTGAACTATCTCTTTAAGACAATGTAGTAAATTAAATACTTGCCAAATAAAAAAAATACATAATTAGAAGTAGACTAAAAATTGGTCTGACTTTTTACATTTCAGTACATTTTATTAATTTTCAGTTAGTGGTTCTCTGACACAGTCTACCATTAAAAGTCACACCACTGTGCGTTCAACAGGAAATAGTGTTGACTCATTCTCAAGTGAAAAACATGTAGCATTTTATTTTAACAGTTAGACAAAGAAGGAAATAATTTTATATAATTTAACATCATTACTTGTTACTAATAACATTTTCTAAATGCAATTTTCTATTTAGTTATTAAAAGTACTTTAAGTTAATTGTTTATTTTCATAAAATTGTTGTCTATATTACATATAAAAAGCAGAAATAAATAAGTAATAAATAAGATATTTAAATACAAAAATAATCTAAGCCTCCAGACAGCAATGCAACTGACACGTTCAAGGCCCAGAAAGGTAGTAAGGACACTGTTCAAATAATCTATGTAACATCAGTGGTTCAACCTTAATTTTATGAAGCTACAAGAATAATTTGTGCGCAAAGAAAGCAAAAAAGACTTCATACAAAAACTTCTCTTTCACATCAGTCTTCGACAGGTGTTCACGAGAGTACCCTTACTATGTTTCTGGGCTTTGAACCTGTCGGTTGCATTGCTGTCTATGCAGTGTCAGAAAGCTCTCGGATTTAATAAAGAAAAGAAAAACTTAATTTGTGTTACAAAGATGAACGAATGTCTTACAGGTTTGGAATGACGTGAGAGTGAGTAATTAATAACAGAATTTTCATCTTCATCTAATTCTATGACGCAAACCAAAAGATTTTTTATAACAAATCTCAGTATGATCAAAAGTGATTTTTTTTTGTACACAAACAAAAAAAAAGGACTAGTAAAGAAAATATTATAAAACAAATGCATTCTAAATTCTGGTTAGTTGAGTCACATTGTTCTTAGCTTATACACACACACCTGTGCAAGTACAAAACAGTCTATAATAATGGTGTGATGTAAACAACTATCAACTGTACTTAGCAAAAATCCTTTTGCTTAAGACGACCCACTCTGCATTTTCACATTACGTTTCTTTATTGCTCTCATGGATAAATAATGCAAGTTAACGCAATTATACAGTACTGGAAAATTCTACCATTGATACAGTCTTACTGTTTATACTGTCATACCGCCCTTCTCTTAGCAGCAATCTGTCATGTGTCGGGTAGATATTTAAAGGAGCCTGTTGTGTTCTGTTACAGAAGTTTGTCTGAATTGCTTATGGTTGGCCGTTGTGTTGCCATGGTGACAGTGAGGGGTTGGGGCCGTGGACATGGGTATGAGCGGGAGGATCACAGTTGAGGTTTAACAGTAACAAACATCAGCTGTAAAAACTCAATGACATAAAATAATAATAACACATCACAAACACAACATGACATTTTGGTCTCCAGTGACCTGCAGTGGCAGAAAAAGGCACAAAGACTGAAACACACAGATCCACGCTTTAGTGTGTCAGTCCCTGAACAGAGAACAAGCCAAAACTGTTAACAACACACACAGTTGTAGATGTGTGCAAGCATGGCTGTCAGGAATAAGAGATGGAGAGAAGCAACTGAGAAAGAATTTCCTTTTTTAAGCACTATATCAACACACGTGCACAACAGAATCTTAATTTAAAGAGGTCATATCATGCATTTTATTTTACTGTTTTGCTCCTAGACGTATGCAAGTTAAGGTTTTTGCACTGAAATATGATGCAAAAGCATTTCAGTCCTGAAGGCTGAAACGCATTTTTTTTCTGATGTGATATTTATAGCTAGTCACGATTCACTTCTTCCGTGAAAGTTACCAAGATAAACTGAGTAGCATTTCAACTGGTTCAATTAGGAAACCCATTCCTTGTTTAAGAAAAAAACAACAATTTTATTAGGCCACTGATAGTACCATTTATTTTGTATGATTTCTTAATGAGGAAAAAAAAAATGACCCAGTGGCACCTTTAATAAAACCAAACTACACAAGATATGTTAGATCTTTCCCACATTTTACTCAGTGTTTCCCCTGCCATTATATTAGGGGGGCGGCCTAATATAAAACATAAAAATTTCTGGAAAAAAAGAAAGAAAAAGATTGTAGGGCCCTACTGTTCAAAACCTTGAAATTTAGTGTTTTGGACTCTTTTTTTTTCACTGAAATAGATGTTTTTGTTGTTATACAGAGAGTAAAGTACCGCAAAAAAGTAACGTTGGGTACCGGCTCCCCTGCCCCATCCATACCCCTCCCCCACTCGCCCAAAGCTGTGAACCTAGGGGAAATACTGTTACTCATATTAGTTTTACAGGTGTTTGGAAACAATAATGTCCACTGTTACTGAAGTCATAATGCAATGTGCCTGGTTAGGACACTGTGTTAGTTTCAAGAAATGATCTTTGTGGAATGTGCCCTAAGTCTGAGTTCTGAAAATTATAAAATGTTTTCGTAGTACAATGAGCTCTTTTAATTTAAAAAAGATCAAGGAAAGTTTTATTCATCATGATATGACCTCTTTTAAGGACTGCCTCTGTTTGTTCTATAATAATCAAGACCAAACAAACATCTTTTACAGAAAAACAGTTTGACAAACATAAGCTTCTTTTTTATATTAATGTACCACAGTGAACTTCACCTCCAGTCCAGATGGCAGTCGGACAGAATATTTCAGTTCTTCCATTTAATGAAACTACATCTACGAAGTTTAGGTCTCGGGAAATATCTCAAAAGTACATTACTGGCATTTCCTAACAAATTATTACTTTTATTTTACAAATGTGACCCTGGACCCTGAAGTAACATGGGTATATTTGTAGCAATAGCCAAAAATACATAGTATGGATCGAAATTATCGATTTTTCTTTTAGGCCAAAATTCATTAGGATATTAAGTAAAGATCATGTTCCATGAAGATATTTTGCACACTTCCTACCATAAATATATCAAAACTTAATTTTTGATTAGTAATATGCATTGCTAAGAACTTCATTTGGACAACTTTAGAGGTGATGTTTTTTCAATATTTTGATTTGTTTGCACCCTCAGATTCCAGATTTTCAAACAGTTGTATCTCAGCCAAATATTGTTCATCCTAACCAACCAGACATCAATGGAAAGCTTATTTATCTAGCTTGTCAGCTGTCAGATGATGTATAAAAGTCAGTTTCAAAAAACTGATACTTATAAATCATTTTGTGGTCCAGGGTCACAAATGTCATAAAGTCGAAAGTTAAAAATAAAAAAAATGTGCAAATGTGCACTAACTTACCCCAGGGTTCCTTTGCCCGGCCCAGGAGGGCTGGGTGGTTTCTGGGTTGGGGCAGCTGTGCGTGGAGTTGTACCCGCTTTCATATTCTGGGCATTGACCTGTGGGGCAAGTGTCAAATATCATTATTCCATGTCTTAACGAATGTAAAGACACTGACGTTCCACTGCATACACAAAACACACATCAACTGAAGCTTGACTGAATCCTTACCTTAAACCTTAGTAACCACTACACTCAGAAATGAAGGCAATAAAAGAGGTGAGGAGAGAAAAGATGCAAACTGTTAGTGTGAAGAGGTAAGATAAACGCACATGCAATCACACACAGAGCAGATAGTTAGGCAGCGCAGTCCATATGATCCAAAGCAAAATACTGTACATTCATAGGCCCAATGATTTCTGTAATGCAGTAAATGCAGACGGAATCCTGAAATCCAGTCATAAAAATTAAATCTACTGTATGTAAATCCAAAGTAGGTCAGTACATTTAAATCAAAACACGATATGGACTGGTGTCTGTGAATATTAAATAGCAAAAGACTATTAAAATATGAATCCTGCATGTTTTGTGTCTCTGTGAATGAATGGCACAGATGCGCGGTTTTGTTCACTACATATACTTAAAAGAGAAGTCCACTTTCACAACAATTTCACATAAAATGCACTCACTCCCTTATCATCCAGGATGTTCATGTCTTTCTGTCTTCAGTTGGGAAGAAATTATGGTTTTTGAGGAAAGTATTTCAGGATTTTTCTCCATATAACGGACTTCAATTGTGCCCCTGATTTTGAACTTCCAAAATGTAGTTTAAATGCAGCTTCAAAGGGCTCTAAACTATCCCAGCCGAGGAAGAAGGATCTTATCTAGCGAAACAATAGGTCATTTTTTTTCGTAAAATAAAAATGTGTATACTTTTTAAGTACAAAAGCTCATGTAGCACTAGCTCTGGGATGCGCGTTCACAACACTACGTACTATTGAATCACGTCGAAAGGTCACACGGAACTACAGACCCAGTGTTTACAAAGCGAACACGCAAAGACTAAGGAAGTGCAAGGAAGTCAAACGCTGTTTACAAACAAAAAGGTACAACGATGTCAGACGATTCTGAAGTTGCAGGAGAAAATAAGACGGAGTTTTTCACCATACTCTATCTTTTTGAGTCAGAGTACACAGATGATGAACTTAGACGTGATTTGTGGTGTCGTGGACGCGCATCCCAGAGCCTGTGCTACACGAGCTTTTGTGCTTAAAAAATATAAATTTTGTTTTTTTTTTTGAAAAAAAATGACAGATCGTTTCGCTAGATGAGACCCTTCTTCCTCGGCTGGGATCGTTTACAGCCCTTTGAAGCTGCATTTAAATGAATTTGAATTTCTGAAAGTTCAAAATCGGGGGCACAACCGAAGTCCATTATATGAAGAAAAATCCTGAAATGTTTTCCTCAAAAACCATAATTTCTTTACGACTGAAGACAGAAAGACATGAACATCTTGGATGACAAGGGGGTGAGTAAATTATTTGTAAATTGTTGTTCTGTAAGTGGACTCCTCCTTTAAGGAATGATACTACTACTACTAATTATTTATTATTACTTATTATTAAAACATTATTTTTAAGGAATATTTAAGGATTTATTTAATGATTATTTACCAGAATTTATTTACCAGAAAAATGTAAATGCAGTATTTCTGGAAATAAAAAAGAAAAAGAAGTGAATAATACATTAGTTAGGATTTGGCAAAAATAAAACTACATTTGAGAAAATCTAGGGCCTTAAAAACGTCATTTTTGTTAAACCTTTAATAAATTGCTGTTAAGTTGTGCAAGTTTCATGACTTCATTTAATTAGACATGCTATTTATTACTAAAATTAATTTGACCATTAAGAAACAGAGTCTAGACTAATTAAAAAGGAAAAAAAACACAGAATCCAGAAAATTTTAAACAGAAAAAAAATGGAATTTAGGAAAAAATTTAATGGAATTTGGGGAAAATAAAACAAATTTCATAAGGACCTACATTCATATTAACTAGAGAGGAACAGTAAATTGGTATTCGGCAATATTACTATTATAAAAAGCGTGCACAGTCATTTTTTGTTTACGATTTGCAGGCTGATATAGCAGCTGATTAGCAGTGTAAAAGAATTATGCTGAAGCTATTCACAGTCAGCCGTGATTAATCTATTTAACAAGGCAAAATGTCTAATAACAAGGGGTGACGGAAATAAAGTTAGTAATAAACAGCTGGTCATTTGATCTTAAAATGAAATACCATAACCCTATATGTAAAGGAAAATCTTAATTTCACATTTTACAAACATTTTTTTTTTAAATCAACAATAATTGGTTTATGTAAAAAACACAAAGCCTTTAAAGGCACAGTCATAACTACTGTTTTCTGGAAATTATCACGGTTGATAATTTATATTAATTTGGGAATATCGTGTGAGGGCGAATGACTTTCCCATGCAGGGTTAAGTTAGTCACACATATTAGACTGGCTTCATCCCTACCTTTACGCCATGGCCTACGTCATCCAGCAGACTGTAGTCAATGGGCTTGCGGATGTAGCGTACAGGCCTCTCAGGATTGGCTGGTGCAATGATCTTGTGTGTGCGGGAAGTGTTCTTATTGGTGGTGAGGATGCCAATTTCTCGCCTGGCCACCTTCTCTTTATGGATGTCCACCGTCTGTGAAGGAATGATTAAATGTGAATGAGTGATTCGATGCATGCAGAAATTTACACAGAACACATCAAATTACAGGTTTGAGCTTAAAATCAAAACCATGTTAAAATCAATAATATAAAAGTACTGTTAAGTTTAATACTTAACAGTATTACTTAATAGGGTTATTTATATTAATTACTTAATAGGGTTATTGATTTGAATAAACCTTTTACTTTAAGTATGAGCAACATTAATAGTGATCATTGCAATGTACAATGTATCCACATTACTACATGTTTCTACAGCAGTAAAAAGCACCTGTGAGATGTGGTTGATGGACGACTCCATGCGGCGTAGCTGAGACGCCTGTATATCCAGCATCTGGAGCACATTGTTGGCGAGAGTGTTGATCAGATACGCTACGCTGGCCAAAGACTGTGTAGTGTAGCTTTTGGTTTCTTCTAGAGCTCTGTGCTTATCTGGAGACTAGATGGAGATAAAAAGGAAGAGGAGAGAGTGTTAATCGCAGCACAGAAGGATGAATAGAGGTGAAAGAGAACATGATATTGACTCGTGGCCTAACTTCTGCTCCCTCTTTTACACTCCCCTTTAGGAGTGTGCGATATGAATCATCTACTATAATATCATGCTTAATTTAAAGTAACACTGCACTTTTTTTGAAAATAGGCTCATTTTCCAACTCCCCTAGAGTTAAACAGTTGAGTTTTACCATTTTTGAATCCATTCAGCCAATTTCAAAAATGGTGAAACCCAACTGTTTAACTCTAGGGGAGTTTGACAATGAGCCTACTTTAAAAAAAAAAAAGAGGAGTGTTCCTTTAACAATGGGTGAGCTGACATTATTGAGTATGTCTTAAGAGTGCATGCTTTCATTTTGTTATGTAACCTATTAGAGTGCCTTTAAAAATTAAGATATGGCAAGAAATACCCTGTATGAATTGTCTGCATTTATATCATACAATATAGTTAAACAGTATCAAATGTAATAGTTCTGTTTTCTTTGATATCAGCATCAATGCAAATGTGATGAATAAACAAATTAAAGAGCAGGTCATATGGGTTTTCGAAAAATATCTTTTTTGCAGGTTGTAACGTAGCTATCCTTCAGTGTAAACAGTCTGCAAAGTTGAAAAAAAGTGCATGATAAATAAAGATATTGACTCTCAAAAGAAAGAGTCGACTCTATTTTTTCGAATCTTCTGCCCGTTACCGATATACGTCACTGGGTAACATTTGCATAATCCCTGCCTGCCTGCACACACTTCCGCTAGTTTACATCATGTGAGAAGAAGCTGTGTTCTGCACTGTCAATGCGAGTTGGTTTTGTTTTCATTGCCGAAAGAATGTGAAGAATCAGTGGTTTAAATTAATTTTTTCCACAATACCACAGCAATACAATTCGAATCTTTTGTTGTGTTCATCAGCTTTACAGAGGACTGCTTCTCTAATCTTGACTTTTATCTTCATTGGCTTCCAATCTTCCATACTTAGACTGAAATACTTCAGATAATTTGCTGTGAACTCACTATTCCCTACGAATGTGTCGATTAACGTAGACTGTCATTGTTCTAATTACCTGGTATAATAATAAAGAATGTAGACATATTTTGATTTACAAACTATGTGGTTTCATCAATTAGTCACGTTAACACTTGGTTAACGTATCCACCGTTATTGCTTTGTTAAGTGTTTACAGTTTAGCAGCTAAACTTTAGCTGTGGGCACGATTTGCTTACAAGTGTTCAAATGTTTTTATGCCATTATTTTAAGAATGGATTGGAGCACTATATTATTGTTTTGGTGCATGCTTTGTCAATGGTACCTCACCAAATTGCTACCCAAAACTAGCCCTAAAATAGCCCAATCTCATTTTGAGGGGAGTTTTCTGCAGTGTAAAATACACGTTCTTTGTCAGGGTTCCCCTGGTAAATTCACATTCCAGGGGCTAAAAATTACGTTATTGGGGTTGCTTCAAAAACAAGCACGGACTTGGCAGCACTTGCTTACATGTTTAAGTAGGCCTGGCCAGCTAACCAATCAGAGCAGAGTAGGCTTATGGAAGGGAAAGGTTTACAGACCTTACTCTCAGAACTGATCGAACAAAAAGTTTCGAAATCATCGAGAAATTACTCTACGTATAAATGTATATTGTGAGTAATGTTTTCTTACCTTAGACGCATTTAAACCTGTTGCAGGGGACTTCCACACAATATTAGGACACTTTAAAACACCATATGACCTGCTATAGGTCAATATTAGGTGATATACATTTCAGACACAATACTGCCTGTTTTGGCTTTATTTCATCAGTGAAAATTGTTTCAAACTAAGCCACAGAAGAACCATTGCATGTCTCAGAATGAATAGAGTGAGTCAATGATTTAACAACCAATTCATAAAAGCAGTCAACTGACTTTGTTTCTGAATTAATAAATCAGTCATCTACAAACAAACCTGTTAAAAAAAAAAAAATGACTCAGTGACTTGCTTAAGACAGTGACTTGCCATCACCTACTTCTGGTTTTAGTTTCATGTTTAAACAACTATTAAAATCAATAATCACTAAAAAAAAAAAAAACACTACCAAAGCACCAACACGAAAATACATTCAAAATATGGAATATCCCAGAAAATTGTTTTTTTGTCAATATTGCACAACAATACTCCCTTGCATGATTAATTTTCCATATATGAACGAGCAAAACAGACACTGCGGCAACCAATCAGAGCAAAGCACTGGAACAGGAAAAAAGCCGCCTTTAGTCACCTCCTCATTGGCTGCCTACAACATCATTCATTCCCCTCTGGCGTATCCATAGTGATGCTGTCAAATATATGGGAAGGCCCAGTGATGAATGGTACGGTGAGTGAGGATAGTGGGGGAGGAGGGTAGTGTGTGGAACCAAAAGTAAGAGAGAAACACGCCTGATAGCATTCAAAACAAATGGAAAGTCAAAGCTAATTCACATCAAAACCAACTAAAATAGCAGTTCCTCAAAGTATCAGTCGGCTGAGTCAACACACTCCTGTACCTGAACTGACCATAATTAGTTCACCCATAGGTAACCCCATGCTGCTCCAAAGCATATTTTTCTGTTTTTTTTTTGTTTTGTTTTGTTTTTCGTGAAACACAAAAAGACACATTAAGCAGAATGTCCAAGCTGCTCTTTTGCATTTAACATCTGAGATTTATTCTGCCAGTACCAAGCTCTAAAAAAAAAAAGCATCAAAAATGTATTCTGTTTGGTTTGCTTACTATATTTCATATTTTCACAAGCCACACAACAGCTTTTTGGAAGGAATGGCCTCAAAAACGCTGTCCACTGATAACGAATATGCAGTTTACAGTCTTGATTTGATTACAACACAACACAGACAAGAACCAAGGGTACTTTGGAGTCAATAACAATGTCATATCTGTCATGAAAGGTACATTAACTTTAATTTAACAAAAGAGATTTGTGACCTCCAGTTAGATTTTCAAGGAATTACTGTTCAGATTTTGGTTTGTTCTTCGTGCCACACTCTCATATGGCTTTCGAAGACTACTCACAAGTCCTAGTACTACTTTCATGATAGTTTCATCCTCTCCATTTTCAATATATGGACATTTAGCCATAATGAGGTGATAAACTATGGGAGAGCAGTCACTGCACTGTCAGCTCAAGATAAAAAGTTTCTTTTGTCATTAACGCTTTGCGGAAAACATCAGACCCTGTTTTATTCAATAAAACTCTAGATCCAAATGCACTAATGTTTTTATCAAATGCAACTTTTCCATCTATGACCATAACACGTGCTAAATAACTAAACAATTATCTATTAATATGGCCTTCCCAAAACAAACAACAAATGTGATCAGGTTTATTTGTGCAAAAAATATGATACTAATGAGAACCTGAATGAATGAACCTCTGAATTCAACATATCTGTATCCAATATGCATGAATTGAGGAAGTGGGAAATATTGGGTTACATACTTAACCATAACCAGACCGCAGACCACATGCAAGAAAGACTCATATCAACCCGAGCTACATGCTGCCATGGAAAGAAATCTAAGCTTGGTCACATGAAGCTATTTATGGTATTTCTGAACCTGCTGTGACCAAGCTATGAAATGAGAAAAATACAATGATCGCTCACAACCAACAGACTTTCTTTACAGATAACATACCAAAACGCATTCATGAAGTATCACTGAGTGATTCCTGAAGGCCTGAATCACGTCCAATATGAACTGAAACCCCCTTGAGTCAAATCATAAAGGAAAACCTGTTTAACATCTCTACAACTGTGAGCTCTCACTCTTAAACTCTAACCCTACGGTTTTGCGCATTAACAGGCCAGCAAACGCTAGTCAAGTATGCAATATTTATCAGGAACACATCACGACTCAAAAGTACTGGAATCAGCATCCACAGAGAACAAACTCATATCCAGTGACATCCAGTCACTGATCTGCCAGGGTCCATGTGACATGCTCTGTATTTCTGGAGCAATAAATGTCAAGAGTTTGATTTCTGACTCTCTATTTCTGAGGGATGACAAACACTAAACAGAGAAGTGCAGATCCTTACACACCCACTTCTGTGGATCCCCCAGGAATGCTGAAAATAACATGAATTTAGTCATTCATTTTTTCGTTCCAGAAGTACTTCACAGATTCCAGAGTGAATCATCAAACTCATGCTAGCAGGGTGAAAAAATGCATTTACTAGAATAGTTGCTTTAGTTTCATCGATAGCATTTGTGTAATATCATGATCACTGCATTACCATATAGACCAACATAACAAACAAACGGTTTTGTTGACAAAAAGCAAATTTACAAAGACCATATTTGTCATAAAAATGAAGCAGATACCACAGTTAATCAAATTTCGCGATTTCGAAAATGCAAATAATTAAACGCGATAGTACCCAAATACTAAAACAGAAAACTATTACTTCAACACACATTCTCCCTAGACCATAAACTAACACAAACAACACACTAATTATAACAAACTAGTAAAAACACTAACATTAATAGATAGCTACACTAAAAAGCAAATTTATCAAATAAAAAGTCCACAAGCCTCCAGCATTTAGCAGCAGAGCTAACTTCAAAAACACTGCGCTGCTTTGATTAAAATCTTCACAAACGCCGTTTCTCATTAACACACCACTTTGAATCATATCACTCTGTTTTAATAAAGATATAAAACTAATGAACTAATACAAAATGTAAAAACGGGAGACATTAACATCTTTTGATGTGATAAAATTGAGGTTTACGTTACACATTGGTATCTCTCCGGCTAGCGCGTTAGCATACTAGCTCAGCGTTTGAGGCCCATTTCTGTGCAAAAACACCTAAAATAGACAACAAAACGCCTGTAAAGTGTGTTAAGTGTTTAAATGGTGTATTATTATATTAGTACGAATTACATGCAATGCTAATATGCGGTAAATTCAGTCCGCTCGACTGCATTGTCACTCGACAACACAAGCAGTCGGATCATTTATCTCGTGTCATTTCTTATCACGTATCTGGACGTGCCTCGGATGTTTCAAGGTTTTGTAATGTCACCTGTATGTAGTTGCTCTCGCAATACTCGGCGACTCTCTCTAGGTTGGCGTAGCTGTCCAGCAGAGCTCCTCGACCAGCAGGAATCTCCTCTTCCAACAGCATCTGCAGCTCCGCCATCTTCACATCTTACTGATGCATGCAGGAGGAAAACACCACCATCACACTCCCCTCTCCCTCACTGATGCACGCAGGAGGAAAACACCATCACATTACCCCCTCTCTCTTTCTCACATTCACAATTCTCTTTCCTCCTCCCCTGTATGTTTCTGTTTGTCACTCTTTCTGTCTTTTTGCTCTATCCCTATAATAGTCTGTTCAACAGAATGGGTTCATTATTTGGCCAAGATGGATGGATGCATAGATAGATAGATAGATGCACACTTCTTTATCACATTTATTCTTTAACACTTTTTATTAGTATAGAAAAATTGCAGTTAAAAGATTGCGATTCAGCTTTGATCATTGTTATGGAATGTCTCTGACATTCGGAGAGAATGAAGATCTAAAAACAGTGCCATATAGTTTTAATAACCTGGACTGTTTCTAAATGACGTTGCTTTGATCCTATCAAATGCTGCCCTACACAATATAGAGCATATGCCATTGGCCATGCATAATTCACATTTCCCAAAAGGGTATTTCAGGGATGTGAGCTATGTGTCCTTCAGTTCCTCTTGCTGACTGTGATCCAGGTGTCATCTTTGGGTGTGGTCACCAGCTCATACCTGGCCTCAACCACCTGCCCTTGCACTTTGTGCAGTCTCAACTTGCGCACCAACGTGCTGAGCAGCACTGCGGCCACGGTATATGCAAATCTAAAGAGAGGAAGAGAAGGATGAACAAGATGATTTGTGAACTATTTGACACAGAATGTTTCTTAAAGGAATAGTTTACCCAATATTAAAAAATCTGGTCATTATTTACTCCCTTTGATGCTGACAAAACAATAATAATTAAAAAAAATGGTATTCCTATATTTTTATAGCAGTGGTTCTCAACCAGGGGCCAGAATCCACTAGGGGGCCTCAGCACATTTCAAAGGGTGCTGCAAGATGGCTTAATATGATTTAAATTAAGACAAACACCAGCTTTAAAATAAGCAAAATCAGAGGTACGAAATCCAGCTAATATTTCTTATTTTAATTAATTTCCTAGATAACTATCCTTTTTATGTAAAAACCAGGGTTTCCATTGGAAAACCTGGATATATTAGGGAATTTTAAAATTGATTTAGACCTGTAAAAATCTTGAAAATTAATAAAATCTTAAAATATTGAAATTTATATACTGATTAACCATTTTCTAGTTATGTCAAGATCTATAATATTTTATGTTATAGAAATTTGTTTTTTAAAAAAATGCAATTTCTGAGTTTAAAAAAAATCATAAATGAATTATTTCATTAATATACAGCCAATCCTAGCTTGTGTAAATAAAGACTTTGAAAACAAGCAGCTTTGTCATTACAGCAGAAATACCAGAAATATCTTCACCTATATAGGGGGCTATAAATATAGTCCCTTACAATGAAAAGAAAGGTCACTGAGCAGACATTTTTGCAACACCTCCAGCCAGTTATTTTGGGCATCTAAGACCAACTCCTGTCTACTTGAATAGGGAAAAATCTGACATGACCTGTCCCATTAATGTTGTATATTTCTAACGCTAGTTGTTTTTAGCGTTACTTACAAAGCAAGACTTATTTTGCCATAATGCGCATTACGCTTTCTCTCATTCATTGTAATACACTACCAGTCAAGTTTTTGAAGAGTAAGATATTTAATGTTTTTAAAGAAGTCTCATCTGCTCACCAATCCTGCATTTATTTGATCCAAAGTACAGCAAACACAGTAACATTTTTAAATATTTTTACTATTTAAAATAACTGCTTTCTATTTTAATATATTTTAAAATGTAATTTATTCCTGTGATTTCAAAGTAGAATTTTTAGCATCATTACTCCAGTCACATGATCCTTCAGAAATCATTTTCAAAAATTCAATTCAGAAATTCTATAATTTCTCTCCCCAAAAATTACACTGACGCCAAGCTTTTGAATGGTATAGTGTATAATATTACAAAAGCTTTTTATTTCAGATAAATGCTGATCTTAGGATCTTTCTGAAAAAAATGTACTCAACTGTTTTAAATATTGATGATAATAATAATAATAATAATAATAATAATAATAAATGTTTCTTAAACAGCAAATCAGCATATTAGAATAATTTCTGAAGGACAACATGACACTGAAGGCTGGAGTAATGATGCTGAAAATTTAGGTTTGATGACAGGAATAAATTATATTTTCAAATATATTCAAATAGAAAGCAGTTATTTTAAATAGTAAAACTATTTCACAATATTACTGCTTTATATTTTGTAAATGCTTGCTGTATTTTGGATCGAATAAATGCAAGTTTGGTGAGCATTAAGAATTAAAAATCTTACTGTTCAAAAACACTTGACTGGTAGTGTATAAGTTAACCACCTTATACAGTCTTTAATATTGCTGTGGACAGTGGGGGTCTTTGAATTCAAATGAATAAGGATCACTGGTCAATAGGATTTGTAAGGACTACTATTATGGGACTACATTTTTTGAACCGGTTTCCATTCACTTTTGCTGTTTTTGCCAGAACATTCTGCTAAAGATCTCATTTTGTGTTCCACAGAAAAAAAGAACATTCACCCAGGTTTGAAAGGACACAAGGGTGAGTTAAATTATAAAAATTACTTTTTTGGTGATCTTTGTTATGATTATTTATCTGTATTTCTCTCCTTGTACCTTAGTTCAGGGCAGGCCTGGCTTCCTGAGAACCCAAGCAGCGAGAAGCTCTTCATCACTGACTCATCAGCAAATCTATCAGGATTAAACCTGTCACAGAACACAAACCAGTGAGAATACCAGCAAACCATGAACCTTACACAACCATATATAATAATGAACAAACAAACACACCTATATGGAAGTGACCAAGTATCTGCATCTTGAAGGACGACGCCCAAGGCATAGATAACCAAAGTC
Source organism: Labeo catla (assembly GCA_012976165.1). Taxonomy (NCBI): domain Eukaryota; kingdom Metazoa; phylum Chordata; class Actinopteri; order Cypriniformes; family Cyprinidae; genus Labeo; species Labeo catla. Next base: position 967,735 of record VONZ01000080.1, read on the forward strand.
TATAAACATACAACCAGTATTTTTTATTTTTAACTTTATAGGCAAATCACAGCACTCTCTATATTGACTAGACTAGATATACCTGCAGAGACTTTTAAGTTTCTCTGTGAACCTAGTGATAAAAAAGGCTGGTTCTTACTTCTTTGGGAATGACGTGTTGGTCCACCTTCCCCTCCACCTCCTGTAATCTGGCAGCCACGGGCGTCAGTTTAGCTGTGCGAACGGTTTCATTCAGCACCTGCTGGCAGTATCTGGGGGAAAACGTGAACAAGAAATGAAGTTTTCCAGATAAAGTGAAGGCCATGTGGAATAAAGTTCAACTCATAAGATATTTGATTGAAATCACAGAATTGCCACACACATGCCCCCTGGTGGTCAGAATGTAGAAAGAAAAGAAAAAGCACTACATGTGTAAACCAGGAGCACATACACATCGGAAACTTCAGCATATTGGAAACCCTTAAGCATATACATACTGTAAAGCCATCTATCCTGACCAAAACATCTTTTTGGGTTACTGGACATTTGGGTCATTAGATTTAGCATCTGCTAAATCAATAAATGTAAATACCATCTGGATAATATTACCAGAATAATACCAGAAAAGCTATGACTGGGTCTCACCTAAGTTGTGGAATCTTCTCCAAGGTAACAGGCTCCTCTCCGAGCACTTCAACAAGCTCATTATAGAGCTGCTCCTGCACTGCCTCTGAGACTGATAGGAAGTGAACTGCCCAGATGCACACTGGGAAATAATACAGATGAGAACAGGTATAAATTATGTATAAGAAAAACAGAAATACAGACATGAAGGTAAAAAAGAAAAACAGACACAGCGTTATTATCATTAACTAAAACTATTAAAAACATTTTTGTTCATTAAAATAAAACTGAAATAAAATATTACTAAACAAAAGTTAGAAAAGACTAACCAAAACTAACAAAAATGATAAAACCACATAATAAAAATACTAAATATTAAACAAAAATTAAATTGAAAACTTAAAATATAAAAACAAAATGTTAATTAAAAACTATAATACTATATGTGCCCTTTGACCACAAAACCAGTCTTAAGTAGCACGGGTATATTTGTAGCAATAGCCAAAAATACACTGTATGGGTCAAAATTATCGATTTTTCTTTTATGCCAAAAATCATTACGATATGAAGTAAAGATCATGTTCCATGAAGATATTTTGTAAATTTCCTACCATAAATATATCAAAACTTAATTTTTTATTAGTAATATGCATGGCTAAGAACTTCATTTGGATAACTTTAAAGGTGATTTTCTCAATATTTTGATTTTTTGGCACCCTCAGATTTCAGATTTTCAAATAGTTGTATCTCAGCCAAATATTGTCTTATCATAACAAATCACCATGCATCAATGGAAAACTTATTTAGGTGATGTATAAATCTCAGTTTCAAAAAATTGACCCTTATAACTGGTTTTGTGGTCCGGGGTCACACATAATACTAAAATAGCACTGAAGCTACACCAATCAACTAGAAAGTAAAAAATTGAAACTTACAGTTAGCAGTGATGACACAGCCAGCTAGAGTAAAAACCATACCATCTTCCATCACCTGAGGACAAAATAAACAAACAGAAAAACATTTCATAATTGTTTGTTTATAATTTATGCATAAATATTAAAATATTAGTATCTTAATTTGAAAATGAATCATTCTGTGTTGAGATTATGTCACCTGTCGCTCTGTCAGATTGGCCTGTAGTAAGTAGTTAACAAAAGACTGACTGGATCCTTGTCCACTCCTCTGCTTTGCCACAGACTTCAACACTGATTCCATCTCAGCCAGAGCTGAAAATCACAAAACCACATATTCAACTGACATTAAGCAATCAAAAATAAGGTCAACACTTTCAAATGTTGCTCAGCTGCCTTCTTACCACTCTCATAATGGGCCTTTCTGCTGGAACTCTTCTCTAGGGATCCATCCAGATAACCTTTACCGATCTCCGACCAGATCTATTCAAATCCAGAAACATTTGCACTTATGTATAAAATATTACTCTTTATATCTATTTAAAAATCAATTTAAAAAGCATGATACTAAAAATGACTAGTGTTGAATCCTCACCGCTTCATGGTTCTTACGGAACCGGATGACCTCAGCATCATCCCGAAAGCGACTTCCCATGGCAAGCTGAGTGACAGACTTCATAGCCAATCCAAGCAGATGAGCACAAAGAGGCGTGTGCTGTGATTTAGGATAAGATGCCCACTTATCAACCAGCTCCTCCACCAGCTAAGAGAGGAATAACACGTTTAGAAACAAAATATGGACTTTGTTCGTTACATTCAGTATAGTTTATTATATGAACAAACACAAATCGCCTACAGTTTAAGATCAAAATAATTCAACAATCTTAGTTTAAGGCAGACATCACTGGGTCAGTTATGTTGCTGATATATACAGTACTGATATATACATCTTATTTTACCAAAATAAGAGGCATCATACAAAATGCACGTTATTTTTTATTTAGTACTACTGACCTGAGTAAGACATCACACATAAAAGATGTTTACATATAGTCCACAAGAGAAAATAATAGTTGAATTTATAAAAACAACCCCGTTCAAAAGTTTACATACTCTTGATTCTTAATACTGTGTTGTTACCTGAATGATCCACAGCTGTGTTTTTTTGTTTAGTGATAGTTGTTCTTGTGTCCCTTGTTTGTTCTGAACAGTTAAACTGAGTGACTCATATGCAACTATTACAGAAGGTTCAAACACCCACTGATGCTTCAGAAAGAAAACAAGACGCATTAAGAACCGGGTTTTTTTAAATTTAAATATCAGGGTAAATGCAACTTATTTTGTCTTCTGGGAAACACTTAAGCATCTTCTGTAGCTTGTGAAGGGCAAGTACTAAATGAAAAAAATATGTTTTTAGGCAAAATAAGAAAAATATACGCATCTTCATTCGGTTCAAATGTTTACACCCCTGGCTGTGTATGTGTGTGTATGTACTGTAACTGTATGTAAACTTTTGAACAGGGTCATTTGTATAAATTCAACTACTATTTTCTCTTGCAAACTATATGTAAACATCTTTAATGTGAAATATCTTATTCAGGTCAGTACTGTATTTAAACTTTTGACTTCAGCTGTATAAACACTCGTGAACAGACCTGAAGCAATATAGGGAAGTTGTTCTCCAGGGTTTTATTGATAGCTCCCTCATACACTTTTTTTCGTATCATCGGCTCCGTCACTCCCACTCCTGAACCTGACTGGTAACCTAGCAACGACTTGAGCATTGTCTCAAAGGAATCCGCTGAGGAAAGGGTACAAACATATGTGTTAGAAATAGCATGCATAATAGTATGCATAAAAGAGGATTTGTATTTTTTCATCAAGGTTAAAAAGGCCAAAACATTTGGTAGGGAAATAAATGCTACATTATACACTACCGTCCAAATGTTCGTGGTCATAATGTTTTTTTTTTAAGAATTTAATATTTTTAGTCAGCATTAAAATGATCAAAAGTGGCAGTAATCACATGTATGTGTTACAAAAGATTCTGGTTTCCAGGAGAATATTAAGCAGCACAACTGTTTTCAACATTGAAATATTCTTGAGCACCAAATCAGCATATTAGAATAATTTCTAAAGGATTACGTGACACTGAAGACCAAAGTAACGAATGCTGTATATTCAGCTTTGGCATCATAGGAATGGATTACTTAAAAACATTTATTATTAAAAAAGAGAAAAGTTGTTTTAAACTAAAATAATATTTAACAGTATTACTCTTTTTACTGTATTAGTGAGCAAAAAAATGCACCCTGGGTGGGAAAAGAGACTTCTATCAAAGGACATTATGTGTATGATAAGTCAAATGAAGAACATATGAATCATATGTAATTTTATGATAAAATTTTAACATTTAATTTACATAAAGGAGCTTTTCCAACACTTATTCTCTCCCTTGCTGCAGGATACTCACTGGTCCAGTTGGGGTTGATGTGTTGTCGGAGTTGGTCCACACCACCCAGGCTGACCACTGGTCTCCCACCGAACCAGAAAGATGCCACAGACCCAAACTCATCATGAAGACCCACTAGGAATTCATGGAGGCTTCCTCTGTTCACTATATCTTGCAGATTCCCATCTCTGGAAAAGTACCAAAGAAAGACGTTTGGTGGAGAAACTGACTAAAGGTCAAAGGAAATAGAAAGGACAGTATCTCAAATTCTTACTTCTCTTCTGTGGGGTTTAGTCCAGGCACACCAGAGGCACTTCTAGATGACTGACATTAAAATAAGAAAACGGCGGGTTAATATACATGTAACTGAAATATGAAAGTCCCTTGACAGCAAATTATAGCAGTTTTAAGTGACAGACTTTATTTTACACATCCAAGTTTTTAACGAGAAAATGCATATTCATGCAATAAGTAAACTCAAGAGTAGTTCAGCGATGACCTTATAAATCTAGCAGGTCACAATTTAAACCAAACATATTCAAACATATATTTCATATAAAGCATGATCACAGCAACTACAAAAGAGTTTGCAAAACAGATCAGATAATATTTATATTTTTTCACCGGATACAAATACAGGACGGCACCGATCAGGATAATGACAAATGTCACTGCAAATATAGCAAAATCCAGCATATTTGCTTTTCAGAAACGTCCTAAGACCGTTATAAATGTCATTAAACTGTTCACTGAACTAGCAGCTAACAATCCACGTCTACAGTGACCATCAGAAACCTGCGCTCCTGTAGATCGGTACTCAACTACACATCCTGTAAACAAGGCTAAACCAATCAATCGCAGAGTTGTTGTTTAGATTAGGAGTCTGTAGTACAGCCTGGATTTTTTTAACCAACACATCTTGCATGATTGATGATTTATTTTTATTTTTATTATATTTATTTTATTTTATTTTATTTATTTACATATTTTTGTACCCACATATAGCTAAGCAGGTTAATATCAATATATAAATCATTATATCATAAGCCGTCTTCTTTATTCAATATATTTTTGTAATAATTTGTTTATTTTTATACTAAAAAGTTGTGTAAAAATGCAAATGTTTTTTTTTTTCTTTTTTACAATTTTATGAGTTTAATTAAGGGGGCGGGGCTAATGGCCATGATAATTAGGCTCGTTGTGAACACTTTAAATGTGACACACAGGAAAACATAGGTACTTAGCAAAAGTAAGCCGCAAAAAAAATGTTGGTAATTGCAGCATTAATTGCGTTTACGCTCAGTGTATATTTGAGCAATGCTCAGGATCCGCAGTTTCCCTGGCAGATGCCCCAATATCAAGGTGGTGGTTTATCATTCTCACCGGTTCTGCAGGAATTTCCCCAGCAAGAGATGTTTCAGCTCCAGCAGGGCACTTCGCCGGAGTTGAGTGAGATGAGCTCCTCTTTCTCCGGCTCTCAGCGCTGTGTGGTGGAGCAGCATGAACGCATTGAGTGTGGAGAGCCTGACATCTCTCCAGCTGAATGTGAGGATATCAGCTGCTGTTATGATGTCCACGGCTGTTACTATGCCAAGGCAGGTGAGTATGACAGCGTGAAAAAAAAATGATCATAATATCTCGTCTGCTCACCAAGCCTGCATTTGTTTGATCCAAGGTACAGCAAAACACTAAAATTCTGAAATATTTTTACTATTTAAAATAATCGTTTTATATTTAAATATATTTTAAAAAGTAATTTATTCCTGTAATTTCAAAGCTGAATTTTTAGCATCACTACTCCAGATTTGCTGCTCAAAAAACATTTATTAATATTATTATCACTTTTGATCAATTTAAAGCATCCTAGCTAATTAAATGTTATATATATGGTGTATAATGTTACAAAAACTTTTTATTTCAGATAAATGCTGATCTTTGGATGTTTCTATTCATCAGAATCCTTGAAAAAATGTACTTAAACTGTTTTAAATATCGATGAAGATAATAATGATGATGATAATAATAATAATAATAATAATAATAATAATAATACATGTTTCTTGAGCAGCAAATCAGCACATTCAAATAATTTCTAAAGGATCACGTGACACTGAATGATGCTGAAAATTTAGCTTTGCATCACAGGAATAAATTACATTTTTAAACATTTAACCGTTTCTGCTGCACTTTAGAACAAATAAATACAGACTAGGTGAGCAGAAAATACTAAATAAAATACTAAAAAGAAAAATTAAATTAAAAATCTTACTGTCCAAACACTTTTGACTAATAGTGTATGTGTGTGTGTGTATGTATATGTATATATATATATATATATATATATATACATACATACATACATACATACATACATAGTGTGTATACACACACACACACACACACACACACACACACAGGCATTGCCATGGTACATGTATTGTATTTTTAGATATTAATCATCATTTAACTACAGTAAGGGGCCTAACTAGCGTTTTAGCACAAGTTAAAATGTTTTTAAAGAAGTTTCATATGCTGTAAAAACAACAGTACTCTAAAAAAATACATATATTTTATTACATTTTAAAAATATAATTTATATTTGTTATTTATTTATTTATTTATTTCTGCTTAATATTTTTTTGGGAACTGTAATATTATTATAACTATTATTCCAGTGTATATATAGAAAAGAATGTATCATGGTTTCCACAAAAAATTTATTTTCGACATTTATAATAAGAACCGTTATTACTAACAACTGATGATAATTGCACCAAATCAGCATATTAGAGTGATTTCTGAAGGTGTTTTTGACACTCAAAACTTTAGGAATGGCAGGTGAAATCAGCTTTGCCTTCACAGGAATAAATTACATTTTAAAATATATTAAAATATATAAAAAAGTATTTAAAATTGTAGTATTATTTCACAATATTACTGTTTTATTGAATTTTTGATCAAATTAATGCAGCACTGATAAGCATAAAAGAATGTTTTCTCTTAAAAACAGTAAAGAATCATAATTATTCCACACTAGTGTATTTTCGTACTATTAGTGTTGTGCAAAAATTTATTTGACATATATGGCAGTGTTTGGGCTATTTTTATTTTATTTTCTCATTTATATCATATGTTATTTAAACCATCTACATTGATTTAATCCTTGTTATGAGTTGTCATCAATGCATTTTCTGGTGATACTACTTTTGTGGTTTACTCCACATCCATCCCACAGTAAAACTTTGGTTACTATGCTTCAAATAAATAAAAACATTAAGCACTGTAACTGTATAATGCCTCTGTTATAGTGTGTAAAACATTACATTAAGGTTCTTTTTTTTTTTCCCCTGATTGCTCCAGTTACTTTGCAGTGCACAAGAGATGGGCAGTTTGTACTGGTGGTTGCACGAGATGCCACCATGCCACGCATCAGTTTAGACTCCATCCACATGCTGGAGAAAGACCCCAGTGACCACTGCGTTCCCGTCGGCAGCACTGCCAGCTTTGCCATCTATCAGTTTACTGTCAGCTCCTGTGGCACCAGAATGAAGGTTTGGATGACTGGTGGTGGGACAGCCTTTGAGCATGTTATTAATTGTGGAGGAGAAATAGCATGAAATTGTTGCAGTTTTAGTTTACCCTGTGGTCACTGTTATTTGTCGTCCATTATATCCTTCAGGAAGAAAGCGGTTTTGTTATTTATGAAAACATGATGACATCCACGTATGAAGTGGGCCTTGGACCTCGTGGATCAATTATGAGAGACAGTTCTTATGAGTGAGGCGTCTCGTCTGTTTTTATGTTCAAGTTTTTGGAAACGGTCAGTGGAAGGGGTCCCAGTATTTCCCGTCTGTGTCTTGAAGGCTGAAGTTTCAGTGCAGGTATTCGGGATCAGCAGTTGAGGCTCTGGTGGTGGAGGTGAATACGGTTCCTCCTCCTCCCCCTGTCTCTCAGCACGGCCCGCTCAGAGTGGAGCTCAGGCTCGCCAATGGAGAGTGCACCACTAAAGGATGCTCTGATGGTGAGCAGAATCCAGAAATTCAAATTTGACAGCATAACAAATAAGACTCATGGTTTTTAAATGTTTTATCACTGTAAAACTACCTTGAGTACCACAAATATGGAATTCGTTCATTACCAGGTCGAAGACCATTACTGTACAATGTGATGCAGTTAATTCAATATTCTGATTATGTATTTAAGAGGATATGTACACCTCGTACTACTCTGAGGCGGACTACCCTGTTACTAAAGTGTTGAGAGAACCTGTGTATGTGGAGGTGCGGATTCTGGAGAGGACTGATCCAAACCTTATCCTGGTCCTGGACCACTGCTGGTCCACTTCTGATCCTGAACCACTGAGCCTGCCTCAGTGGGACCTTGTGATAAATGGGTAAACATGAATTCTTTCATAGCTGCTCCACTTCTACTCCATTCATTCGTGTTTAAGGGTGTTAACTTACCTCAACGCCAAAACAACTGAAAATGTCTCGCTTCTGCAAATCATTTGTGCTTTCCATTGTCTTATAACTCTTCATAGCTGTTCATATAAGGATGACCATTACCTGACCACAGTGCTTCCCGTTGGACACTCAGGACTGCAGTACCCATCTCATTACAAACGCTTCGTTGTGAAGATGTTTACATTTGTAGATCAGTCCTCGCTTGTGCCTCTGCAGGAAAGGGTATGTACTGTCTTGGCCACCACATTTTTCCTTACCTCTCACTTACTTACCTCTGCCACATCTTTACCAGATTTTTATTCACTGCACTACGTCTGTTTGCCACCCCTCCATCATGGGGTCATGTGAGCCCAGCTGTGGCAGCAGGACAAGTGAGTACACCTATAGAATATTCTAGACGTTGTGGATAATAATAATAATAATAATAATAATAATAATAATAATATTATTATTATTATTATTATTATTATTTAATAATTTATTAATTTATTTAAATTAGCTATTATTATTTCTTTATATTTATGAATAATACATTAGTTCTACATCATTATTATTTATTATTATTATTATTATTATTATTATTATTGTTATATTAAATATTAAACACATTTTCAGTAATTACAATAATATAATATATTATTTACATTTGGTCATTTAGTGTTTATATTATTATTATTATTATTATTATTATTATTATTATGTCCCTTAAATAATCAAAATATTCATAATTATCATTATTAATAACAAAAATTGTTGTTATTATTATTATTATTATTACCATTATTATTATTATTATAATATCCCTTAAATAATAAACATATTTTTTTATTATTATTATTATTATTATTAACAACATGTAGTCATTTGCCTTTTATACTTTTATTTTTATTATTATTATTATTATTATTATTATTACTATTATATCCTTTAAAATTTTTTTTTTATTAAAATATCTATTAATATTTTTTTATTAAAATATTAAATAATAAAAACATTTGCTATTATTATTATTATTAAATGATTAATATTTTTGTAATTGAAGTATTTAATAAACATTTTCAACAATTACAGTAATTTAAAATGATTTTATTATTATTATTAGTGATTATTTATTATATTTTTATTAAATATATTTACATTTAAGTCATTTAGCCATTATTATAATAATAATAATAATAATAATAATAATAATATCTCTTAAATAATAAAAAGAAAAATTAATACTAATAACAATGATTATTATTTTTATTAAATTATTTAAACATTATTTTTTTTTTATTATAGTAATTGAAAATAATAGCAATTATTTACATTTAGTCATTTAGCTTTTGTGGTGGTGGTGGTGTTGTTGTTGTTGTTGTTGTTATTATTATTATTATTATTATTATTATTATTATTATTATTATTATTATTATTATTAAAAATGTCATTTAATGAACTATTTTCTTTTTTTCCCCCTGTCCTTTAGGAAAGTCCGTTTCAGAAGACTTGAAGGATTCTGAGGAAAAGGTTGTAGTTTCAAGTGGGGAGGTCATACTTCTATCCCATTTGCCAGTTTCTGACAATCTAGTGGATAATGAAGGTATGAAAGCACTCTGTTATTTGTTAACATTTATACAGTGAACAACCCATGCAAACTAGCTTTGACCTGAAAACTTTTGCCTCTTCTAGTCCCACAGATATTGGATTATGGATTATGGGCGGCAGGAGCTCTCACTGTGTTGGGTGTGTGTGGGCTTGTGGTGGCTGTTTTAATACAGCGGGCCAAACCTCACCCTCAGCCCGCTCCAGTGTGACATCAATAAAATGACAAAAAAAATACGGCCTCTTGTGCAATCACTTGTATCGATGAGACAAAGAAATGGTTTATTTAAAAATTCATTGCTGAGACTTACAATAGTCAAGTGTTGGCATTTCTAATATATACAAGAACAAATCTACAACCACGTATCAAAATATAATAGAAAAAGTGCCTTAGGCAGTGACGTTTCCCTTCTCTTCTGCTTTTGGATATTCAATTTCCATCGACATTAGAAACTCTACAGGGGAAAGAAAACATGCAATATACATGTAATATAATATTTACATATAATATAATATTAAGTTTAATTTCTAACTTTTAAAATTCAGTTTAGAACACCAATATATTTTCAGAATGAATACTGTGTATTATGTACCTGCTAATGTGCAATACATACAGTACACCACTGTTCAAACCATTTGGTAAGATGTTTATATGTGAGCAGAGGACTGCTTTCTGAACCTCAACATCCTGTAGTGTTTACCTTCTGTGTGGTCGATATCTGGCCTCATTGACATCAGAACCCAAGCCAGCCCGACCAGCAAAGTGACTACCAGGTTTACTATGATCCAGGGATGAAGGATGCTGCGCTCTGAGCCCGCCTGCCTAAGGGGAGACACAACAACCGCTCGGCTCTTATTACTGTACGGTATTTACCCAGCATGCTCTAATGAAAGGCTCTTACCAGAGTGTCACATTGTAGCTGGAGTACTGATTATAGAGATTGATGCGATCGCTCGTCATCTGCTGGCTTAATGATAAAACAAGTGCAGAAAAGTACACTGAAAAAGAAAAGATGTACATATATCATTTTGAATGAGTCCATAAATCCATTTTTTAAAGAAAAATGTGATAAACTCACAGAAGGAGGCAAGCGCCACAGGACTGAGTGTTAATAAACTTCTCATAGCTGTAGCAGCTTTGGCAAGATTCAACCTGTTTGAGAGAACAAATAGAGGCTCAGATGTTTACAAATGCTTGTGTTTACTGGAGTGTTTGTGTTGGTGCAAGTGGAGATTCACCTGTCGAAGGCAGAAACAGTGCTGAGGGCCAGCAGCAGGTAGAGCAGGGACTGTGCGGGGTAAGCCAGGGTATGATACTGCTGCAGTAGGTTGGAAAGAGTGCTCATCTGTTCCCCAGCCAAAACATAGACCACAATGATATTCCACACAGCATAACCAGCCAGGAAGCCATGAGAAAATAGGCCAATCACCCTGTGTAGTAACAACAGTCAAGGTTTAGTAAGAAGTCTTTCCACAGATGTACACTAGCATTTAGGCGTCAATGAGAAAATTATTTCACTCAGCAAGGATGTGTGAAATTGATCAAAGGTGACAGTAAAGAAATTTAGAATGTTACAAAAAACATTTTATTTAAAAAAAGAATCCTGAAAAAAGAATCACAGTTTCCACAAAAATATTAATTTAATATTAAGTTGGCTTAAAAAAAGCCTAAATCACCTAAAATACCATAGACTTTCACTAAGGGGGTGAAAGAGACCTATGGTGCATCTAAGCAGTTTATTGCTATAGCAAAGCTTAACAACTCCCTACTTTAAAAATAACCCAGCTAAAACCAGCCTAAGCTGAATGGTTGCTTTGACTGGTCTCCCAGATGGTTTAAAGTGGTCTTGGCCTATTTTTAGCTGGTCAGGCTGGTCTTTAACCAGCTATTTTCAGCTTAAACCAGCTAAGACTGGACAACCAGCCTATGCTAGATGTGTGCAAAGCATGCGTCGTGGTACTCTTGAGAACACACGTTGAAGACGGACTCGGAAGAGAAGAAATAGTTGAATAAAGTCATTTTTGTTTTCTTTGCACATGTGGTGGAAGGAGCAAACAACAGACACAATGGGTGTGATGTCAGGCCTCGGAGAGGCTTTTATAAAAACATAAAATAAACAAAAGTGTCCAAAAAGGGGGAAAAAAGTGTCCAAAAGTGGCCAAAATAAACAGGGGATCTGGTGTCCTTGTCATGCTGGAGGTTCCATGAAGGAGGGGCAGTGTTCGAAAGGGAAGGGTCCAGGTAAGTGGCGGAGTCCGGCGGCCGCACACACTCCCCTTTCAGCTCCGCGGCTCTAGGGGCGGTGCCTTCATCCAGTGGCTTCGTCCTCTTTGGCCCACGGAACTTCCCGGGGAATTCAACGGCCCGGCATCCTGGCCCATCAGCCGTCTCACGGGTGCGGTACTCATCCGGACCGTGGGTCCGGCAGCTCGTCGCTTCGGCGGCGCTTGCTCCCTCAATGCTCTCTTCCTGGACCCACGAGGACACCAGCGTGCACGCACGGGGAAGAGACCGGTCGCCCGAGGAGAGGCGTGCTCGGCATTTCAACAGCGGCGGTGATGAGGCTTCATTGACGTCAGGTGTGCCTCATCACACGCCGCCAGACTTGGCTGTTTCGGCGCCCCTCCTCTCTCGCACACCCACTCCCGTCGGAAGCCTGGTAAAGGGTGGTGATTAAGGGACGGGGAGATGCTGATAAGTAGAGGGAGGCAGCCGACTCGTCACAGCACACAAAAGCTATTCTCATAGCTTGATGAATTTAAGGTTGAACCACTGATGTCACATGGACTATTTTAATGATATCCTTACTACCTTTCTTGGCCTTGAACGTGTCAGTTGCGCTGATGTCTATGCAGGGTCAGAAACCTCTCGGATTTCATTAAAAATATCTGAATTTGTGTTTCGAAGATGAACAAAGGGTTTGGAACGACATGGGTGAGCAACTAATGACAGAATTTCCATTTTTGGGTAAACTATCCCTATATGCTGAAGTCTAAAATAGTGTTACAGATTTATTGACAAGTAAAGCGTCATTTAAAACCAGATGTTGAAAGCACACCTGAAGCCACTGTGGACTCTCAAGGAAACATCTCTAGTGGTCCACATTGAGTGGCTGTCCATAAAGCTCTGCTCCATCGGGGCACTGGCCTTCCACTGGTCCACTCGCTCAGCTGCTTGAAAACGACCTGCTACCAAAGAAACATGGTCACTCAATCTTCATTTCATGATGTAAAGTGCAACTTGCATGCAATTAACTCTTATTTGTTAACATTATCTTTCTTGAAACTTACGGCTCCTCTCCACAAACACTTTCCCCACAGGCTGGCTCTGTCCTTGGGGAGCAGCAAACAAGGAATGCTGAGGGACGGGCGCCTGGGGGTCTGTGATGATGTCTTCATCCTCTACATCCAGCTCATTGTTGGACTGTGTTTCTGTTACTTTAGGTTTCACTCTGGAGAAATAAAGAAATAGTAAGGGTTAGCTGAATGGATATAAAATAACTGAAACCTTTCAATAACCAGTTTAAGATAAAAAAAAAAAAAAATGACTTGCTTCCTCTTTTTTGGTTTGCGCGTCACCTCTTCGTCGTTATTCTGATCCACCATATCTCCATTCGACACTAGGTCTGTCTGATCTCCCTCTACATCTGAGCAATAAGAGCACATCAACAATATTTTGCGGGTGTCTATTAATAAAATCCCACATCTACATGAGTTAAAGTGAACAAGACATGCTATTGAACAGTGTTTTTACCAATGGCTTGTGGTTTCTTTTTCTTTTTCCTCCTTTGTGGTGGATTGTCCACAGGTTCTGGGGTTAAAGGTTCCTGACATTCAGATTGTCTGCGACTGGAAAGCCCTCCCATTTCCATTCCACCATCTACAAAGGTCAAGGGCAAAGCAGTCAAGTCTGGCTAATTGCAAGGTTTATTATTCGGACTGTGCTGTACTTTAAACCACTTAAAGACCCAATAGCTTAGATTTTAGAAGCACTTTTGTGACAGCATACCAAAATGGGAACCTGCCAATGAATAGCAGTTTAAAGACAAAAATAAAATAAAATATATTTTTAATAAAAAAAAAACAAAAAAAACATTTTGTTTCGCAAAAATTATAAATGAAATAAAATTGTATAAAATAAACATACATTACATTTATTTATAACAATTATCAGAATTGTTCATGAACACATTTATTGTCTTAAATTGTTTCCCAACAGCAAAAATGAAAAAAATATGGTTTGGAGGATATGACAAAAGCGTCCTAATTTATTTTTAAAACAGTTTTTGAAAAATATAGTTACTTAAAACTAAAACCATAAAAAATAGTTTAATTCGTTTAATAGTTTACCAAAATTAATAAAACTAAACTAACTAAAATAATATATATATATATATATATATATATATAGTAGAGTTTTTTTATGATTTTTTTCTAAACTAATTCAAATGACAAAAAATACCCCCAATAAAATTATAAAAAGTACAACTATTATTATTATTTAAATAAATTCAATTTCAAAATATTAACAAAAACTAAAAGAATATATTAGTGACACTTACACTAGTTTGAAACCAATATACAAAACTACATTTGTGTAATTGGACTTATTGACTCAAAACCTTACAGTTATTGAGATTTAGCCCTTGTGACAACTAGCCCCACTCTTTCTTATATCACCTAAACTCACCGTCATGTTCGTCCACACTCTCCACATCCCTCTTGGCCTTCTTTTTCCTACTCTTTGGAGCAGGAATCTCCTCTTTATAGGACAACAAAAGAGCGTCATTATAATCTAATGCTAACTGACCAATAACCACCGATTTTAACTTGAAACATAAAGGCAAATCAATCAAACAGACATCATAAAACTTTAAACACTATTACCTACTCAAATGCATAATAAGACTAGACCATGTGAAAAACATTTCAAAGAGAAACACTCACCTGCTGTGTCCTGACTGTGTGTTTGAAGATATAATGAAGAAAGACGAAGGAAAAGAAGAACATATGACTTTCCTGTATTAAAGTACAATTTAAACAACATTCAATCTGCTAGGTGATCTTACCTTGGCATAGATGGCAGTGCTCGTGGTCCCCGCTAAAATGTTAAAAGATAATATTAGATTAGCAATGAACAGTTCAAATGAAACTGAAGCATCAGATGCACCTTTTGAGGGCTCTACATTTTTATATTGTACCTAACAAAGCTTACCGTTGGCTTTTTCGCCATTCCACTCAAGAGTACAGGAACACAAGAGAAGAAATGTGGACATTTGTGCATGTACAAACAAACATCTTCAAGCACTTAAAGCAAGGATTAATGCTAGTCTAATCTGAGACGGGCATCTGCCAAGCAGCAGGATTATGTAAGGGAGGAGCTACTCAGAAATCACCATCAAATACTGTTACTCAACCTTCTGACATAAGCACACACCATTAATATTTTAAAACTGTGTTTTTGAGCAAATTAATGCAGCTTTGATGAGTATTAGGGACTTTTCTCTCCAAAAGGTTTGTATTTTTATGCACATCAAGGCATCAATGTCAGAATACAACAAAAAGAAACCCTTAATAGCCCCAAAATGAGGCTTAATTTTTTATGATCTCAACTATACCAATAAATAAAGTAGATTTATCTTCTCAGATTTATTTAATGTGTAAGATAAATCTTCAGTTGAGGTCAAAAGTTTGCATACACCTTGTAGAATCTGCAAAATGTTAATTATTTTACCATAATAAGAAGGATCAAACAAAATGCATGTTATTTTTTATTTAGTACTCAGCTGAATAAGATATTTCAAATAAAAGATGTTTAAATATAGTCCACAAGAGAAAATAATAGTTGGTGGGTTTTTTTTGTTTGTTTGTTTAGTAATAGCTGTTCATGAGTCCCTTAACAGACAAACTGCCTGCTATTCTTCAGAAAAATCCTTTAGGTCCCACAAATTCTTTGGTTTTTCAGCATTTTTGTGTATTTGAACCCGGGATCTTAATGCATCGTTTTTCCTTCTGAAGCATCAGTGAGCATTTGAACCTTCTGTAATAGTTGCATATGAGACCCTCAGTTGTCCTGATGGATCTCAAAATCATAGTCATTGTTGGAAAGGGTTCAAATATACAAAAATGCTGAAGAACCAAAGAATTTGTGGGACCTGAAGGATTTTTCTGAAGAACAGCAGGCAGTTTAACTGTTCATGACAAGCAAGGGACTCATGAACAACCATTACTAAACAATAAAAAAAAAAACACAGCTGTGGATTTTTCAGGAAACAACAGTATTAAAAATCTAGCATATGTAAACTTTTTATAATTTTTAATAATATTTAAAAAAAATGTCTCTTGTGGACTATAGGTAAACATCTTTCTGTGAAATATATTTATACCTTATAATAGTACCTTATTTTAGGTCAGTACTAAATAAAAAATAACATGCATTTCGTGTGATCCCACATATTCTGGTACAATAATTAATATTTGGCAGATTCTGTAAGGTATATGTAAACTTTTGACCTCAAAATGTTTACCTCAGTACTGACTGGATTTATTATTGCATTTTTGGTATTCCTTCAATCCAGATATAATGTAAGAGGGTTAAACAGATTGCAATAGATAAACCCAGAAAGCCTGGTCCTCCACATTTACAAACCTACAGTGGAAGCAAAAGCCTCTGATTTTCAGATAGTTTACCTTTACTGTTGTGCTTGTCAACGTTAAGCTTTTATTCAGTAAAATTAAACAGAACAGGAAAACTGAACAACAGCTCAAAGGAATAACATGAAAGCACATTTTATTAACATCCCACACTTACCCTCTGTCCTTGAGGAATTGGAGGGAGATCTCTTCTTCTTGTGCTGAAAACCTACGTATAATAATATAATAATAAAAATAATAATAATATATAAACAATAGCTTTGAACATTCCCACTAAATAATAAAGTAACGTTGGTTTATTTCACGTCTGTCAGTAACTGCTTGCCAACACAAACTAACTGTACAGAACGCGAAGCTTCTCATTCAAGCACGTAACAAACCTTTGCTTCCGTATCCATTCTTTGGAGTTGAATAATAAAGGCTTTGTCGATTTAATTACAGAACAAAAACTATCTTTGTATTTACATGTCGTTTGTGATCTGAGATTTTGTTTGCACGTTGTCTATTGTTGACGTTGGAGACGAGTGGGCGTGTCTAACTTCCTGACGTACTGTACGTACTAAAGGCGCGTAACGTACGTAAGTATACGTGTATAAGAGCGGCTAAAAATCACACGACAATGTACACAAAAGATTTTAGGATGTTCTAGAAATAGACTATATGATTCTGCTATGTTTTATTCCTTTTATTTACAGTTATTTTTAAAGAAAGTCTCGAGCATTAAAATCTGCAAATATGCCAGTTTTTAAAACATTAATAAAAAATGTCTGCTAAATATAGAATTTATAACTAAATTAAGTAAAACGTTAAATTATTGAAAAATATGTATCTATAAAAACAACAGTCACCCATTTTAATACTAGCGGTGTTATGGTAATATAAAAACACCTGTTTTTTTATGAAAAGACTTCAATGTAAAGCCTTAAAAGGACATGTGCATAACATTAGGTGTGATGAGTTTCATTTTTTTTCATGTCAACTCAAGTGACATAATTTTTTGTTCTTCTGATTAACCACTCTTCACTCCAGACCTGAAAATTCCCCAAATCAAATACAGTTTAAAATGGATTAAGAGTGTTCAAAAATACCAAATCTCCTCTGGAGAGCTTAATAAATGTTTAGTTTTTTTTTTTGTTTTTTTTCACAAGCGTCGAACAAAATGTCCAAACAAATGACTGACACCTGAAAAAATGTGAACATACTTTGTATTCAGACTCTAACATTTTTACAGACAAAACATACATTATTCTCACCAAAAAAGGTGAAACAAAAAGTTTATTTGTGTATTCATGTGCATATAGTATTCCTGAGCTCTTCTTATTTTGTCTCTTCGTATTAAGACTGGTCGGTTGGTCTGATCCATGTGGCTGGCACCCACTGCGGTTCATCCTGAGCTCTCCTCACTGCGGTCAGCAGCTGCACACATGCAGCCTGTAGGCCGTCATTTACTATCACATGATCAAAGAACTGACAGTAATGCTGTTCCATATTGCGTCCCGCATCCTCAATCTCCTGAAAATCTTCATCCTGATTTAAAAGACAGAATATATAGGGATTGATGGAAATACTGTACTTTTAAGACACTAATCATAAACCTAAAAGTGAAAAATATACTGAGCGGACATAGTTAAAGATGCTAGCTCACCTTAAAAGGTCGGCTGGTGTAGTAATTTGTGATAATATGCGAGTTCATTCGTGTGCGTTTCATCTGCTCAACAGTAGGAGGCTTTATAAAGATGACATACGCCCTCAGCTCCGCAGTCCTCACTGACTCTAATGCCTGGAGATCAAGAACATAAAAAGCAAAGTAAAGCATCAGAACAAGTCAGGTGTAATCCAACAGTTATTCTTATTAAACAATTATTGTTTATGATTACGTTATAATGGCATAATAAGAGCACAATTTTCTTCCAGGGTTATTATCGTTTATTAAAACTATTGTAAGATTTTTTTTAATTAAATAAAGCCGAAATAAAATATAAATATTAGATGAAATACTTAAACAAAATGAAAATTAGAAATGAACTGGGCAGCTGACTCAAATAAGTTTGTTAAAACACTAAAATTAACTGTAAACTAAACTAAAATAAAAATGATTTAAACCAAAATAGTAATATTTAAATATGTAATGTAATTATAGGAAAATTATAAAAATGGCAAAAGCACACCAAAAAATTATAAAACTATATAAATTCAACTAAATTCAAATAAAATTCTAACTAAAAATATAAAAATGAATATTATTTATATAATCAAAATATTAATAATATTAATAAACAAATTAAAAATTATTAATAAAAACTATAATAGTGCATTTACTATTACTTTTTAGGTTTTAATTTATTATTTTTTATTAATTAGGTTTTATTATTTATTTATTTATTTTTATTATTATTTTAGTAGTTTTAGTGTTTTAACTTATTTCACTAAGTTGCCATGGCGGGATTGTTATTTTTCAACTTATATTTTTTATTTTATTATTATTTTTTTTTTATTAGTTTTAAAATAACACTGTTTGCTTCAACAGATCTAAAATGAGTTACCCGCCTAAGTTTAAAACACTGAGTTAAAGGGTTGTTCCTAACCCGAAATATTAGCAATAAAACTTGGCAAACACCACTAATAACAACAGATATATTGAGAATATATTCTCACATGTGGCTCAATGTCAATCACACATATCTTCCCACTCGCCAAAACATCTTTAACCGCATCCACACTAGTGCCATAGAGATGACCTCTCAACTCTCCAAAGTCAATAAACCTGGGGAAGAAAGACAGAAAAGAGTCACTGATCCACTTAAGATTACAAAACAATAGAAAGATAATACAATTCCCTCAAAAACATAGTAAATCAGGAAACATTATCTGTGCATATTTAGAGCACCTGTGATTGCAGACCATGGTGTCAAACTGCTCACGGCTGATAAAGTGATATTCTCTGCCAGATTCCTCATGGCATTTAGGTGGTCGTGTGGTATCTGAGTGGAAATTTCAAAATCAGCACGTGTACGCTTTTACATATGTATAGTTATCACACAAAGTCATATTTGCAGTACGAAACTCACGAGGAACGGCTCCTTGGTAGACCTTTGGATTGATCTCAATTAGCCTCCTCCGTAATTCATTTACCCCGACACCGGATGGACCTGATGGCAGAATACTGGTTCAGAACATGATAACATGCAGAGCTAGAGTGAGTTGTACAAGATCTACAAGGTCATATGTGTGTTTGGCTGGCTGATTTGAGCCCCAAGAGACACACTCACCCAGCAGTGCTATGAGGCGGTGTGGGTGCTCTGGATGGTGCTGGTACCGCACCACCTCCTCATATGGGTTGGCTAGTGAACTGTAACAGCTCGTGGGGCAGCGTAGGGTGCAGAACTGGGACGTTCCAAAAGCCTGACCTCTCCGTCGACGACAGAGACGCAGACTTCGTCGAAAACCAGCTGACATATACAATAACATGTACATAGAATAAAAGCACAGTCATAAAATGCCTAGAATCATATGATGCTACAGAATCAGTAACATAGAGTTCATGAGTGTGATGTGTTGAGCTTTGTTTTTAAATGCAATATAATCAATGAATGTAATGTCTAATCATTATTTACAATGAAACTAGCACCTAAAAATTTACATTTTTTATTGTTTTCTACCTGACTGGTCAATATGAAAAACTATGGCCTTCATTCATTTAAATCATTAGTATGTGCAAAATTTAGGTATCTAAAACCAAGTCATAGATAAACCTATGGAAGCCTGTTTTCACCACTAAATAAAAAAAAAAGAAGGTAATTGCAATTTTTTTTATCTCACAATTCTGACCTTTTTTACATCTCGCAATTTACATTTTTTTTTGGTCACATTTTATTTTAAGGCCCAATTTTCGCTATTAACAAACCATTAATTATGACTTTTGCCTATATAAATTACTAATTTGTTGGTAGTAGTTAGTAATGTAGTACTTTAGGTATCGGGTAGGATTAGGGATGTAAATTATGGTCATTCAGAATATGTGCTTTATCAGTACTAATAAATAGCCAATATGTTATGAATAAGCATGCTAATAAGCTTATTCCCTATACTAAAGTGTTACCTTTTTTTTGGAAAAAAAAAAAAAAAAAAAAAAAAAGAATTGCAATATACTCACATATCTGATTTTTTTTTCTTAAAACATATCTGATTTTTTTTTCTTAAAATTGCTTGATATTGCTCATTATATCATGCAATTCTGAGAAAAGATTTGCGAGGAAAAAAGTCAGACTTGTGAGATATAAACTCGCAATTGTGAGAAAAAAATAGCTGATAACTCACAATTGCGAGTTTATATCACAAAATTCTGAGAAAGAAAGTCAGAATTGCAAGGTTGTATCATGCAATTCTGAAAAAAAAGTCTTGAGTTGTGAGATAAAAAAAAAAAAAAAAAATCACAATGACCTTTTTTAAAAAAAAAATTCTGACTTGGATATTTTGAGATATAAACTGGCATTTCTGAATAGAAAAGTTCAAATTGTGAAATATAAACATTATGAAGAAAAACACAGGATTGTGAGATAAAAAGTCAATTACTTTTTTGTTTTTTATTATGTTGAAAAAATGGAATTTGCAAGATGTAAACTCAGAATTCAGAGGAAAACAATCTGTGAAAAAAGAACTGTGAAATGTAAATGCAGAATTGCGAGATGTAAACTAAGATTCGCAAGAAAAGTGTCAAAATTCTGAATTTGTAGTCGCAATTACCTTTTATCGTTTATTTTTTATTATGTGGCAGAAATGGGGATCTGTAAATGTGTAGTAAATATAAACCAGTAAATTCTGTAATATCAGATGAGAGTCACTCACTCAGATAAATCCCTTCAATATTGGTGCTGAATTCACTCTCCTCTAAAATACAACACAAGACATAGTTAATGCATCAGTTACAAACACAGAATAATGATCAATACCTCAATGAAATAAAAATCAAATCAGCAACAGCAATAAATATTAAACTTTATGATTTCTACAGTAATGAGTTATATACACTTACCATCCTTTAGCTCTTCTGATGAATCACCATGAAGGAAACAGGAATGAAAGTTATCAGAGCATCAATTTAAAATATTTAATGCTTCACTCAAAATTCAGTGACATACTTTATCTTTAATGTCATTAAATCATAATGTCCTCTATAGTTGCAGAAACATTCAGGTTTAACTGGTCAATTCTGTTAAAGATGAATACACTGACACTAAATCTGAATTCAGTATATTTTTCTCCTGATATTTTCAGGACTTACCTACCAGATTCAAACGCCTCCTCATCTGAGCACGAGGAAACAAAAACACATATAAGTAAAACAAGCATTATATAGATAAGGTTTTAATACTCATTTAAATCAGACAAAAAGATAAACACGCACCTGCTTCTACACATTTTTCATCTATGGCAATCATGTCATCTTCTGTAGGGAAAAAAAAGAGAGGAAAGAAGAAAGATATCAAAGACGAGTCTAAGGTGTGTTTCACACTGCACGCACATGCAGCGTTTGCACAAAAATGTTTCTTGAGCAACAAATTGGCATATTACAATGATTTCTGAAGAATCGTGTGACACTGAAGACTAGAGTAATGATGCTGAAAATTCAGCATTGTACACAGAAATAAATTACATTTTAAAATATGTTAAAAATGAATTTAAATTGTAATAATATTTCACAATATTACTGTTTTTTTACTGTATTTTGATCAAATAAATACAGCCTTGGTAAGCATAACATTGACATGACATTTTTCAAAAACATTACTTTTTTCAGAAACTTTTGAACAGTAGTGTAGCTAAATCTACTGGATTCAGGCAAATTTACTGAATATAAAGTGATGTTTATGTTCATGTTACTGTGTATGGAAATTGCATCAACTCCAAAATATGTACTGGGTGGCTAGATCACACCAACATTTTCCAAGCTTTATAATGATAAATACTTGCAATGTTAGAAATGATAACAACTATGATAAAAATGAAATCAATATCATATTTTCTGAATCCATACTTCTGCTAAACACCTTGTACATCTGTCTGGGTGGGCAGTTTGAATACTGTAACCTACAGGCCTGGGTATTTCTAGAATAAATGCTCACCTTCGTCCACTGTGCTCACTGCAGGTTGGCATGGAAAAGATAACCAATACATAACATCTGAGTTAAACATACTGAGCAAATGCATATAAAATAATATCAGCATATAGTGCTCACTCACAGGTTTTGACACACGTGTGAGGATGATAAGGCTGAGACCACCATAACTCTTTCTGCTTCCTACAAATGCACACAATCACATTTGGGTTTTAAAATTGGGGCTGGCAGTGATTATCAGCATAATCTCAAATCACATTCAAGTCAGATGCCAAATCTCATCACATCATCACACAGCCTATGCAGATGTGTAATAATTCTGTCACGACTTTTAACCCCGGACTACTTAGAACTGACCTTTTCAGCAAGCTGGTGGAAGGAATGAGGCCAGCGCAGGCCGTGATACTGGGTAGTTTTACAGCCTGCCACCAGAGACTGTCTGACTGATCCACAATCTCTAGGATATCTCCCTTTCTGAACGCCATGCCGGCATCTGCGCAGGGAATGGAAGGGTCCACGTGGGGATTGTAGTCCACCATGGCACGCACATAAAGCTTGGAAGAGAGCA
Source organism: Labeo catla (assembly GCA_012976165.1). Classification (NCBI taxonomy): domain Eukaryota; kingdom Metazoa; phylum Chordata; class Actinopteri; order Cypriniformes; family Cyprinidae; genus Labeo; species Labeo catla. Next base: position 991,086 of record VONZ01000080.1, read on the forward strand.
AAGCCATTACAGTGGAATATAATAATGTTCTTGGACATAAAAACAGTTTTTTCGTATTTTTTATTCCTAGTTTGTATAATGTTTTTATTCTTGTTAGTCGGATTGAATAATTGAAGATAAAGATTTTACTTCTGGAGCACTCGTCATACTACAAATTGAAGGTCAAAGCAAGTGCAATGCATTTTGGGATACAGTATTTGTCACTGTTTCACGAGCTGCTGTGATAAATGTGGTTGAATAAAATTCTAATATATATTGGTGACAATAAGGATGATCCTATTTGATTTTCTTGCTTTTTTGAAAACTCCCAGCGAGTCAAATATACAGTTTAATTTAGGAAACTGGATGCATAATTCCTGACTTTTTATCTTTAAAATAGATCAAGTAGCTAATTTGGGTATTCCATGCTATTCCTGCTATAGACTAGTTATGATCTACTGTTGTAGACTAGTATGTATTATAGATTAGTAAATATCTAGTGTTGACATTTGATAACTCACCATGGTTTGGTTGTTGACTGGCCTGTCAGTGATGGGAACCACCTTAAACATTATGGTTCCATGGGAGTGGGCCTGTGGTAGAAAACGAAGACACAAAATTCATAAATATTGTTGATTTATCATAGTTTTCTTGTTGATCACAAATTTGCCATTAAAGGATAAGTTAACTTTCAGAATAAAAATCTCCTGATAATTTACTCACCTTCGTGTCAGCCAAAATGTTTGTCTCTTTCTTTCTTTCTTCAGTTGCAAAGAAATTAAGGTTTTTGAGGAAAACATTGCAGAATTTCTCCATATAGTGGACTTCAAAATTGCAGTTTCAATGAAGCTTCAAATGGCTCTATGTGATCCCAGCCAAGGAATAAGGATCTTATCTAGCGAAACGTTTAATCGTTTTCTGAAAAAATAAAAATGTATGTACTTTAACTACAAATGCTCATCTCACACTAGCACTCATTACGTAATCACATTGGAAAGGTCACGCGTGACATTGACAGAAGTTCCAACCCAGTGTTTACAAAGCAAATGTGCAAAGAAAGTCAATAATGTCAAACGATTTTAAACTTTGTCGCCCTACCCTACCTTTTTGAACTGAAGCACACAGACAAAGAACTAACCACATGTGACCTTTCCAGTGTGTTTACATAATGTGTCACGCATGCGCATTGCAGAGCTAGTGCAAGATGAGCATTTGTGGTTAAAAAGTATATAAATGTTTCTTTTTTAGAAAATGACCGATCGGTTCGCTAGATAAGACCCTTATTCCTTGGCTGGGATCATGTAGAGCCCTTTGAAGCTGCATTAAAAACTGCAATTTGGAACTTCAATTCATTGGCCACCACTGAAGTCCAGTATTTTGGAGAAAAATTTTGGAATGTTTTCCTTAAAAAAAACTTAATTTCTTTTCAACTGAAGAATGAAAGACATGGACATCTTGGATGACATGGGGGTAAGTACATTTTCAGGAAATGTTTATTCTGGAAGTGAACTAATCCTTTAAATGAAATGGGAATAGTTGTTTGGTACAGTAGATCCTTGGTTGACTTTGGTATTGAACTGTATTGAATCTCCTGACCTGACTCAAACTGAATAACATTGCTGCCTTTTGTAGAACTGCTTATAGTTGAACTGAGCTCATTTCAAATTGATGAACTTCAAATTGCTATTGATCTGAACTGAACCAACACTGAACTGACTTGAGCTAAATAAAATAACACTATTGTCTTTTAGAGCGGCCATTCAGAAGAATCTGAACTGTCTCCATAGTTGGGTTTCCATAGTTGACTCTGCTTTTTTCCTCTTTATCTTTATAAAAAACAACTTTGACATAATCAATACAGATCAATCTAAAGCTCTATAGAAATAAAGGTGACTTGACTTTGGTGCTGTGACCTCAAATGGGAATGAGAGACAAAAGACATACACACATATAACGTGTACTAACCAGAATTTGTATAATCTGTTCGGGTTCCAGTCCAAACACGGGATGACCGTTTACCTCAACCAGTCTGTCTCCAGCATGCAAGAGACCTGCAACAGACAACAAACAGTACTCCATGAGTGATGTATTAGTTACATAGTGAGTATAAAACATGTGACCCTGGACCACAAAACCAGTCATTATGGTCATTCATTTTTGAATAAATAAGCTTTCCATTGTTGTATGGTTTGTAGGATAGGACAATATTTGGCTGAGATACAACTATTTGAACATCTGAAATCAGAGGGTGCAAAAAAAAATTTTTAAATGTTGAGAAAATTGCCTTTAAATTTGTCCAAATGAAGTTAATCAAAAATTACGTTTTGATATATTTACTGTAGGAAATTTACAAAATGTCTTCATGGAACATGATCTTTATTTAATATCCTAATGTTTTTCAGCATAAATTTTGACCCATACAATGTATTTTTGGCTATTTCTACAAATAAACCCGTGCTACTTATGACTGGTTTTGTGGTCCAGGGTCACATATGTGAGCATGGCCTATCAGTGCCACAGACAGAGAAAAGGGATTCAGCAACAGTACAGCCAGGCAACCCTCACCACTGCGGTCAGCCAGTCCACCATGTATAACTCGAGCAATGTATATTTCCCCTGTCACATCATCTCTCCTGATTGTTGCTCCCTATATGTTAGAAGAAAGTAGATATCAATTCAAACACCTACAAGACTTACATTTTTATGTAAATCAAGTGGCATGCCAGGAACAATATTCAATGGCAAACTGAACTGTAATGTTACATGAAAAGAATGTAAACCTTTTAAAAATCAAAAGAATAATCAAAGAGAAATGATTATATGAGAACAGACAATCATGGAGATGTTAAACCAATGAGAATGACCAATAAAACAAACAAAACAGTCAAAAAGGTTGGACAAGCACTAATGTGACAATGGTAACATCAAGGACCACTGGTGACATATTGGATGAGTAAACACATATAAAAGTATTGTAAGACCTGCATGCTTGAGACAGCAAGATTGTGAAAGAATGTTCATAACTGTGGAAACGTGGAAGTAGCCTTATTCCTTTTTCTTGTTTTTCTTTTTCTTCTGGCTAAAGAAACATCTAAATGCGCTGGTGTTCTCTTTGTGGTTTTGGGCAGGGCTGGACGTCAAGGAGCCGTTGGTCATCCGGTGCTGTACATCAACCTGTCTCCTTTGAGAAGATTGTGAAGGCTTTGTTTTGGGATCAAACGACTTCCCCTTTGATAGCACTGACCGCTCTAGCAAAGTGATGGCAGATGAGGATGAAGATGAGGAGGAAGAGCAGGAAGGACAGTGAGAAAAGCGAGAAGATGAGGCAATAGCCGGACTGGTGGGAACACTGAGCGATCTGCTACCCATCCGGTTAACCACTCTACTTGCAGTCTCAGTGCAATGTGGTGATTCTGATGTTGTGTTGTTTGTGGAGACCAGCTCCTGGAGCTTCTCCACTACATGTGTTAGCATCGCCAAAGCCTGGGAATTCTCCTGCACACTCTCAGATATGCGTTCGGTAGCAGCGGCCATCCTCTCACCAAGCAGGTGGACGTTTTCAGAGCTGCGCTTCATGCAGCTGGTGGCCTGCTGCAATGTATTCCGCAGTTCATTCAGACCTTCCTCCTTTGCCGGGTTTGTATGGGAGCATGTGATGGTCTCCCTTACCCGATGACAGCGCATTGGGCTTGGGGGAGCGGTTCGGGCATGAGGGGTGGTTCTGAAAGGTTTCGGAAGAGGATTTGAAGCATGAAAGCAGCAAGATGATGATGGAACCCATGGGGAAGCTTGAGAGAATGTATGCAGCATTGAACTCCCATCACTGTCATCTCCACTGTCTACATTTTCAATCAAATTGTCAGCAGAGAAAGAATGAGAAATGAATGGTGAAATGGATGAAGACAAGAAGACAAAGAACACTAATTAGACAATGCTTTCAGCAGAGGCATACAAGTTCCAATCTAGGGTTTTGGTCCTTACCAATCACAAAAGAGCTACAGACACAAGGGGTGGAGGAACTGAGGCTTTGTTTGCATAATGTACTGTTCTGGCGGCAACTTCCCAAAGTGTTGCATTGGTGTGTAGCTGTGGGAGCAACAATGCTTGGGGACGCAGGAGTCTTGGTGGATGTGGGATCATCCAACATGGCATCTAAGCCTCCAGCCAGATGTCTCCCAGCTGAGAAGAGTCCACAGTGGGTTGCTTGCCTTAAAGTGTCCCAGTGGCTTTGAAACTCTCTACGAGCTCCGGTCTATCCATGACAACACACAGCTCATAGTTAACTGGAACACTTCTACTAGAATACTAGAGAAGATCAGCTATTAGTGAGCTTGAAAAGATGAATGAATTAAAGGGATAGTGCACACAAAAATGAAAATTCTGTCACTAATTACTTACTCTCATGTTGTTCCAAACACATAAGACCTTTATTCATTTTAGGAACACAAATTAAGATATTTTTGATGATATCCGAGACATGTCAGATGCGTTGCTGTCTACGCAGGGTCAGAAAGCTCTCGGATTTCATCAAAAATATCTTAATTTGCATTCCGAAAATAAACAAAGGTCTTACAGTTTTGGAACAACATGAGGGCGAGTAATTAATGACAGAATTTTCATTTTTGGGTGAAATATCCCTTTAATCAAATATATAAGAAATATAGGAGGAAAGAACATGGTTTAAGCAACAGTTGGTTTTTAACCATTCTTTATCACTGAACTTTGCTGATCTGAAAGACAGGCTCCAGTAATCTACACTGAAAGAGTCAAAATAAATCACAGGTTAGTAAAAACAAGCCTTGGATTTGCCTGCCACTCCTCTTTCTGGTTATGCTCACCAGAGGCTGATTGTTTTTGACCAAGCAAACAATCCTCATGGCTTCCTCGTCTTCAGGCAGGTCTATAGGCAGTGGTGGCAGATCTGGCTCATAGTCCCTCAAACTTACTGTGTCATGGGCTGAAAGAAGAGCCTGAAAAATACATGTGGTTTCTGTTATTTCTGTGGTTGACAACACATTCCATACAACTAATCAAATACAGGAAGTGGCCATCTTTAAAACCTTCTAATTAAAAGGGACAAAAATGCATAACAATGCCTACCAATATTTTTGGTCCAAACAATCTGCCCTGAAACACTGAAAAAAGTCTGCCCTGACCCTTTAACCATGGTTTCACTATAGTAAAAGTGTAGTAATCATTAGGGCTGCCCTCGACTAAAGATTTTCGTGGTTGACTTGTCGTTCATTAAGCAATAGTCGCACGTTTAATAATAAACTATATAAATCATAATAATAAGCCTTTAATTGCCTGCATAGCCTAATAAGCGATCAAGCGCACATGAAAAAGCTTGCCACAGTGCACCGGCAGATGTAACAATTATGAATTATGACAGAGAAAAACAGCAAGAAGACTGCATTATGTTTTAATAATTAATTGTTAAACTAGCGCTTTCTTTGTTTTCGGTTTAAGAGATGAACACTGTCAACACTGACTCTCTCCGTAGTAGTGATGCGCCTGTATGCACATTTCATATGGATTACATAATCTGAGAATATTTGTTTTCTATTTGAACTGGTTCATTTAAAAGTAGACATTTCACTCTCTATAGATATAGATATTTCATGTCTGTAAGGCAAGTATACACAAGGTTTCAAAGTTTCGCTCTCAAGTTCACAGAGACCAAGACGGCAAAAAGCGCATCCTGTTTGCTTTATTTTACAAAAGCGCAACATTTTATTGTTATTGTGAGTGCACACAAATAAACAGAGTCTTTACAGATTTGAAAGATGTATTACTTTTATCTGTATGACCAAAAATTACGGAGTATTCTAAGAGCAAGTGACCGCACCAGCGCCTCCATCTGCCATGCAGTGAGCACGCTACTATTCAGCTTCCACACTCTGCAGAGACACTTGAAGAGCGCACATTTCTCTAGGTTAACGTTAGCTTGAGCTTCCATGTAAAGTTCCTACTACTTACATATTTCATATGAAAAGCCATATTTCAGGTCGATGAATGATAGGTGAGCATTTGGATGTCCTGTCTGATGTACTATATAACCACATAGACCAGCCGTTAATGATCTGTTTGTCACGGACTGCGTGACTTAGCCACTTCCTGTGGAATTTTTTTGTCTGAGACTAAGCAACTAATCAAATTTTGGATGACTAAGCCTCTTCTTATCGACTAATGGTTAGTCGACTATTAGGGGGCAGCCCTAGTAATCATGTTTTTTTGGTGGATTGATTACCATTTGTATAACAGTTTTACTACAAATATCATGGTTCAACTATGGTTAGCATAGCAAAACCATGGATAATTTGTGGTTACTATGGTTTAACTACATTAACCATGTTTTTTTGGTTTCATTTGCAGTAAAACCATGGTTAATTTTCATAAGGGGAGACTTTAAAAAGATTCTTCATTGAAGAGGGTGATGGCCAAGAAAATGACTTCGCCCCTCAAAACACCATGCTGTTTAAAAAACATGTATTTATTAAAAGGATGCTCACCTGTAGGTGGGGATGACTGAGGAGTGCATACAGTTCTCGAGCTTCATTTGAGGGGTTTGGGACTGCCAGCAAGTCAGACAGAATCTAGAGTACACAAAACATCAGTCATGACTTATTCGGATATAAAAGTGCATTGGTACAAAAGTTGAGGTCAAGACCAAAAGCTTGTACAGACCCTCTAAGACAGGGGTCATTAATTTGTCATTAATTACTCACCCTCATGTCGTTCCAAACCTGTAAGACCTTTGTTCATCTTAGGAACACAAATTAAGATTTTCTGATGATATCAGAGATGTGTCAGTTGCGTTGCTGTCTATGCAGGGTCACAAAGCGCTCGGATTTCTTCATAAATATCTTAATTTGTGTTCCGAAGATGACTGAAGGTCTTACGGGTTTAGAACGACATGAGGGTGAGTAATTACTGACAGAATTTTTGGGTGAACTATTTGGGTAAACACTGGTACAAAAGCTTGTACAGACCCTCTAAAACAGGGGTATTCAACTCTCCCCCTCGAGATTCATTGTCCTGGAGTTTAGCTCTAAGCCTAATCAATCACACTTGCCTCAAATTTCAAGTCACCCTGGAGACTTTGGCTAGACTAGACAGACAGTGGATTTTGAGGGCTAAAGTTGCCCACCCCTGCTCTGAGACGTAGATCCAAAACAATACCAGACCCCCTAAGGCCCAGACCAAGGCCAACACTTAGACCTCATTACTCCACATTCAGGCCAAGACTCTGATTGGTACAATCAGCAATGTTTGCAAGTCCTCAGGCACACTAAGAGGTCATGTTTTGGATATTTTGAACTCCAACAAGGAAGTATTAACCGAAACCACAAGGTATGAGTGGCACAAACTGTGGTGAAAATTAAAGACAGTGAGAGTGGAGCTGACCTGTAGAGAGAGTCCAGATGAATAGGAAAGATACGGCCTAGCTGGAAACTTTAGGTGCCTCTGTAGACATTCATACACCTGCAGAAAAAAAGGAGAAGATGAACCCTGACCTTAAACTCTCTGTTAAAAGTGTGATTAGACTGGACATTTAGACTCTACCTTTAGTAGGGACTGCAACCAAGGGGCGTTGAGAAGACTGTACAATAGTTCAGCTCCATTTATATCTTTATTAATAGAGCCCCTCACTTCAGCAATCACATGCGCCAAGATCTGTGTCAGGCCTGGAACATACAATGCAAACACCTTCAGAACTGAAAGACTGTTGGGTAGGGTACAACGGGGCTAAAGGCTCCTCGGGGTAATAGGCGCCTCTGATATTATTTTCCTCTAAAACCACTAGATTGCAAAAGAACATGGCGTAGCACTTTCTAAAACATTTGCTTTTCAAGTTACACGTGCAAATTTGTCTGATGCTTGACGCAATCGCGGGCAGCAGTGCAAAGATGATTCTGTGCTTACTTGAGCTAATATTTGATTTATATTTTTTTAAATGTTGTAGATTTAAGTAGCAAATGAGAATCGCAAATAAATGCATATATTTTAAGACAAATGTCTTCTCAATGATTTTCAAAATAATTAAAGCAACAGATTTTAATTAACAAAAGAATATGTAAAAGTATGGTATTTTGGTATTTAAATATCATATAATATGTTGGGTGTCCATCTTAGAAATAATCACCATGTTTAGAATGAAACTATCATATTTAAAAACATGATATCAATCATATCATTTAATAAAATATCATGTGTTGTTACTACTTCACATCTATATTAAATCATTATAGGATCTCCTTTAATGCTCTCATAATCTTCACTTTTTAAAAAAAGATTTTGTTTTTGTATTTTATATTAACATATTTTAATGACAATATATTTACTGAACAAAAATTATTTTATTTTTCAAAATAAGCAGAAAATAGTACATACTTTGCTAAAGTGATTGTTTTGAACAAGTATTAACTAGAAATTATATAAAAAATAATGCATGAATCATGGTACTCTCATGAATGACAATGGAGAATAACACATAAGAGAACAAATAGTTGAATAAAGTCATTATTTTTGTGTTCTTGGCGCACAAAAAGTATTCTTGTAGCTTCATAACATGGTTGATCCACTGATGTCACATGGACTATTTTAATCAATATCCTTATACCTTTCAGGGCCGTGGTAATTGTGTTGCTGTCTATGCAGGGTCAGTAAGATTTGATTTCATCAAAAATATCTTAATTTGTGTTCTGAAGATGAACGGAGGTCTTACAGGTTTAGAACGACATGGGGGTGAGTATGTAATGACAGATTTTTCATTTCTGGAAACTCTAACAAACCCTTTAAACTGACAGCTTTTTTAAATGTATTAGCTACTTGCAGCATCATACCTTTGTCTCCCATCTCCAGTGGAGCTGACCCAGGATCAGTCTCCACGTCTGGTCTCATTGTCAATCCTGAAGTGTTTTGGGGTTCAGGAAATAAAAAAATGATGCACTGATCCTCCTCATATACAGCTGTGAGAAAAAAAAAAACATATGAATTCAAAAACAACTATTGATTAAATTGCCAATTCAACAGAAATGTAATGTTTATGTCGTTACGTCCTCTTTATCGGTGTGAATAAGACATTCTAACAAGAGCTGCATTTCACAAAAGCACCATAAGCCTAAGTACCGTTGAACCATTGGCACTGATGCTCTCTATGATCTGCTTAGCCTCACGACACCTTTGGGAAAAGCTTTACGGAACTCTTTGTAGATGTAAATACAGAGTTCTGGCATGAAACTCTAGATGGCGCAATCCTGATAGGTCCAACTCAATCTGACCTAATGACATCATTATCATATGGCACAGCTGATTGGTTCTCTCCTGTATCAGTAGCTCACTGCTCAACATTCAAATTTATGACTAGTGCTAGTTATAAGCAGTTTTGCAGCATACTTCAGAAACCCTCCACCTTCCCCAGCTCCACCTGTATAGATCTGCTACGAGGTGATTCATGTATGCTATGGGGGTTATTCAAATGTTATATGTGCAGCAGTAATATTTCTTACATGCTCGCAGCCGCATGTTGTGGATGTATTGGCAGTAGCAAGTCTCGTACTTGCTCTATCACAGCAGCAGCAGTGTAGCAGATCTGTTCCGCCAAGACCAAATACATTTACATTGTCATGTGCATTACCCATTTCCAATCCCTCCGAGAGTTGTTATGACAGAAATACAATTCATGTTTCCAGGCATAGCTTACATAAGTGGTTAATATCTGAAACATTATGATTTGGATATGAAATTAAAACCTTTACAGACAAACAATAGTGGTAGTTTGGGTGGTGTGGCTTAAAGATCAGGACTAATAACCAAAAAGTTTGTAGGCCCAAAGGATCATTAGTCCATAGGAACTGTCCTTGTTATTAGTGTACAATATGTTACTTTGGATAAAAGTGTCAATGATGTGACACATTTGCAAGATAATTTATTGGTTAAAGATTAAAGGCTGATAACCCAGAGGCCTCGGTTAAATCTACACTGTAAAAAACAAACACAATTTGTTGATTAAACTTAAAATAATTTGTTACCGTGTAGCCTTAAAATTTTAAGTTCAGTCAACTCAAATAAGTTTAGTCAACTTGAAATGTTAAGTTGTAACAAGTGAAAACTTAGATATTTGAGTTGACTAAACAAACAATTTGGTTTGTTAAACTTTTTGGTTGTTAAACTGAACCAGACCAGGTAGAGTAAGACAAGATGAGCGTTTGACATTAAACAGTATATAAATTGCATTATTTTTATGAAAATAACAGATCGTTATGCTAGATAAGACCCTTCTTTCTCAGCTGAGATCATCTACAACTGCATTTGGGATCATTTGAAGCCACATTTAAACTGCATTTTTGAAGTTCAAAACCAGGGCACCATATCAGTCCATTATATGGAGAAAAATGCTGAAATGTTTTCCTCAAAAAACACAATTTCTTTACGACTGAAGAAAGAAAGACATTAACATCTTGGATGACAAGGGGGTGAGTACATTATATGTGAATCTTTGTTTTGGAAGTGGAATTCTTTAAAAGCTGGGCTTGTTACCCAGCTGCCTTAAAATTTTAAGTTGAATGAACTCAAATATCTAAGTTGTCACTTAGTACTACTTAACATTTCAAGTTGACTAAACTGTTTTTGAGTTAACTGAACTTAAAATTTTAATGCTGCCGGGTAACAAATTATTTTAAGTTGAATCAACAAATTGTTTCTTAGTGTAGAAATCCCAGAATGGAGGTGGTCCACGAATGCCCTTGTCACAGTTTTGACCTTGAGCAAAACACTTAAGCACAGGTTACTCCAAGGGGCCTGTCCTGGTAATTAGTGCACCCTAAGTGGCTCTGGATAAAAACGCTACACAACCAACAACAATATCAGATGGAAGTGCATGAGTCATAACATCAACATGATTTGTTATGACACTAGTTGGACATTAGTCAAACACTACTTTGCAGATATTTTGAGCAAAACAGGTGCACCTAATTTCAGACTTCATAATTTAAATGGGTGTGATATAAAACTCACATCTGTATTTTCAAATATTCTTCTTTCTGAGAGTTGCCGTCCTTTTACCTCAGTGTTTCTGCATTTGAGTCTATTTGCATAGCAAATCTCATTGTTGACTGCAGGACATGTCTAGAGTTTACACGCAACAATGCTGAATCCAACTGGAGCATCCCAGGAACAAACACAAGGAAGGGTTTAACAATTACAGTGAATAAACAGCCTACTACATTAGTCCCAGACGGAGCTTCCTCGTAGATAAGCCTGAGAAGCAAGAACCACAAACCCACATCCAGGCACAGACTTAAGTAGCAAATCCTGTACACTCACCTCCCTCTTCCCTCTTCTCTGTTTAGATCCCAGTTTAGAATTTAACACACTGAAGAGCTTCTAAAGAGGGTTTGCATGATGGTCAGTTTTAACTCACTCAGATATGATGGTATAAACAGGAATAACGTAAATAGTATTCCATAGCAGAGCACGGAAAAGTCCTCTTGGAAAAAAGAAGTGTAATCCCTCTCTATCCTGCTTAATCCCTCGCAAGCAAATGAGTCAGCTGGGGAGAGAGAGAGAGTGTGTAGGAACGTGAGGGAGGAAATTAGGAAGGGAGGGATTGGAGAGCGAGTCAGGATCTGCCTGTGAGTGAATGTGTATACTTTTATACGTCATTCTATCACAAAACTCCTTTGGGCTTTCAGCTAATGATTCATTATAACATAATCACACACAACAAATGCAATCACTGTCACATTCTCGCTATCACTCGGCGATTAAGATTTAATAATTCCTCACCACATAAGATACAGAACACCTCTCTCTCTCTCTCTCTCTGACCCACTCACACACATGAACACATTCTGCATCACATACACACGTACGTGGGTTGTAATCCTCTTGATTAAAACAGTGGAGCGAATGACACACTCACACTTTTTGATTTGCATCGCACTACACTGTTTTTAAAGTGGGCAAAAATTTAAATGGCATAAATGCTTGTTTTATTCAACTGAAATTTGTGTTTTATTCTAAAACTCTGTTTTGACTGATTCGAAAAGTGATTTAACCAGCAAAAATTGACTAACCCATTTTTTTTCTCTAAGGGTTCACCCAAAAATGAAAATGAAAATTACCCCATGATTTACTTACCATCAAGCCAACCTAGGTGTATAAAGCTTTCTTCTTTCAAACAAATACAGTTGGAGTTATATAAAAACAAATGTTCTGGCTCTTCCGAGCTTTATAATGGCAGTGAATGGCTGTTGAGATTTTGAAGTCCAATAAAGTGCATCCATCCATCATAATAAGCAGTGGTCAAATTGTAAAAAAATTTCAAGGGGATGGTGGGGCGGGGGGTATGCTGTGATTTCAAATGATTACAATATTTGTCCAATTTGGCCAACACATTTTTATTTAACAAAAATAAGCTTTATTAAATGAAATTGTCAAAAGTTAAAAAAAAAAAGTTTTAAAAGGCTTTTTTTGTGTGTCCTCACAATGTTAAGTTAAACCAGTGTACGTGCATGCACACAATCTCTGTGTGTCTAAATGCCAAATGACCAAAAGGATGCACGTTATTTATGGATGTGTGACATAGACAAAAACCGTATAATATTTTTGGGGGATTTTTGTCAATGATGATAAGTAAACAATATTTTGCTGTGTGTTTTTGTGCTAGTTTAAGCTTGTCATGGATAAATAAATAACACTAAATCCACCAGTAGGTGGTGACAAGTGTCTGTTTTAATGAATGATTCAAAAAAAGATTCAAACGATTCTCTGAAAATGGTTGATTCAATCTGGATCGAAGCAAGTGGATTATTTTTATGAATGGGCCATTGAATATTTGGAATATAAAGACATTACTGCATTCTAATAGGCTTCATCATGCAATGTTCATCATGACTCTGAAGACAAGTTTTTATTTGTTTTTTGCAAAGTCACTGACATGATAATGTCTGCTAGCGTGAATTAGAACTCTCAGTTCGTCCCTCATAGTCACACATAGTACAGCACAAAAACGTTATTTTAAGGGAATGTCTTTAACCTTATGTTGTCTTCTTTTTTAAAGAACGTCAGAAGTTGTGCTGAAAACTTTTTGCACAAAAAACTACTAAAAACAACTAATGCACGTTTGCGAGAGAGTGGCGTTCCAGTGGATGACGTAGGACGTAGCCATAGCGGAAGCTAGAGATTACCTCTTATAAAGTTGTAAATATGGATATTTTTCTTACACAAATGCATCGATTCTCCTCAGAAGGCCTTTATTGGACTTAAAAATCTCAACACCCATTCACTGCCATTATAAAGCTTGGATAAGCCAGAACATTTTTTAATATAACTCAGACTGCATTCATCTGACAGAAAAAAGTCATATACACCTAGGATGGCTTGAGGGTGAGTAAATCATGGGCTAATTTTCATTTTTGGGTGAACTGTCCCTTTAAATGACAGCTAATTATTGATATGGTCTCCCATATTTCTTTTCCTGGCTCTACCTTTTATTACTACAGAGCAGTTTGAAACACTTTATATTGTTTGAAGTCCCAATAAAAGTTTAACACATGATCCAGAGCATTTTTATTCAGATGCCCCATAAACTCTTTGTGTAAAATGGGCCTTTTAAATAAATTGAAAAATGATGCTTAAAAAATGATGTATACAGGCATTAGCCGATTTGAAAAAACAGTTTTCCAAATTTCATGATTTGTTTTTTAATCTCATCGCTCTCTCTTCTATCCAAAATCAGTTTAACATAAAAAGTACAAACAGATGTTGATACTAACCCTTTAAGGCCAAAGCAGTCGTTCAAAAGATGTCACAGACAAGCCTGCAAATAATAAATGCAAATATTAGCAAGTAAATAGGCTTATGAACTTTTATATGAAAGAAGAAACGCTTACCATTTCTTCTTTATTTGTTGTTGACACCAACGGTGAAGCGTCCAATCAAAATCTGTGCTAGTTTGTAACTTGAAAGTATTTACAGATTATGCAGATAAAATCTGACTGGAATTATTTTTGCAAAAACAAATGTGACCCTGGACCACAAAACCAGTCATAAAGGTCAATTTTTTTAAATTGAGATTTATATATCATCTGAAAGCTGAAGAAATAAGCTTTCCACACAAGTATGGGACAATATTTCACCAAGATACAACTATTTGAAAATCTGGAATCTGAGGGTGCAAAAATATCTAAATATTGAGAAAATCACCTTTAAAATTGTCCAAACGAAGTTGTTAGCAATGCATTTTACTAATCAAAAATTAAGTTTTGATATATTTATGGTAAGAAATTTACAAACTTAATTTTTTAATTTTTACTACTTAACATTCTAATGATTTTGGCATAAAAGAAAAATCGCTAATTTTGACCCATACAATGTATTTTTGGCTATTGCTAAAATATACCCATGCTACCCGTCCAAGGTCACAAATGTCAGTGAAAGGGTTCAACAGTTGCTGATAAAAACATTTTTGCCCCCTTGGCAGTGTAAATATGGAAACAGACCACAATAAACCCATTGACTCTAGAACCAAATGATTCACAAAAGTAATCAACCTTTTTGACTTGTTAAACCAATAAAGTTTTGGAAAACAGTAATAAAGTTCTAGTAAAATAGTGAAAATCTCAATTCCCAATCATTGTTTTATTGCCATCCATCTGAATTATGAGTCAGTAAACAATTGGAACAAACCGCATTCTTCAAAAAATTACACAGAAACTTCATACATACTTGCACACACATACATTCAAACACGTTATTATGCACACATTGGCTCAGCATAAAAAACTGATGTGGAAGCACAAACCATACCTTCCTGAACCCAAATTATAACATGAACCATGATATCCATGCAACATCTCAAGTGTCAACGGCTGTAAACATCAACAGTCTTTCGTCGTTACAGTTTTCACAATTACACGTAGTGACATACAATCACACGCAAGCATCAAAATCCTGATCTCTGATCCTTGGGTTTTCGGACCATTTATTCCAACTCACCATCCTTCTGGTGCTCTGTACGTGAAATACCCTGCAGATTATCTACATCGCTCAGATTATCTGTGCTGTAGCCAGATCTAACCGTCAAATAAATAAAACAATGTCAATAAAAGAAACTAATCTATTAGGCTGTTGAGCCTTAAAACGTGAGTCTCAACTCAAAGCTATTGCTGGATTTAGAGATGTAACGACACAAGTCCATAACACTGTCGGAGGCACTTTTCAGAATACTTCACAAAAAAGTAGAACTGATTTCAGCATTGAATACTACAGTGTTTACACACACCAAGCCACCTTTCTGCGAGATCTACTTCATTATCAGCAAAATGCAAAAAACTCTCATGCATTTAAAACTTGAATGTTGTGGCTCGTCACAGAGCAAGATTTTCAACCTCTTGTTCCACTGTGCCAGTGACATCCACTAAAAAACTCAAACATTGCTGACAGATGCTCAGAGATGCACAGCAAAGTTGAAACCATTCCAAAAGTCTTGAACATTTTCAGAAAACTTACCACAAAAATACTTAACTTCCCAGAAAGAAGAATGCATCAAAACAAAACCGCTGTGCGAGTGCATAGAGAAAGAACAGAGAAAAAAAAAAAAAAGTGTTGACCTCAGCTTAGTCTCAATACGAAGTTCAATTTGGCTGAACAAAGAAGCTTGTAAACAAAGATTTGTACATAAAAAAGCATGTCCATCTCTGGTTACGAAAGCTCCAAATGGATCAGAAGTCAGCAATAAAAGTTACAGTCCACATTTTGTGGTTTTTTTCTTGGACATTCATTAATAAGACGTACACTTTATTAGATTCATGTGAACAGATTCATGATTTGGGTCCAAGGCAGTTTGCTGTTTGCACTGAATGATGTAATAAGATCAGGAAAATTAATGTAGTAGTTTACTTCAAAGACAGAGGTAGATGACAATTATTTCAGACGGCATACAGTACACTATTGAATTTCATGTCAGCTAACACCGGATCAACCAGAGGTGATCGTGACACACTGTTCTTGAATGTCATTCATTCTGAGCCAACAAAGCGTGGGCTCTTAATAAAAGAACACTGAGTTGGAGCACATAAGTATCTTTAACATGATGGAATGGCAGCAGTTAAAAAGCCTCGATGATGGCTTTTCGAGGAAGACACAAAAACAAAGAATAAATTAGTAAATGCAAAACCATAGACGGACTTGCACATAAACTGGACTGTTCCAATGGAATCACCCTCCTCGGCCATGTGATCCAGGCACGGAGCATGATTGGCTCCTCCCACATTGTGTTTTGCACATCTTGATTGGTTTGTCAGTCATTCCACATGTCAGCCTTACCAGATGGGTTTGGAGAGACGTGTTCATTATGTGATCTTCTCATGCTGGATTTGATAGTAGCATGCCTGAGTGAAGAGGAGGAAGAGTTCAGAACAGCAACTGGCACTGTCACACTGTGCTTATTTGTATATGTATGAGGTTAATTACTTTGGCTAATTAGATGATTGACAACACAATATGTTTGTCCATCTGTCAAAACATTGTCACATAAATCTTCATTATTCTAATTAATGCATTAGACATTTTTAACTGTTTCTCTCAGTGGTGAACACATCACATAAAAGCTGCTGTGTATGTACAAAGCAAATTAAACTATTTAATACTGATATTTAATGCATTTAATATTTAATGAGTTTAGCAATAAGACAGTTTATGATTGGCTGTCTTACTGAACTTTTACATTCTAAAGTGGGGTCTAGCGCTGGCAAACGATTAATCACGATTAATCGCATACAAAATAAAAGTCTGAGTTTGCCTAATATATGTGTGTGTACTGTGTGTAATTATTATGTATATATAAATATAAGCACATTCATGTATATATTTAAGAAATATTTACAAGTAAATGTATTTATTATAATTTTTATAGAATTTATATTATATATATATATATATATATATATATAAATATTTTGTACATAACACATTTCTCTTAAATATATACATTAATTTGTGTTTATTTATAAACACAGAATAATTACACACATATATTAGGCAAACTCAAACTTTTATTTTGTATGCAATTAATCGCGATTAATCATTTGACAGCCCTAGTGTGGTCACAATAGCCAATGAACACTAATTTTTGTATATTTTTGTATATGAAATCCAGTTATTTTGATTTCCCCACACAGGTTTCGCAAAATTTTGAAAATGTCTTCTGTATGAGCCGTGCTTCATGCTTCGCTACACTATTGACAATAGACGCTGAAGCTTTTCTGCCGACCGAATTTCACAGAAGTTTTGCTAATATAATCACACCTTAAGACTGAATTGTTTCACACTATATACTGTAACTTTTCTGCAGCAAGTTTAAAAAAAAAAAACCCTATACCTTGAGTGTGGTGAACATGATGCCATGTTCTCCATGTTGTACACATGGATCCATTAGGTCCTCGATGAGACTGACCTCTGACCCCAGATTCCTTATCCTGTAGAAAACAACAGCTGTGTCAGTGTCTAAAAGGAACACATACTCTCTTTCTAAAACCACATTTATGCCTTCATTTATGCACTTCTCTCAGAAAATTATTCCAATTGCAAATGTTTTGGTACTCACATGCTTATTGTTTTTGTTTGCACTGCAACAACACAAAAAAACTGAGAAGAAATGTCAAACTTGATAAAATTAAAATAATTGCACCTTGTCAAAATTGTAAGAAATAATTGCTTTTCAAGCATGTGATGCTCCTGTTATTTTTGTATTTAGGCACCTTGGCATGTAACAGGTGTGGGCAATATAGTAATCACACTTGCAACCAGTTTAAATGGAGAAAAGTTGACTCAACCTTTGTGTTGTGTGTCACACTGAGCATGGAGAAAAGAAAGAAGTGTAAAGAGTTGTCTGTGGATTTGAGAAAAGAAATTGTGGAAAAACATGGACAATCTCAAGGCTACAAGTCCATCTCCAGCGATCTTAATGTTCCTGTGTCCACTGTGCGCAAAATCATCAAAAGGTTGACAGCCCATGGCACTGTAGCTAACCTCCCTGGACGTGGACGGAAGAGCAAAATTAATGAAAAATTACAACGAAGGATTGTTCAAGTGGTGGATAAAGGACCCTGACTTCCAAACAAATTCAAGCTTATCTGCAGACACAGGGTACAACAGTGTCAGCTCGCACTATCCATCGCCATCTGAATGAAAAGGGACGCTATGGTAGGAGACCCAGGAGGACACCATTGCTGACACAAAGGCATAAAAAAGCAAGACTGGAGTTTGCCAAAACTTATGTGACAAAACCACAATCCTTCTGGGAGAACATACTGTGGACAGATGAGACAAAAATAGAGCTTTTTGGTAAAGGACATCATGGCACTGTTTACGGAAAAAAAAAATGAGACCTTCAAAGAAAAGAGCACAGTCCCTACAGTCAAACATGGTGGAGGTTCAAAGATGTTTTGGGGTTGCTTTGCTGCTTCTGGCACTGGACGCCTTGACTGTGTGAATGATATCATGAAATCTGATGATTACCAGAGAATTTTGGGGCGCAACGTAGTGGCCAGTGTCAGAAAGCTGCGTCTCCACCAGAGGTCATGGGTCTTCCAGCAGGACAATGACCCAAAACTCACTTCAAAATACACTAAGAAATGGTTACAAACAAAATGCTGGAGAGTTCTGAAATGGCCAGCAATGAGTCCAGATCTGAATCCCATAAAACACCTGTGGAGAGATCTCAAAACAGCAGTTGGGAGAAGGCATCCTTCAAATCTGAATGACCTGGAGCAGTTTGCATAAGAAGAGTGGTCGAAAATTCCAGCAGAGAGGTGTGAGAAATTTATTCATGGTTACAAGAAGCGACTGATTTCAGTTATTTTTTCCAAATACCTACCAAATATTAAGTTAAGGGTGCCAATAATTTTTGGGGTTCTGTGTGGAACTGTATCAGATTTGACTTTTCTTTTCTGTTTTTTTGTGTTGTTCCAATGCAAAAAACAAAAAAACAAAAACCTAAACATGCGAGTACCAAAACATTTGCAACTGCAACAATTTTCTGAGAGAAGGGTTGCATTTTCTGTCAAAGTTGCAAGAGTGCCGATATTTTTGGTCATGACTGTACGTATGTCTGTCTTGTGTGATTTGATCTTTATGTGCCGCAGTTTCAACAAAAATATTACGTAGCAAAACTGTTTTTTTAACATTAATAAGAAGAATTCTTTATTGAGCATCAAATCAGCATATCAGAATGGTTTCTGAAGGATCATGTGACACTGAAGACTGTAGTAATGGCTGCTGAAAATTCAACTTTGCATCACAGGAATAAATTGTATTTTAAGGGGTCATTAACTGCCTTTGTTTTTATTTTGTACTGTTCTTAGAGGTCCACTTATAGTGTTATCAAGTTTTTCACATCAAAAAAATATCATAATTTAGAAGTAACAGGTTATTTTCTGTCCTGCTTTTAGGTTTAGTGGCTAAACTCGGCTAAATGCGGCTAAAGTAAACAGGCTTGTCACTCCACAGAGAGAAGAGAGGGGCGGGATGAGTAGAGCTCATTAACATTTAAAGCAACCTCGACCAGAACAGGATAATTTTTGCAGAGCTGATTTTGGCAAGGTAAAAGGGTGTTGTTTTACACAACCACTGAGAATTTTTAACCAAAGTATATTACAGACTTTTCATTAAGACCCTAAAGAATCATATAAATTTGTGGAAAATGGGCATCTGATGACCCCTTTAAGACTGGTTTTGTGGTTCAGGGTCACATATAGGAATATTCCAACAGCTGTCGTTTTGGCAAACTGCCTTTAATATAAGCTGTTTTTAGACTAACGACAAAGTTTCGACAGTACTTTCTTATTTTTGATCAAATAAATGCAGCCTTTTGAGCATATGAGATTTCTTTCAAAAACATTCAAAAAACCTTAACAATCCCAAACTTTTCAATGATAGTGTATATACATACTTAAAAAAAACAGGGCCTTAGAAAGCCTTAGGAGCTTGTGATCTTGTCCTTACCGTGCACGCAGAACAACAAAGAGGAAGACAGGAAACAGGTCATCCATAGACCACAAGAAATCCTGTTTCAGAAGTGCGAGTACTTCCTGGGTTATCTCTTCAAAGGTCACCTGGATGACCTGAAGCTTATCTGAGGGGGTAAAAGTTGTGCTGTCGAAATAAAGAGAAAAAACCTTAAAAAACAAGTTACCAGAGAAAATTTTTAAACGTCATTAGCCAGAAATTGTTTTAAATCTCCAACCTTATTTGCTGTAAAGTCTCAACTGCTGAGGCAAAACAGGCGTCCTTAGTGCTAGAGAGAACCTACACACCCACAAAATACTTTTATGAGTATTTCTTTATGTTCCTATTTCAGGTAATATAATCAACATATTGCCCTCAATGAGAGATTTATGAGACCTTTTAAAAGAAACTTAGGGGCTTTTCACACAGAATGCATTTTTCCATTCCAATGTGCTACTTTTCCATTGTTTTTGGACATGTATGACAGTTGCACTTGCATCTCAAGTGCTGCATTTTTAAGACAAGAATTTCAACTTTATGAAATGCTTTAGCCGCAAAGACGCATTCGGTGTGAATGGCCCCTTAGAGTCTCTATCATAAAATGCCATTTATGACTACCTGTTGTTTATCTCCATGTACTGTAACAGTCACAGGCCAGAATTTCCTATGAAAACAGGTATTAGTGTCAGTAGGATGGATCACTAGAGGATAGCAAATCTACTGTATGTTTATCTCAGTATTTCAGTGTAGCTGTGTGTTGGACTCACTGTTGCACCCCGAGGAAGGCGAGCAGCGCCAGGTCTGGTTGTTTATTGAGTCGGAGCACACACTCCCAGTACACATCATCCTCCTTCTCTTTCTCTAGAGCGTAGAGAGTGAAGAGAGGAGGATAGAGACGGGGCAACAGCACCGGCAGGAGGAGAGCAGAGCTGCTGACCACACACCTACAACACACACAAACACACAAACTGAATTTATGAAAAACAAAATATGAGATAAAAAGCCATAATGACAAAATGATTAAATTATTACAACTAGTTTTTATCTCAGAATTTATCATCACTTCAAAGGGGTCATCGGATTCCCATTTTCCACAAGTTGATATGATTATTTAGGGTCTTAATGAAAAGTCTATAATATACTTTGGTTAAAATTTTTCAGTGGTTGTGTAAATCAACACCCTTTTTACCTTGTCAAAATGAGCTCTGCAAAAATCATCCCATTCTGAGGGATTGTCCTTTAAATGCAAATGAGCTCTGCTCACCCCGCCCCTCTCTTCTCTCTGTGGAGTGACGAGCCTGTTTACTTTAGCCGCATTTAGCCACTAAACTTGCTAACTAGCACGTTATTAGGAAAGGCAATCGTAAAGATTCATAAAAAAACCCTTATACTCACTTCTGCTTTAAGTGAAGCTGGATCATGAATGATTTGCGTGAACATAGATGCATATATGTAGATCTGGAGGTGCATTCCCTTCACAAACAAACGTAATCCACTGCATCTTCAGCGGCTCAGATGTCGGGAGTAAATGACGACCACTATGCTCATTATTACATCCAGCAACACAACACCTCAATCGCTCAATCAGAGATATTCTTGTCTAACTTACATCCCTGCTCCAGCATCGAAACAATGGAGGTCGGACTGTTACAGCTGATTTAAGGCGGGTCTGAGGTAAGACACTCATGTCAATCAACTATCGTGGGAGCGGCCTCTGAGACAGGCATCTGAGAATGGCTCGATTTGAAAATAGGAATAATATTTTTACAGAATAATTAAAAATCACTGCATGGATTTTTGTCATTATAGGGTAGATTTGTAAATACACTGCCAACACACATTAATGTTCAAACAACATGAAAAAATGAACTTTGCATCCGATGACCCCTTTAAACTTTTTTATCTCATAATTATAAGTCATAATATCAACTTACCTCATTATTATTTAGTATCTCATAATTTTGTAAAAAATTGTAAACCTGAACCTGATGGTATATCATCATTTCAATTTATTTTATAGTTATGACTTGCATATGTCATAATTTTTGTCTTATAATTTTACTTTTTATGTCATAATTGTGGTTGAAATGCGCTTTCATGGGTTTGCGGCCATTATGACAATAATCAAATTAGTGAAGTACTTTAAATTTATAAATTAAATAAAGGCATTATCTTGTGGTAATGTAATATATAAACAATTATGTAGTTTAATTTCCAGTAGCACACTCTGTGATATAAACCATCACAGTTGTATATAATAAAATTACTCATACTGTAATATCTGAGTTTGGTCAAACCACCCACCCCTAGTGCGCTATCTATTATTTTTTCCATAAGTGAGATATCCTACAAACCCAGGTTTAGGAGACTCCAGCTGCTTCCCAGCAGGGTCTGAACCGCCCTTCTCTTTTGGAGGGTCGGCCAGTGAACCTCCTTCCTCTGGCAGATCCGGAAAGAGGAATCTAAACACAAACACATACATAAATATTCACGGAAACAACATTTAAAACAGACTTTGCTTTCAGTCCGGCCAACACACTTACCTGACAAGCTGGAAGATGCGGCTGAGATAGGACTTGATCTCATTGACAGCCTGGGGCAATAATCTGCGGTTGGCCCCAACACCAACATACGTCATACGGTACACCGAAACCAATGTCTCCACCAGCCGACCCAGAGGATGCAGTGGGGTATCACATGCCTGGGGTCAAACATCAGGGGTCAGTGACATATTGTGCAAAATTATCAGAAAACTGAACTACTAGAAGGGCCAAAAACAGAGAATATTATGTTTGTAAATGAGTCTGGGAGTGTCAGTACACACATCAGGCAATGCATACCTTGACAAGGTACCGACGGATTGTGTGATACACCTCTAATGTCACAGGACCCACGTGCTGAGGAATGAACTCTAGGCTCTCCAGCGTTTTGTGATGAGAACGACTTAATAACTCTGGACTGAAACACAAACACACACATATAAACATTGAAAACACATTTAAAAATGCACAGTTAATATTCATGTTCCAAAAATTTGGGAAATGCATTCCTAGATAAAAAAATATATATATATATATATATGCATATGTAAATATATAGATCAAATTCACAATCATTCACAGAAAAGGTAATCCCATAATGCACTGCGACAAGATTTTCATCCAAGATTAAAAATAGATTTTATTTACTTTTGCATTTATTTGTTATAAATAATTTGGTTTGAGTGGAAGCATATTTCCGTCAAATAATAAAAAAAGTCATAAAAATGACAATAAAAAAATAAAAAGTCAGAATTATGATGCAAAAAGTCTAAATTTTGACTTTGTTGAATGTTGAATTCTGACTTTTTATATTTTATTTCTGTTACTCTTATGTTAATATTTATTCTATGTGCAGAGACTCAAAAAATGCATTTAAGTAATAAATATGACCTTTTATATTATAATTTAGACCTTTTATCTAACAAATTGAACTTTTTAATCACTTAACTGATGAAAAGTTTAAATTCTAACAAAAAAGTAGATTTTTTAAATCATAATTATGACTTTTTGTGTCACAATTTTGACTTATCTCATAATTATAATTTAGTATCTCATAATTTCAACTACATCATAATTAATTTAAAGAATTTTCTTAGGTGGCAGAAATGGGCTTGCATAGGTTTACACCCATCAAGTCCCCAAAAAAAAAAAAAAAAAAAAAAAAAAGTAAAATCAGATGAAGCATTTTTCATTTATCAGTTCATTAGTTCTTCAAAAACAGCCATTACCTTATGTGATTAATTATATAAATTATTAATTTTGTGACATTAACCATTACATTTGTATAACACTACTCATACTATAATTTCAGAATCTGGTCAAACCACCCACACCTAGTATGATATGTATTATTTTTCTGCTTATTAGAGTACCTATTTGTTATCTTAGCACCATGCTAACATCAGGGGCCAGGTGCATAAAAGGCTTAGACTAGTCCTAGAAGTTAATCATCCAAATTTTTCTTTAACACTGGCCATAATTTTTTTTAAATTCAGTTAAAGTGTAGATTAGTCTAAGCTGAATCCAAAAATAAGACTGATTACCCCTTTGCTAACAGCTAGTTGGTCGAACTCATATTTAAGACACAGTCTTAACATAGAGGCTAAGTTTATGCAACTGGCCCCAGGCTCTGCTGAAATCATCTGTGAGTGTCAGAGTGTGTATGTGTTTAAGTGTACCTGTCTCTCTGCTGTCTCCTGTTAGCAGTGAGTGCTACGGCGATGTTGTCCCACGCTGTAGTGGTTTGTCCCTGTCCGGGAGAATCACAACCTAGCCTACTCCAGCACTCCAAAAACACAGCCTTCCACTTTTCTTCAGAGTGAACTGCTAACCTGCCCAGTTTACTGCAATCACAAAAACATATTGGTTCCTCATCAACACTGATAATGTCGCTTAATACCAAATTGTGCTATAGAGATCAACAGAAACTCTTACAGTGCATGGGCCTTCTCCTTGTCAGAGTCGTAAAGGCTGGGTTTGTAGTATGAACCTGACATCTTTAATCCGGTTCCCCAAACCCCACTAAAAGAGCCTTCAATGTAATCTCCGTTCGGCATGGTCAACACGCCCTGCAGAAAGAGACAAAATAGGCTTGTTTATGCGAATATACACATACAATGCATTTAAAAATTAATATTAGAGATTGTAATATTATTTTAAATATTTTTAATAATATTAATAATGTTATTTGTAATATTATAAAATTAATATGACAATATTATTATCTTTTTTAATATTAAACTTACATTTTTTAAAGTTTTATATTTTAATATATTTTAAAAAGTAATTTAGTTCTATGATTGTAAAGCTGAATTCAGAAAATCATTTTAATATGCTGACTTGGTGCACAGAAAACATTTTTCTATTTCTTAAGTTGGCAACAGTTGTGCTGTGTAACATTTTTTCAGAATTCTTTGATGAATAGAATGTTTTAAAAAAAGCATTACTTGAAACAGAAGTCATTTGTAACATTTTAAATGTTTTAACGGTCACTACTGATGAATGTGTCCTTGCTGAAAAAAGTATTATCTTCTTTCAAAAAAAAAAAAAGATAAATGTGTTTGTTTGTGTCTGTGAGCAGTAGCACCTTTCCATTTAGAGTCCAGTCTTCTGAAAACTCTCCTTCAAATGCAGTGTCATCTTCAGAGAGTAACACCCCAGTGCCCTTGGAGAGAAACAAATAGCAACATTAAATAATCTGAAGATTTTTTTTCTTCGTACTTTAAAAGCAAAACACACTGGGTGTGTGTGTCACGTTTTATCATTTTTGTATAATCAAATGCTCCTCAAAAACAGTAAAACATATCATACCATAGGGAAAAAACTAGCTAGATTTTCTTTAGTTAAAAAATATCACTTGAATTATTTTTATTGTGTAGTAACTGTTTTATAAAAGCAATAAGGCACACAAGGCCAAGATATACTGTGAATATAGTCATAATATAGAATGGCATCACGTCATTACACTGCTTAAAAAAAACAAATGTGTGTATCTCACCATCATTTTGTTGTTGCTGAAAGCACCTTCATAGTACAGGCCAAACTGTGTAACAACAACTCCGTTCCCCTGACGCTGATCATCGAGCCACATGCCCATGTACTTCTCCCCTCTAACACAAAACACAATTAGTAGCTGCACACACACTTACATTTAATGTACTAAACATATCTCAATGTTTCAAAACATTTCAAGGCATAAAAATGCCACAAAGCATTTTGTGAATTTACTCTCTCTTGTCTATTTGCTTACCTGGTGATGTCGTCAAAAACTCCATAGCCAGATTTTTTGTCATACTGCCACTGGCCGATAAAGACGCTGGGCGAGGTGGAATTCAGCTTTCCACTACGCAGCATCCCATGACCATGACGCATGTTATCTTGAAACGAGCCCTCGTATATTTCACCAGAGGCATATCTGAACACACACACACTCAGTTAATAGCAACAAATAACATCAACAAACACTATGTTCAGAAGTTTCAGGTCACTAATTTACATGCTTATTTAGTATTAACATAGTCATTTTACAACATGCTTTCCTGAAGAAAACAGAATACAATCATTTAACAACAAGTCTTTACAGTATTGCCCTACATAAGTTTTGCTTCAAATAAACTACAGAAACAGCGTCAAAGATGTAAAAAGATGTTCATTGAGCAATGATGCATCAAAATTGACAGTAAAGATGTTTCTAATGTTGCAAAAGAGTTCTATTTTAAATAAACGCTGATCTTTTGAACTTTCTATTTATAAAAATGTATCATGATTAAAAAATATTAAAATAGAATACAGTTATTTTAAATTGTAACATTATTTCACATTATTACAGTTTTTACTGAATTTTTAAGCAAATAAATGCAGTCTTGGTGGGCATATAAAACATCTTACAAAACTTTTTCTAAAACATTAAAAAAAATTGGTAGTGCTCATACAGAAACACACATACACATTACAGAAAAATCATATACTAAAATAAACACACAATCACAAACCTAAATGTTCCAAAGCCATGCATCTTGCCATCCTTCCATTGGCCTTGGTAATGATCACAGCTGTTCAGATTTTTGTTTGGCACAACATAATCTCCAAAACTGCAAATAAAACAGTATTTAAAATATTTCCAGAAATAAAAAATAGGAGACGTGAGCATTAAAATATATATATATATATATATATAAAAAAATGGTGCCACTAACCCATCTTCAAAGCCGTTCTTAAATGCCCCTGTGTACATTCGTCCATCAGGCCATTTGACCACACCCCTAGAACACAGACATAGCCAATCATCATCTTCCATGTTATAAAGTGATAGTTCACTCAAAATAGAAATTCTGTCATTAATTACACACCGTGATGTCGTTCTAAACAACATAAGACCTTCATCTTCAAAACACAAATGAAGATATTTTTGATGAAATCAGAGTGCTTTAGACAGCAACACAACAACTAAGTTCAAGGCCCAGAAATTAGGTAATGACATCATTAAAATAGTCAGATGATTACAGGGGTCAATCGTAATCTTATGAAGCTATAAAGCTTTTAATGATGTCCTTACTACCTTCCTAGGCCTTGAACGTGTCAGATGCTTCGCTGTCTATGCAGGGTCAGAAAGCTCTCGGATTTCATCAAAAATATCTTTTTTATTTTAAAAATAAATTTGTGTTCCAAAGATGAACGAAGGTTTTACAGGTTTGGAACGACATTAGGCCGATTAACTAAGAACAGAATTTTCATTTTTGGGTGAACTATACTTTAAGAAGATGACCTACCGTCCATGGGGTTTCCCTGAGACCCATCGGCCCTCATATGTGGCCTCCTTGAGTCGACTGTCTTTATAGAATGTGTATGATGCTGTCCGTGAAATGGGCGGATCTGCTCTCTGCGTCACCCCTGTAGAAGGAGGTATCCCATCGTGTCCCAGTAGTCCACTAAGCGCCTGCTCCACCGCTTGGTTTATAGAACGAAGCCACTTTGCCTAGAAATCAGGACATCTGTGTTTAACCAACTATACCAGTTTCTGTAAATAATCATTCTGAGTCAGGTCAGTTCTACCTTTTCAGCTGGGGACGAAGCCAGCAGAGTGAAGCTCTCTTCAGGTGAAGTCACTTTTAAACCATATCTGCAGAGAACCACATAAACTTCATAACTCTTCAAAACACTTCATAATTATATAAAGCTAATAAACATGACTGGCACACTCACATGCCCGTGTTTTCCTCAGAAATAGGCTCCACCCACAATGTAGCCAAAGGGAAGACGTGATGAGTGGAAAACTAGGAGGGGTTGAAAAAGAAATGCAACTAATGCAAGAATAGCATACAGAAAATAAATGCATGAGGATTGTACAATTCTGTCCACTTCTGATAAGTGATGCATAATATATCAGTACCATATCAGTTATCAGCAGATATTAGGACATCTATTCATACAGTATATTACATGCATTTCTCCTGTGTCATTTCATTTAGATTACCTTTACCGCATCTTTAAAAACACAAATAACTTAACACTTCTGAAATGTAAGGCAAATCTATGGCGAATGTCAAAAACTACTGTTTTTAATATTTTAGAAAGAAATCTTTAATGCTCACCAAGGCTGCATTTATTGGATCAAACATATAAAAATAATATTGTGAAACATACACTGCCGTTCAAAAGTCTGGGATCAGTAAGATTTTTAATGTTTTTTAAAGTAGTTTCTTATGCTCATCAAGGCTGAATTATTTGATCAAAAATACAGAAAAAAATAATTTTGTGAAATATTATTGCAATTTAAAATACCAGTTTCTATTTTAATATACTTTAAAATATACATTATTTCTGTGATGCAAAGCTGAATTTTCATCATTACTCTAGTCTTCAGCGTCAAGTTTGGGGTCAGTAATTTTCTCTTTCTTTCTTTCTTTTTCTAAGAAATTATTATAGAGATTTCTATTTTAATTTTTTTTTACTTTTTATTTATCAAAGAATCCTGTAAAAAGTATCACAGGTTCACATCAGTTTCAACACTGATAATAAATCAGCATATTAGAATGATTTCTGAAGAATCATGTGACATTAAAGTAATGTCTGAAATTAAGCGCTAATTTTTTAGAGTATATTAAAATAGGAAACCAATACTAGAAATTGCAATTATATGTCACAATATTACTGTTTTTTTTCTGTATTTTTGAACAAATAAATGCAAACTTGATGATCCCAAACTTTTGAACGTCAGTGAATATATGTAATAATTTTTACAATTTTCTATTTTAATATATTTTAAAATGTCATTTATTCCTGTGACACAAAGCTGAATTTTCAGTATCATTACTCTAGTTTTGCGTGTCAAATGCTTCTTCAGAAATCATTCTAAAATGCTGATTTTCTGCTCAAGAAACATTATTATCACATCAGAGTTGAAAATGGCTGTGCTACTTATTATTTTTGTGAAACTGCTACATTTTTGATGAATAGAATGTTTTAAAATGACAGCATTTGAAATATTTTTTGTTACAATAATAAAAAGTCTTTACTGCCATTCCTTTAATGCATTCCTCATTAAAAATAAATAAATAAACAAAAATAAAACGGCACTGAATAGCAGCGTATGAATCGTAAAATCACTCTTAGCATTTGAAAAGCTGAATTTAGTTTTATAGTGTTTTATTTTTAATTTATTTAGACTAAATAGCATAGAATTAATAATAATGATGGGGACATTTTGCTGCCATGAAATATTTGTTAAAAACTTAACACAAGTGCATCTCAAGCATAAACCAACTGTTAGTTGGTTTAAAGTTGTTGTTGATTGTTGACTTGACTAGTATTTTAAAATTTAAAATGTTGAACATATGGTTCTTTTCCTAGAGCAAATTTTTGCTCCTATAGGATAGAAAGGGATAATGCTGATGAAAGGAAAAACAGACACATACACGCACTGTAAAAAATATCAAGGAAATCAAAAGGGAGGAAAATGATGGATTATCATCTCAAATATTCACTGGTACAAGACGAGACTCAGCATTAAACAGAACCACTACTGTTCAACATAAAACCATCCAGCACAACATGCCCCTTACTACAATCAGGTACATTTATGCAGAAAATCTTTTACAAAGGGTTTGCAAGCAGGAAGCCTTGGAATGTACCCAACCAGATGTACTGTCATCTTTCTATGGTTTTATACCACACAGGAACAAGACATTTTGGACAAGGTAGAGTCTAAATGAAGCATTACAGGAATTAAAGGTTCTAGAGGTTCAAACTGAGCTATTACATATACTATGCGATTTTTATTGATTCTTCGAAGGAATATTCAGAGTTAAATACTTAAATTCTCTTGACAGCATCTGTGGCCACAGAAAATCATTTTGACACATCCATTAGTTTGTCCAATAATGCATTTCAAATACAAGCCTTTTGAAAGATAGGCTTATAAAAGATGAAAATATGAAACAGTCGCACTGATGCAAAAGTATAATAACATGATGTAACTGACGTAACTCTCAGTAAAGTAGTTTTTATTGGAGCAAATTTTCACCCAGAGGAACTAAGTTAGTAATACACAACCAAAAATTCACCCACCTTGAAATTTTGTCTCATTTTAAAGTGACTTGCATCAGTGTTGTTATTGGGGCTGTGGAACGATTATTGGCGATTAATCTTATCCAAAAGAAAAGTTTTTGTTTACATAAAATATAGGTATTTACTGTGTATATTTATTATGTATATATTTAGAAAATATTTACATGCATTCCGTGTATGTGTTTATATAATTAATATTATATATAATTATATTTAATATATAAACATAACATTTTTTCTTAAATATCCATGCTTGTGTGTGTATTTATATATACATAATAAATATACACAGTACACATACATATATTATGCAAACAAAAA
Organism: Labeo catla; assembly: GCA_012976165.1. Lineage (NCBI taxonomy): Eukaryota > Metazoa > Chordata > Actinopteri > Cypriniformes > Cyprinidae > Labeo > Labeo catla. Next base: position 1,021,505 of record VONZ01000080.1, read on the forward strand.
CTTTTCTTTTGGATAAATCGTTGCACAACACTAGTTATTATAGATAAGATAACTAAAATTCAAACTAAAAACATTTAAAAAAAATGTTTTTTGGGGCAAAAATATTATGTTTAACTTGATGTACTAAAATACTGAAATAAAAATAGCTAAAAATAGCAATACCTAAAAAATACATTATATGGGTCAAAATTATCGATTTTTATTTATGCCAAAAATTATTAGGATATTAAGTAAAGATCATATTCCATTAAGATACTTTGCAAACGTCCTACTGTAAATATATAAAAACTTTATTTTTAATTAGTATTTTTGATTTGATTAGTACCATGCATTAATGGAAAGCTTTTTTATTCAGCTTTCAGATGACGTATAAATCTCAATTTAAAAAATTGACCCTTATGACTGGTTTTGTGGTCCAGGGTCACATATGAATAAACAAAAGATAAATAAACAAGTAAAACAAAATACATAAGCAATAAGCAATATATATATATATATATATATATAAATAAGCAAAAAAAAAATACATATAAATAAATACACAAAAATAATAAAATAAAATAAAATAACAAATTTGCCAACGGAACATTTCTAAACTTAATTAGGTTTAACTTGATGTACTAAAATACCAAAAACTGAAATAAAAATAGCTGAAAATAGCAATAGCTAAAAATACATTGTATGGGTCATAATTACTAATTTCCTACCTTAAATATATCAAAACTTAAGTTCTTATTTCAGCTTTTTCATAAATCTCAGTTTAAAAACAATGACCCTTATGACTGGTTTTGTGGTCCAGGGTCACATATGAATAAACAAAAGATAAATAAGCAAGTAAAAAATACATATAAATAAGCAAGAAATAAATAAATAAGCAAGAAATGCATACGCAATAAGCAATATATAAATAAATAAGCAAAAATACATATAAATAAACACACAAAAATAATAAAATAAAAAGGCAACATTTCTAAACTAAATTAATTTTAACATGATGTACTGAAATAGCTAAAACTGAAATAAAAATCAATAAAACCAATTAGGCAGATTAAAAAAACAGCTAAAAATGACAAAAACTAACAAAAATCAAAGTTACAAAAACTTATCTAAATTTTAAATAAAAACACACACAAAAAAACTAATTCAAAATATTAATAAAAACTTAAAATAGTATCTCAGTTACACTAAAATGTCACTGAGTAGCACAGACATGTCTTCTTGGTTTCTACAGATGTGTCAAAATTATTTTCTGGATTAACTGGATACCCCATGCTTTATATAAAAGCTTTATTTAATCTCAGAATATTCCTTTTTCAACAGCACTGGCCAAACAAAACACTACAGCTGTAGGGTGCATCCTTGGGCACTAGGGGACAGTATGCTACAAAGGAAACTCTTCATTCATACAGCCCATACTTACAAGACTCTTATAGGGGACCATGCCCTACCAAAACAAAGATAAACATCACTAAAACATCAGTCATTGGAAACAGTTTGTTAGTTTGGCCCTGTAAGCAAATAAAAAACTGAAGTGAAAGCACTATGTAAGGAAAGAAGGATGAGATCAACAGAAGCAGAAATGATACTGAAATAGCAGTGAAACGAAAGTATAAAGAGGAGGTCAAACCTGTGCGTGAACCAGCGCGTCGTTGAAAAGGATGAACCAGTTGACGGAAAAACGGCCTGCGTTTTGAAGAGTCAAAGCCTTGTTACTGCTCTCGCAGATCAGCCGGCGAGATGGTTTGCGAAGAGAGTCCTGAAAGAAAAGAAGAACTCTTAATTAACAGCCCAACTTCATCCACGTTTTAGCGCTCCTCCACAAGTGCACTGAAATAAGACCATTTGCTCAGCAGGAAGAGCACCTGGCTGTCTGGTGTGCATTAAACTGACTGGCACTTGACAAGTAAAGTGCTGCTAAGGGCCTGACAGCAGCAGGGTGACTCACGGTCATCTTCCCAGGAAAGCTCTTCCAGAAGTGAAGCGTGTATTCGGCTTCCTTCCTCCTCCTTTTCAGATGAAGGGCCATGGATTCATATTTTGAACAGGCATCTTGCAGCTTCTGATAATCCACAGAACTCTGTCACACAGATAAAGAAATGAGATTTATGTGGTGAAAATCAGTGGACAATACAGCCAGTCCTGTTATTATTGATTACAATTCAAGTTGTGTGTGTGACCCTGGACCACAAAACCAGTACTAAGTAGCATGGGTGTATTTGTAGCAATAGACAAAAATACACTGTATGGGTCAAAATTATTGAAAATTTGTTTTACGCCAAAAATCATAAATATATCGTAAATATATCAAAACTTAATTTTTGATTAGTCATATGCATTTCTAAGAACTTCGTTTAGACAACTTTAATGGCAATTTTCTTAATATTTTGATTTTTTTTTGGCACCCTCAGATTCCACAATTTCAAATAGTTGTATTTTTGCCAAATATAGTCTTATCCTAACAAACCATACATCAGTAGAAAGCTTATTTTTTTCAGCTTCAAATGTTTTAATCTAAATATAAAAAATTGGACCCTTGTGACTAATTTTGTGGTCCAGGGTCACATATGAAAGATACAAAAGATAAATAAGCAAGCAAAAAAATACACATATATATGCAAAAAATAAATAAAAAAGCAATAAATATGTAAGCAATAAGCAATATATAGATAAATAAGCAAAAAATACATAGAAATAAGCACAAAAATAAATAAATAAAATAAAATAAAATTTTATTAAGGTAGTCTGTTTAACAATTTGTATGTACGAACAATTATTTTTTATGTGTAAATAAATGAAAGTGTAACTTAAGCTAAAAAGAATTCTCAAATAAATAAAAATAAAAAATACAAATACAACAAAAAGAAAAAAGAAAAATAAATAATTCCTTAAAACAATATAATTTAAAAAATGAATAATTTTAAATGGTACTTTCTGTTTTATGGAAAAACATGAAATGAAAAACATGAAAAAGTACCCACCACCTCGTAGCAGGTAGCCAGTTTGAGCAGCAGCCGTCCATATTCATGAAGGTGTTTTATGGGCAGGTAAAAGAGATGCGCCAGAATATCTGCTAAGGGCAAACCCTCTTCAGAACATTCAGACAACTTCTGAACAACCTCAGCTCCTTTGCCAAACACATCGCTTAAAACAGAGTCAGACAGAGAGTTTTAATATGTATGTTAATATAATTCCATCTGTAATTATGTAAAGATCAGCATCTTCAAAAATGATCTCTTAATCACAAATGATCATAAATAATTCCCTTGCAATATGTTTGTGTCATTACTCCAGAGTTTTTCAGCAAGTGTGGAATTCTAGGATAGCAAAGGCTAAGGAAAGCATTTGGGACAGTGTCTAATACACATATGCTACTTACTGACAAGGTTTGACAAGGGCTTGAAATCCTCCCATGACTAGGAGATCACCGACTGCAGAACAGTACCTGTACGACACAATTAGAGAAATTAGGACATTAGTACAGCTACAAAACTGAGCTGACTTGAACCACAAAATCAGTCATAAGGGGCAATTTTTTTCAAAATGAGATTTATACATAATCAGAAAGCTGAATAATTAAGTTTTCCACTGATGTACGGCTTGTTAGGACCAATATTTGGCCGAGACACAACCATTTAAAAATCTGGAATCTGAAAAAAAAAAAAATCTAAATATTGAGGAAAAACATCTTTAAAGGTGTCCAAAATGAAGTTCTTAGCAATGCATTTTACTAATCACAAATGAAGTTTTGATATATTTACAATAGGAAATTTACAAAATATCTTCATGGAACATGTTCTTTACCTAATATCCTAATGATTTTTAGCATAAAAGAAAAATTGATAATTTTGACCCATACAACACTTTTTGTTTGGTTTTGTAGTCCGGGGTCACATTTTTGAGCAATAAATTCCCATTACAGTAATTCTTTATTACTGAATAATATATACATATCCATATTTTTTTAAATGACTGAATAGAGATTACAGCCACAAAGAGCAATTTCTGGTTAATGAATTAAATGTATTGACAATCTAGATTTTTAGGTTTTAATTTGAATTATTTAAAAAATTCTCCTTCCTTTTTAAAGAGTTTCCAGGACGTTACACACTCAGAACTTGGCCCCACTAAGAAAACTGCCTGAAAGATATCAGATTCTAAATCAAAGTCTTTGACTCCTAAAAATAAGGTCGACACCTTCAAAGAAATCTCAAGGCTGCGTTTGAACTTACGATTATTTTGAACAACTTAAAAAACCAACTGAGGTTCTGTCTGATTAAATACATTTGAGGATTTTCAATTATACATCACATTAGAAGTATAAAATCTATTTGATGCCTGAATACATTACTTATGAAGAAGTTAATTCAGTACAGCTCTGTACAGAATATGACTTGTGGAAAACATCTTGAAAGTTACAATAATCTGATTTAACTGTGTTCATGTAGTTGGTTTCAAGACAAGCATTTGTGGTTGAGAAGTATATATATATTTTTTTTTTTTTTTTAAGAAAATGACCAATTGTTTCTCTAGATAAGACACTTTTTCCTCGGCTGGGATCATGTAGGTTCCTTTGAAGCGGCATTGAAACGGCAGTTTGGAAGTTCAAACCGTTGGGAACCATATCAGTTCAGTATATGGAGAAAAATCCTGACTGAAAACAGAAAGACATGAACACCTTGGATGACATGAGGGTGAGTAAATTATCAGGAAATTCTTATTCTGGGTGTGAACTAATCCTTTCATAAACACTGGTAATCAAACATGGCTGATGTCTGTGACATTACAACTATGACAATTTCTAAATGACTCATTTTTGCAGCTATGCTCCAATAAATGGCCTAGATATACTGAGAGGCGAAGTTTTGCATTGTGAACTGTAGAGAATGTCTACACTGTACACTTAAAAGACCAATTTAAATCCTGTTTTGCATGACATTCTTTCTTTAATCAGCATTAAGTAAAGGAACAACAACCAACGTCTGCTATTCCATCTGCTGAGGTCATCACCAAAGTAACCACTTCATGCCTTCAGATTCTTTAATTGCGTGTGCTGAATACTTACTCTGAATATGTGTCCAGGAACAGATGTGCGTCATCTAGAATAACAAGACCTCTGATTTCACGTGAACGCCGCAGGAAAGAGGTCAAAGAGGCTGAGTTTTGACCCGTGAGCTGAGACAGCCGGCCCAATCGTCCAATCAGATTCTGCAGAAGCCCTGCAGAGGACTGACCGAGGGCGGAGCTAAGGGAATCTAAAAAAAAAAAATTATATATATATATATATATATATATATATATATGTATATATATATATATATGTATATATATATAATTAATAATAATGTGAAAACTAAAAATCCCAAATATTTAATCAGACACACTTATTTCTGTAAAACAGGACAAACTTTCTAATAATTCTGAACGCATATGAATATTATATTTATTATTTTATATTATATTATATTATGATATTATATTATATTATACATACTATTGCTTTTCAGTGTTAGTTTAGTATCAAAGATATGTTATAGTTGTCAATTTTTATTATATTATATTATATTATATTATACACAGACATTCATTTCTTGTTCTGAGCCTTATTTCTGTAAAACAGGACAAACTTTCTATATAATTCTGAACATAAAAAATACTTAAGTACGAATATCATATTTATTATTTTATTATATAAAATGATATTATATTACATTACATTACATCATACATACTATTGCTTATTAGTGTTAGTTTAGTATCACAGATACTTATACTTAAATTATACGAAAATGAGAATTGTTTAATAATTTATTTGATTTAATTTAACATTTATTTTCTTACAATTAAAAAAAAGCTTTTTTTATGGTTTTAGTGTTAATTTCAGTTAACAATAACACTGTTGCATACATCAAGGGGCTGTAAATGATTCAGCTGTTTCACTTCCACTAGTCTTGCCACTGAATCACACCATACTTGTACAACTTGTGCAGGACTGTAATGGAAATATGCTAATGACAGTCTGAATGAGACTACAAAACAAGTTAGCATCTCACACACACACACACACACACACACACACACACACACAGAGTCATACCCAATTTGAGCAGTGGCTGGAGCAGAAGACTATTGATATTGCTGAGTTTGCAGTAATATTTCCTCTCTGCGGCCGCCAGCTCATGCAGACTGGCAATAAAACCCATTACATTACGATCTGTCAGCGCCGCACATGTCCGTCCTCCTGCGCACACACTGCTTACATAGCCCAACTACCACAAACACACACACAAAATGAAAAAGAGTCATAACAAGTCATTTAAATAAAGCATCAATGTAGAGGATTCAAAGCACAGTAGTATTATCAGTAAATTATCTGTGAATAAGGTTTATTATACTACAGCAATTTGAAATGATGATGATGGCAAAGTCTTGCTCACATGCATACAAAAGGGCAGCAGCACCGGTTGCTGTGTGTACTCTCCTGTCTGCTCCTCCTCCTCAGTTTGCTCCATCACTTCTTTCACCTGCTGCCCACTGTAGTACAGGATTGGCTGGATGCAATCTCCATCAGCCAATAAGACAGTGTGTTGTTGCCCCGCCCCAATATCCCACACACGAATACCATCTGACAGCTGCAAAGACAAAAGAGGCCAAACAAAGCAAACCAGTCATGATTCAGTATGTTGTCAACACAAATGTGGCCACTAGAAAGGGCCTTAATCCATTAAACAGTGGAGCACTGATGACTCAGTTTACTGTTACATGATTATGTGACTGTGCATTAAAACGTCATTGATACATCAGTAACAGTATCCTATTAGTGTGACCTGTTTGGCTTATCACGTATCTTCCTTGTAGATAATATTTAGTACAGTTACCTCATGAAATGAAAATTGTCTTCTTGTTCTGCATTTTAAACATGACAGCATGAGCTGATGCTCACTGGTTTTTATAGTGCCTTGTGGGTTGTAGGGTGTATCAGTGCTCTGGAATGATTTAGTCAATGGGACAGTCCTAGAAATAGCCAATACCATGTGTTCTGATAACTGAATTAGAGAGATAATCAAAACACACCCAAACAAACTGGATGCACATGTACACATAATGTCTGAAGACTCGCATTGCAACTGGGTGTGTGCAAGTGTCACAGTTTCTAAGCTTGTTATTTCTGCAGTATTTCTAAAACTTAAACGGAAAATAAATTTATAAATATTTTTTCTTAATTCTAAAAATGCAATTATGCAAAGTGCAAAAGTGCTAATCTGTCATAATTTGAATGGGCTTTATTTAGAAACTATTTAAAAATATAGCTGCAAGCAGCAATTACCGGGGTTCGAACACTTAAGGCATTTAAGCATATAAGGAAAAAGACATTACATATTATTTAGCAAGGCAGTACCCAACTAAATCAATGATTAAAAAAACATCTTTGGCAAATCCAGGTCATTTGCCATTGAAATACAATGTTTTTGAGTCCTTTTTAACTGTTATAGCGCCAGCTGTGGTTCGATTTTCTTAAAACTTCACATGCTTGTTTAGAATCACCTGTCTCATGTGCTCACCAGGTTTTTTTTGAACCTTTGAGTTTTCCTTTAGGCTTTATAGGATTATGGGTAAATTTGGACAGGCCCCTTTTCTAAACAACCCTGTTATAGCCTCCCATAAGGTGAAAATTAACATTTATTTTGATAATTATTGACCTAGAGAGTCAAGACTGAGCAAATTAACTAGGACTAGTTCGCAAAAGTAGATTTTTGACATCATCTCAATCATTTAACAAACAATTTAATTGACAGCAGTGGTTCTAGAGGCAAAGTTGTCCGGAATGAGGAGTTCTATCGTATGATATGAATATTGCGTGTATGTATGAAAAAAAACACTCAACGTACAATCGTTCACGACCTTGAAAAATGTGATAAACACCCCCCAGTGGCTGATTTCTGTCAAATTTCTCTCAGACCTTTGGGGTTGTGAGTCAAACAGGCTCACTGACTTTCGCTCTAGTCAGCCTCTGTTAACCTTGCCTAACAGGTGCTCAAAATTTGTCAGCCAATGGCGGCCATGTTTTTAGAGATACGCAGATGTCCTTATAGACACTTGTGGCACTTTGGACCAAGACTGTGCATACCGGTTTTCATGTTGAAAGGACAAATGGTTGTGCAGTTATAGCCATTTTTTTCCCCCTCTAACAGTGCCACCAAGTGGTCAAACTCTGCGATTTTTTTCATGTGACCGCCAATTGAGTGCTTACATAAATATTCTGAGTTTGGCGGAGATATCTCATTCCGTTCAGGAGTTATAGGCATTTTACAAAAAGTGGCCCTGCCCATTTTGAACGTTTTGGCGACCCTTTGCGACGGCGAGACGAAAGTTTGACTTTATTTTGATAATTATTAATATTCGCTGCTCTGGTTCCAATTGGGCAAAAAATCTAGGACTAGTTCGCAAAAGTAGTTTTTTCAAAAAATGCGAAATACCCAAACATTTTGCTAGGCTCATGATCGAATCTTGTCCGATGTGAGCCAAGGATTCCAACAATGGTTTAGGAGTTATGAGCGATTTCGTACTTTTGGGTTTAGGAGTTATGAGTGATTTCGTACTTTTGTTCACTGTAGCGCCCCCTTCAGGCCGATTGCATTGCATTTCAGTTGCGCTGTTGTCTATGCAGGGTCAGAAAGCTCTCGGATTTCATCAAAAATAGCTGTATTTGTGTTCTGAGGATGAACGAAAATCTTACGGGTTTGGAACGACATTAGGGTGAGTAATTAATGACAGAATTTTTTATTTTTGGGTGAACTATTCCTTTAAATCACTATTAAAATTAATCAATTTTAAACTTTAACTCATTCATTATTTTTTCTGCTTTATGTGCATGTATGCATATACCTTGGTTAAGTGTGGAAGGGCACTGGGTGATTCCATGTGTCCCAGCTGTCCAGAAGTGTTGCAGCCCCAGGAGAACACCTGCCATACACACACACACAAACACACACACATTAAATTAGGATTACACTAATACAAACATAACGCTCAAGAGCAAGAGAAGTACGTCACCTGTGATTGGGCGGTCAAGGCGAGTGAGTGATGTGCACCTGCAGCCACTCTCAACACCTCTTTACCATTCAGACTCTGTACACAGACGGGCTGTGGTCTGAAAAGAAAGAGAAAGAAATCACCACATTATGTTCTTCTGTGATGCATCTAATGAGTCTGTCCTCATTTTAGCAGAGCACATTATATTTTAAAGCCTTGGAATCTTATGTAACTCTTGAGTTGGTAGGAAGAGAGTCTCAAGAAGCAAGACTGGGCTGCTCACGCAGAGAGAAAATTCTGACCTGGGAAGAAGGTCTCCATGTCCAAGTTGCCCTTCCTGGCCACGTCCCCAGCTCCACACTTCTGTCTGCAAAGAAGGCAGGTGGGCATCGGCCTCGGGAATGCCTCCTGGAGCGAGCGGGATGGCCCGTGCACGGGGGCGGCTCGTTCGTCGCAAAAGACGTGGAGATACTGAGAGAGCAGCAACAAGTAAGAAAATAACTTAAAAACATTCAAAAAAAATGGGAACATCAATAACTAGAGGCAGAACACAGTCCACATCCAAACTAAAAATTAAAATAACAGATCATAAGAAACTGCAACTCATGGCAGTTTGTTCCTCATTGAATATGCATTAGTTCAGTTCTGCCATATAAACACGACCAAACAGCATAGGGAAAAAAAAAAAAAAAAAATCACATGAATCATTTAACAGCACAGACGCAGACCCAAAGACTTTGCCAACTCCATTTCAACTCTCTAGCAAAACACACACACATATATACACGGTATGGCCAGGTGCACACACAAATAAATACACACACAGACTGCTGCCGTGCTGAGTTATGTTCCAGCCCCACTGGGGTCCATCTGTCACACAAGAAGGGGTGAGGAGATGAGAAAGGGAGAAAGGTGTGTGTGCTGCAGGTAGCTGGCCACCATTGTCTTCTCTAGCCTGTGTATCAGGCTTTAGCTGATTTATGAACTCTGACAAACATACCAGGTTGAGGTATCCTAGTGTCTCGTGAGCAGAGAGACCTCAAAAGTCCTCACATCACAGTCTCGAACTCAGGAAACTAAATGTAAATCACTTTAAACACATGCAAAGGACTAGAGCAGAAAGTTTCTGACACCTCTGGAGACTAATTTGTTTTGATTATATATATTAAAAAGGGGAAATACATTCATGTATCTACAACCTGTTTGTCAACTACAACAAGAAAGACTACTTTTTACAAAAGCTAAATCGCACAAACTGTCAACACATAAACATCTTGGATAACAACGGAGTGAGTATTTTATCTGTAAATGTTTGCTCTGGAAGTGGACTACTCCTTTAACAATTATGCAAATTTTTCCCAAATTCAATGATTATTGTCATGAAAAAATAAATTTCTCAAAAAAACATTTACACTACAATTTCAAAAGTCTCTCATGCTCACTAATTCTGCATTTATTTGTTCAGAAATAAAGTAAAACAGCAGTACTGTAAAATACTGGAAATATTAGCATCACATGATCCTTCAGAAATCATTCTAATATCCTGATTTGGTGCTCAAGAAACATTTCTTATTATTATCAATATTAAACACAGTTGTGCCGTTGTGGAAACCCGTTTTTTTAGGAATTCAGAACAAAGTTCAAAAGAGCAGGATTAATTCAAAATAGAAATAACAAATTTGTAACATTTTTGTAACATAAAAAATTTGGGCTACGCTTCTAGTCTATGTTACAGTGTGATTATACAATTACTGAGTAATATTAATCAACAACATGTATTTATAATAGGGTTAGGATTAGGGATTGCTTTAGGGTTTGTTGCATGTAATTAGACACAATTTACTGTTGTAAATTATGATAAGTACATGTAACCTGTAACAAGGACACAGTAAAAGTGTTACCAAAATGTCAGCTCTTACTGACCACAGACTTTTGAATGGTAGTATAAATTGTGAGATATTTACAGTTAAGGTCAAAAGTTTGCAGAATCTGCAAAATGTTATTGTTTTACAAAAATAAGAGGGATCATACAAAATAGATATTTCACATAAAGGACGTTTACGTACAGTCCACAAGAGAAAATAATAGTTGAATTTATAAAAATGACCCTGTTTAAAAGTTTACATACACTTGATTCTTAATACTGTGTTGTTACCTGAATTTGTGTTGTTACCTTTCCAACAATGACTGTATGATTTTGAGATTCATCTTTTCACTCTGAGGACAACTGAGGGACTCATATGCAATTAAGTGTACGTAAACTTTTGAACAAGGTTTTTTTTTTTTTTGTACAAATTCAACTATTATTTTCTCTTGTGGACTATATGTAAACATCTTATGTGAAATATCTTATTCAGGTCAGTACTAAATAAAAAAAAAAAACTTGTATTTTGTATGATCCCTCTTATTTTGGTAAAATAATTTTGCAGATTCTGCAAGGCGTATGTAAACTTTTGACCTCAACTGTAATTAAATTTAAGAACATTGTTACACTATCATTGATTTGATTTCAATTAAAATAAATTTTGTATTAAAGTATTATTATGAAAATTACAAAAACATCTGTAAAATAAAAAAACAAAGTAACATATCCGGATGCATTACAATAAGAATTTGGGTGTAAAATGTGATTAAATGTCTCAATGCAAAAAAAAAAATTATTGGTGCAAAGATTTTTGAGCTGAAATTGAGACAAATGTCTGTGAGATTCATCCATAAATCTACCTCTAAATCTAAAGTTTTTACAACTGCAACTACACAAAAATACCTTCAATTGTTGCGCTGGATGCCGACTCCTTCACCTCAAACTCTGCAATGTCTGTAACCATGGCAACAGCAAAATATGGAAAACCTGTCCACAAGTGCCGCTGGCAGAAATTTGAAGAGCCGTGGCAATACAACCAATGCCATTAACAAACACATTACAGCAAGCAAAAATTGGCCAGGCAGCGATTTGCAGGGTTTTTACTTTAAACTGACTGAACTAAGTCTTAACACACAGTACAGGATTATGATTAAACTTCACATATTCAGCTAATCAAAGAATACATTCATAGCAATCATTCCTCTGGTTCTTATGCATCTAAACGGCAGTACAGACTCTCTACACTCAGATGATTAAAAAAGCAGAACATTTTCTTTAAATATTTATGAAATTTGTCACAAAAAGGAATGGAGTTGTTAGTTATTCATAGCCTCTGCAGCAGAAACACCAAGCGTGCAATGAGGTGATGGATGAGGGAGGCAAAACTTTGCAACACGCTCATCAACTAGTCCATGCTAATTAAAACTCACACATGCCCATGCAGACTTACGGAGACGGTACACTGGGTGTAAGAGAAGGAGAGCTTGTGTACCCTGAGAGAGCAGGCCAGGCAGGGACAGGCGACGGCTGAGCTCCGCCTCCTCCTCTCGGATGTCCCCCAGGCTTGAGCTTTTCTTCCCCTGCATGGGCTCTTCATGACGGAGTCTCTCCTCCACTCGCTCACGGCCCTCTCCTGGAACCTGGAGTACAAAAAGTTTGATCAAACACATCATAGCTGGGTTATAATTTTACAGTTTCTTCCCAGTAACAGTGCCGACACAAGTGTGAAAATGATATAGGTATATAGAAAATGTACTGGTTAATGTTTAAGGAGAACATGTAAACGTTAGTATAAAAAATGGAAAATGCACTTACCCAGTAACCAATCACTTTTCTCAGGGAGAGCGCTTCGTATGTGGACACTACACGTTCCCCCACTGCAGAGGCACAGGACACCACCAAGTTGTTCAACGCAGAGCCCATTGGAGTCACAGACTGGGCGACCGGGATCAAGGGGTCAGAGGTGATACGATCAGCATGGTCACTGGAGAGCTGCGAGAGGACAGATATAAGAACTTAGAATTGTGCATTTAGAAGCAATTAAACTGTTTGATTCATGATGGCTTGGAATAGTCAACTAGATGGATAGTGATGGCAGGCAGTGATTTTAACTAAATAAACAAAAATGTCGATATTTTTAACTATACTTTTTGTTACAGGAGAAGCTGTCAACTTCATAAACAGGGTTTAGCATGTCAACGTACTACAGTTAACGGTTTCTATTAAATTTGGATAAAAATATACAAATACATACACTACTGTTCAAAAGTTTGGGTTAAGTAAGTTTTTTTTAATAGTAATAAATTTATTCTGCAAAGATGCATTAAGTAGTTTAAATAAATTAAAAATAAAACAATAAATAAACTAAAATTAGTCCTGTAAATGTTAAGAGTGAATTTAGGCATGATATTATGCACTGCCAGTCAGTGTTTGGGGTCAATACTTTTTTTTAAGAATTTTTTATTAAGCAAAATGCATTAAATTGATTAGAGTAAATATGTTTAAAATGAGAGTAAATAAAAAAGGCATCAGTACACTATTGGAGAAAGATTATTAATACACATTACAGTAATTCTGAGAATGCAACTTGATGAATAATGAAAAAAAAAAAATCTAATTGGCTCTAAATGTTCATGTTCAAAATTATTCAACCCCCAAACGTGAAATTTGGTGCAGAATTTTTTATTCTTTAACAAGCATCAAAAAACACTGCTTGGAAGTTAGAAGCTTCGATTACCTCTCTACTGCAATCTTAGCCCATTCCTTGTCTTTCAGATCACTGATAATCTTTGGTTTTCACTTTGCCACTGCTTTCTTCAAATTTAACCAAATATTTTCAATGAGAACTAAATCTAGAGACTGAACAGTCCACTCAAGAACATTCAATGACTGATCCCTGAACCAAGCATAAGTAGGTTTGGATGTATACTTTGGGATGGCTGTCCTACAGAAAGTCCATTGATCATCAGCTTCAAGCTTTGCACCAAAGGCATCACAATTCTGGCCAAAATGGCCTGATACTTCAAAGAATGTTTGAATATGCAGATGGTGTTCTTCTGCTCCTAAGTTTAACATTTTTTGCACCAGACATGCAGATCCATGGGTCCAAAAAAAGTTCTAGTTTGGTTACATCACTCCATAATATATTCACTCCACAGGTCTTTCTAAATAAATTTTTGCACATTCAAGTCAGCGTTTTATGTTCTCAGTCAAGAGTGGCATTCAGTAAGATGCTACAACACGAAAGCCATGCTTGTTTTGTGTTTATCTTATACTCTGCATTTAAAATGTTTTTCAACCTTTCATTGGGTCATCTTGCAAGTCTTTGGCTGTACATTGTAGGTTTTTCCTCAGTTGTTCTGATCAAATATTTTATGATATTGTGCTTTTTTGTTCAATACCCAAGTACAACACATTTTAAATTAAAGGGGTTATCGGATGGTAAGTTCACTTTTACATGTTGTTTAAACATTAATGTGTGTTGGCAGTGTATGTACACAACTACCCTATAATGATAAAAATCCATGCAGTGGTTTTTAAATAATCTTTAAAAATAACATTCCCTTTTTCAGATTGAGCCATTCTCAGATGCCTGTCGTTGTGGCGTCACACCGACAGAGGCCACTCCCACGATAGCTGATTGACATGAGTGTCTTACCTAAGATCAGTTGTAACAGTCCAATCTCCATGTTTTGATGCTGGAGCAGGGATGTAAGTTAGACAAGAATTGAGCGATGGAGGTGTTGTGTTGCTGGATGTAATAATGAATGTAGTGGTCATCATTTACTACCCAAATCTGAGCTACTGAAGATACAGTGGATTACGTTTGTTTGTGAAGGGAATGCACTTCCCGATCTACATATATCCCTCTATGTTCACGCAAATCATTCGTGATCCAGCTTCACTTACAGCAGAAGTGAGTATAAAGCCCCGTTCACACTACAAGCGACACGCAGCGACAAAGCGACGCGATCCCATTCATTTCAATGGAGAGCTGGTGATTTCCGGCGACAAGCGCGACATCGAGCTACAGCGACCATTGGCAACCGGATGGGGTGTGTCTAGCGACACGACAAAGTTCAGAATCCCTCAACTTTATGCAAATGAAGAGCGACTTTCGGGAGCGACAGCCAATAGGAAAGAAGACGGTAGAGCTCATGTGATTGTTCTCCTCTCTCAGCCATAGATAAACATACTCAATGAAAAAAGTAGGCTCTGCTTCTCAGTCGTTTTTGTTTGTATGTACAGATTTAATTTATATTTATATTATATTTAGTCTTTTGCCTCCAAAATGTTTGAATTTAGCAGCAAGAAACCTGATTCGCTGTCAAGGCAACCAGTAGTGAGAACGCCCACTAGCAACCTCGTCGCCAGCCTCTGGCGACATGCAGCAACAGAAGTCGCTGCTAGTGTGAACAGGGCTTAAGGGTTTTTTTTATGAATCTTTACGATCGCTGTTCCTAATAATGTGCTAGTTAGCAAGTTTAACGGCTAAACACGGCTGAAGTAAACAGGCTCGTCACTCCACAGAGAGTAGAGAGGGGCGGGGCGAGCAGAGCTCATTTGCATTTAACGCAGCCTTGACCAGAGCTGATTTTGACAAGGTAAAAAGGGTGTTGTTTTACACTACCACTGAGAATTGTTAATCTAAGTATATTATAGACTTTTCATTAAGACCCTAAAGAATCATATCAACTTGTGGAAAATGGGCATCCGATGACCCCTTTAAGCAATAAGGCTACCAGCTGTGTCTCTAGGAACTTTTAATGTCTTGGAAATCTTTATATAGCCTTAGACTTTCTAAAGTAATATTATTTATTTTTCTCTATAGCTTCTCTATAGCTTTTGTGAGAGCTCTGTTGACTTTGTAGTATTAGATACTGAAACTTCAGCACATGCATGGACTAACTGTAAACATGTGTAACAGCTCAAGCTAATTCTGTTTTCTAATAGTGTCTAAAACTATTTTGTTCCTCACCATACAAAAAAGTGACTAAAAAACAGCAATGTTTAACAGGGGTTGAATAATTATGATGTTGTGTTATTAAAAAAATCCTAGAACTCAAAAATATTACATTATATATTGACATTATCACTTTTGATATGCCGGTAAACTGTTGTAAATGCAATTTTTATAAAATCCTGGATCTTCAGAATAGCTTGTATTTGTAAAATACTGCAGTCTTGGGGAGGTTGAATAATTTCAATTGCAACTGTATATCAACTTAATGCTTGCCGGACATTGTGTTTAAAACTAACCTGAGCAGAATGAAGTGTGCTGGGAGTCTTGGTGGTGTGCTCTGCCAGTGCGTGATCAGAAAGTCTCTTCAGGTAGGCCTTCACTGCCTGCTCATCAGGATATGGGGAGGACTTCCCCCCAGTGGCTCTACAGCTGTCCGGCTCAGGGGTGCTGGTCTCTGCGGCTTCGACACAAACCTCTCCATTTGTGGTAGGAGCTTCAAGCTCCGCTGAGTCTTCTATGGCTGGTTCTACAGGTTTTTGGCTAGATGTGGAAACCTGATTTTGGGGTTCAGAGGCAGGTATGCTCTCAAGAGGAGGTGTAGGGGGTGATTTTGGGATCAGGGTTGGCATGGATGTAACAGGTTCTGTAGGAGAGCTCTTGCCTTGCTTCCCCCTTGAGCTCTGATTTGGGCTGCCCTCTAATACAGACTTGGTCTCACTGCTGTCTGGCTCAACACCTAGTGGACAGTGATGGCCATCAGAAATGATAACATGGTCTTCTTTGTCCGTCATAGTGTACAGCAGCTGATGGCACTGACCACATTTGTCTTGAGGTTTCCTGGGCTCTTGTGGAGGCGGCAGACAGCGCACCAGAGCCAGGCTGTGAGCAGCTCCACAGGCCACCTGCAACACGTGCCTTCCAGCAAGGTGCTCTACCTTCTGGGGCTTGCAGATAGGTAATGCTGAAGTGTTCAAGCCCAGCTGGCACCCGCTTCCCCAAGCCCAGACTTCATGCTTGGCTGAAAGAGCCAGAGTGTGCTGATCCCCACACGCTACCTCCAAGATCTTCACCGTCTGAGGGGGCGTGGAATCAGAGTCAAGCACACCCACAGGGGTTGGGTTAGGGATAACAGAGAGTCCTGATAGGCCACACTGGCCATGAGTGTTTTCTCCCCACATGTGCACTCCTCCATCTTCTGTCACGACTCCACTGTGGGCGGAGCCAGCAGCCACAAAAACAACACGTTGTTCACTAAGAACCGCCTCCAAAATGGGTTCAGTCACTACTGATGATGTTTGGTTCTGTTTCCACGGCAACTCGCCAAAGCTGTAGACTTGTGCCCCTAAATAGAGTATATAAATGATTACATTTCTGGCTTGTAATATTAATGAAAAATGTATGAGAAGCAATAATCAATTGTTTTTTTACAACCTTCTGTTTAAAGCAGTGATTTTCCACCAGGGGACTGGTGCCAGATTAAAATTATTTCAATTAATTATATTAAAATAATAAAACTTAAAAATAAAACTTCTGTCATTAATTATATACTGTCATGTCATTCCAAACATATATCACCTTTGTTTATCTTTGGAACACAAATTAAGATATTTTTGATGAAATCCGAGAGCTTTCTGACCTGCATATATAGTATTCTCGTAGCTTCAATAAATTAAAGTTGAACTACTGATGTCACATTAACTATTTTAACGATGTCCTCACTATCTTTCTGGGCCTTGAACGTGTTACTTGTGTTGCTGTCTATGCATGGTCAGAAAGCTCTCAGATTTAATGAAAAATATCTTAATTTTTGTTCCTAAGATGAACAAAGGTCTTACAGGTTTGAAACAACATGACGATGAGTAATCAATGACAGAATTTTCATTTTTGGATGAACTAAAAATCATATTAAATCATATTTCTTTTTTCCCCTCTCAATATTGCTTTTATTCATGAATTTACCATTCTTGCACTTCTGTAATCACAAAAAGTTCTACTTGATTAATTAAACATTTCTAAACTCCCAGTCATAATTCCAGCAGAAATACCCTAAGGTGCAAATGTTTTTTTAATGAATTTTCGCAGAAGAAATCCAGATGTTTCAAAAGTAATCCATCACTGGGTTTAAGTTGGACACATAAATTTGTTTATTATGAGCATATGCTGCAGTTTTGTCATCTACCATCTTAAATGCTTGAGTGTTTTAAAATGTATTCTTATTGGCTGTCAATGTTTTTTATTGATCATCAAATGAAATGAATAATTCTGAAACAATGCAACAATATTATTCCTCTGTGTGGTTATCATTATAGTTGTGTGTTGACTTTCATATCTCACAGAATTAGAACAATTATTAAAACTTTAGTTATAGTAATCAATATAGTTATCAATGTAGCTTGGTGTGAACGCCTGGCCTTTAGCCTACATGGGGGCGGTCTTAAGAGTCAAAAAGTTTAAAAATCACTGTGAACGAAAAATTTCCAGCTGTTTATTGTGAAACAAACATTCAACAACACACACACAAATAAAAAAAATTTTTTGTCGTAAATGCTTAAGAACACCGTTTTTGGACAGTAAGATTTTTATTGTTTTTTAAAGTCTCTTTTGCTCACCAAGCCTGCATTTATTTGATCCAAAATACAGCAAAAGCTATAATATTGTGAAATATTTTTACTATTTAAAATAACTGCTTTCTATTTGAACATATTTTAAAATGCAGTTTATTCCTGTGATCAAAGCTAAATTTTCAGCATCATTACTCCAGTCTTCAGTGTCACATGATCCTTCAGAAATCATTGTAATATGATGATTTGCTGTCCAGAAAACATTTATTATCATTATTTTCAATATTTAAAACAGTTTAGTACATTTTTTCAGGATTCTTTGATGAATAAAAAGATCCAAAGATCAGCATTTATCTGAAATAAAAAGCTTTTGTAACATTATACACTATACCATTCAAAAGCCTGGAGTCAGTATAATTTTTTTTTTTTGGAGGGGGGGGCGTGAATACAGAAATGAATACTTTTATTTAGCAAGAATGCTTCAAACTGATCAAATGTAATGATAAAGGCATTTATAATGTTAAAATAGATTTCTATTTCAGATAAATGCTGTTCTTCTTAACTTTCTATTCATCAAAGGAACCTGAAAAAAAATCTACTCAGCTGTTTTCAGCATAATAATAATAAATGTTTTTTGAGCAGCAAATCAGAAAATAAGAAAGATTTCTGAAGAATCATGTGAGTGGAGTAATGATACTAAAAATTCAGCTTTAAAATCACAGGAGTATATTACATTTTAAAATTCCAAAAAAAAAAAAGAAAACAGTTATTTTCAAAATCAAATAAAGCTTGGTGAGCAGAAGAGACTAACAAACATTCAAAATCTTACTGTCCAAAAACTTTGACTGGTAGTGTATCCAAATAATAATGATTCCATTTATTTTTTTTATTTTTTTTTTCATTTTAGTGTAGTTTGCCTAAAAATAAAATGCAAACCTACAGTATATGACTTTCTTCTGTACAACCCATACAAAGTCAGTGAGGTCTAAAACAACACTGCACACCAATGAATTTCACTGCATGGACATTTTTCAAAATATCATTAAAACTTAAACAGGTTTTTGGAATGACATGAGAGTGAGTAATTAATACTCATTTATGTTGCGACCTATCCTGTTAAATTATTGTTTCACGAGTCACAGCTGATGATTTCAGCTTGGTAAGACATTTCAAAGAAAGATTGTGCTATTAAATTTTATTGAAAGATCACAAAGAAAAACATTTTTTCTCTGCAACCAATAACTTGTGCACAATAAGACCACATAACTAGCGTCTGTTTTGATGCTGACTTTAACCTGTTCACAAAGTGCTCATCAAATATTACTATTTTGCATCTAGAGAGTTGCCCAGCCAAATTTGCATGTGTATCTAGAGTGAATAATAAATGTATTACCTTCTACTAGCAAAACACCATGTCTAGCTCCCAGGGCAGCCTGAAGCACCGGCCGGGAGAGCAGCACCCTATCCGGTGTGGTGCTGTAGGAATATCCCCTCCATGTGTGGAGAAGTCCTCTCTCCCCAGAACCGTCCTCCTCACCACAACTACAAACACAGTAATGAATACACTCTTAGAAAAGTCATGAGACAAAAAGCTGAGAAGCGTACAAACGCTGCATTGTTCAACACTGCTGGCAGACTGTCTTTGAACACACTTACCTTATCTGCTTCTCCATCTCTAAACGTTCCCCATATCACAGCTGTTACGTTTGTCACTGTGGATGATTGTTCTGTGAGGGAACAGGTGATGTATGATTTCAGATGTTGAATGACCACAAAGGGTTCTTTTTAATGGTAAAATAAGTAAGTGAAATGCTTCCAAGTCCAGAATTTGTGCCAAGCAAAGACTAACAGGGTAAACACACATGTACACACAATGTTCAGGGCCAAAGGTGACTCAGTGCTGTGATGAAATCATCAGCTGAACTGATAAACACAACAACAGATCTGGGATACTGTCTAATAAATTTACAAACTCCTTTTCTGAGACAAGCTGTCAAGCCGATTTAGTTGGTCGTGAATAAATGACATGCATCTAAGCAAGGTAAACACATTATGATTGACCTATGAGGTACAATATCCTAATTAATTACATTAACCATCTCATGTCTAATATGAAACTAAACATGTCTGATGAGACCAAAGCACAGCATATTTTGAGAAACATCCACGTCGACAGGTGGGGATCATGTTAAATAACTGATGAATGAAAAACACCACTGTAAAGCCATCAAATACAATACAGTCCCTAGAAAACAGAAACATTTCTAATCTCAATTCTATTCGCTATTCCAATATCACTCAAGCTAATAAATACGGAGCTTCGTTCATTCTTACCCCGATATGTCAGATTAAAGATCCCAGACAGAAAGAAGCGAATGAGTCTCAGCTTAAAATATCTTGTCAGCTTTTAAAACACTTGATCAGAGAAGTAAAATAAACCGGTAAGTAGAGCAGACATACAGCAGAGCGAAGCTCATGATGATTACGATGATGATAATCGGGTGTGTTGTTATGGTGCTGTTGTGAGCGCTTCAACGGACGGAGATTCGGGAGGGACAAACTAGATAATGTATTTACGCTTTCGCTTATTCTACTCAGTTGGTTGCTTGAAATATTGAGCTAGTAAGCTAAATATGTTAGTTTACTAGTCGACAACTGTAAAGTCAGTGGTTTGCAGGTTAATAATAATAATAATAATAAATGGACTAATACTGCTTTTGCATTTGTTGCATTAGAGCAATTGTTGTCTATGTAGATTAGGCTAAATTACAAGTAAAATAATAAAAAATTGGCATTTCATCCTGTCGGGATTTATTACCTTAAGTATGCTAATAGTTAATTAGTACACTAGCAGTCAAAAGTTTTTGAACAGTAAGATTTTGAATGTTTTTTAAAGCCTACATTTATGTGATCCAAAGAAAAAAAACAAATTTAAAAAAAAATATTTTTACTATTTAAAATAACTGTTTCTGTCTGAATATATTTTCAAATGTAATTTATTCCTGTGATTTCAAAGCTGAATGTTTAGCATCATTACTCCAGTCGCATAATCCTTCAGAAATCATTCTAATATTCTAATTTGCTCCAAAAAAATTACTATTATTATGCTGAAAACAGCTGAGTATATTTGTTTTAGGTTTCTTTGATGAATAGAATGTTCAGAAGAACAGCATATATCTGAATTAGAAATCTTTTGCAATTTTATAAATGTCTTTATCATCACTTTTGATCAATTTAAAGCATCCTTGCTAAATAAAAGTATTCATTTCTATAATTTATCCCACAACCCCCCAAAAAAAGATACTGGCTCCAAGCTTTTGAATGCTATAGTGTATACAATTACAAAAGCTTTTTATTTAAGAAAAATGCTGATCTTTGGATCCTTCTTATTCATCAAGGAATCCTGAAAAAATGTTCTCTGTGTAAATGTAAATGTAAACTGTGTAAATATAAACTGTAAACTGTTTTAAACATTGATAATAAAAATAATAATAAATGTTTCTTGAACTGCAGATCAGCATATTAGAATGATTTCTGAACATCATGTGACACTGAAGACTGGAGTAATGATGCTGAAAATTTAACTTTGATAACAGGAATAAATTACATTTTAAAATATATCCAAATAGAAAGCAATTATTTAGTAAAAATATTTCACAATATTACTACTTTTGCTGTATTTTGGATCAAATAAATGCAGGCTTGGTGAGCAGAAGAGAATTTTTTAAAAAACATTAAAAATCTCACTGTTCAAAAACCTTTGACTGGTAGTGTATGTATTATAAATTTTATAATTAATGTGTATACAGTAGTACAAATATTTTTTTATGTTGACACTATCAAATCATGCAGCTGAGAATTGCTTTATATGCGAATAAAGTAAAATGTACTATAAATCCAACTTTAAATATATCACTGGGTGATAGTTTACACTTTGCGACTATATAAACAATAAAGCAGCTGATATTTGCTATATGGCATATTTTATTTGTGTAAAACTTTTAATTTCTCAGAAAATGGTGGGTTTATGTATTTTTTTTTTTTGTAGATGAGTGTACTTTCAAGCTTATCCTTTTTAAAATATTTTTTTTATCTCCACTGCCCCTTCTCAGCTTTCTTTCTCACATAGTTATACTGAGACACACACACACACACTTACACCCTCTGGGTATTTTAGATGCACCAGCCTTTCAAAACAAACCAGCAGTCCCTTGCCTCTCTTTATTTTTCAGCCAATTGGATGGTGGTTCGCAGAAGAATTCTGATTGGCCTGTGACCACACAAGCGGCACTGGCAGCTGCAGGAGGCAGAAGAGCAACAGAAAGAGAGAGAGAGGTACAGAGAGACAGGAGGAGAGCTCAGAGTAATCGTAGGAGGACAGAGAAGGGAACTTGTGTCAGCGTGGGAGCTGTCAGCCGCCTGCAGCAAGAGAATGACATGCTGGATAAAGGGGCAGCGATGATGTCCAGTACCACGTTCAAAATGTCCAGGTCATAGTGAGAGCCTCCTGTCATAACAGCACTAGTTCCATCAAGATCCTTCAGAAGAAGCAGACAGCATGCAGAACCTCCGGCATGCAGCTTCTGAGGCTTTCCAGCGTCTCGGTAAGTGCATTTCAGCTGTGTCTAAGAATATATAATCAGTAACAAAATTTATCCTTAAATACGTGTGTTAATGTCCCATCACATGTAGGAAAGAGAAATAGTGCATAAATACAGAGATTAAAACAACAATATTCTTCATTCGCAGCATCTCAGCTGCACATTAAAACTGTAAACAACTTGATTCAAGTACTCTGAGCTGCATATAATGAAATAAAATTTGCATTCTTGTTTGTGTCTAAAATAATAATTAGTTCAGATTGTATTCTTTGTATTTGTGCTCCTTTGTATTATTTCTCATATCAGCTTTATGTTATTGAGCATACCTTGTTGCTAATAGTAAATTTAATGTGAGAAGATACTAACCCCTATAGCTCATAAACCTTATAAACCGACCCATCTCATATTTGTTGGCTTGATTATCTCTGAAACAGCTCCTCAGATCTCATTACATTCCCAAAGAGACAATACTCTCCTAAAAACAGTTTAAAAAGTGGTCTTAGCTGGTTTATCTGGTCTCCAAGGCAGGCTAGTTAACAAATGTGTAAGTTATTATCGTTAACTAAAACTTAAAACATTTTTAGTAATTGAAATAAAGCTGAAATAAAATTTTGTGTTTAACTAATTTAACTAAAACTATTAGTATTTAACTCATTTAACTAAAACTGAAACTAAAATAAAATAATTTAAACCTAAAAGTAATATTTAAATAATAATAATAATAATGTCAAAGGCACTTAACAAAATTGTCAAAAATAAACTAATATTAAAATAAAAAATAAATAAAATATAAAAGCTAATTCAAATTATT
Organism: Labeo catla; assembly: GCA_012976165.1. Taxonomy (NCBI): domain Eukaryota; kingdom Metazoa; phylum Chordata; class Actinopteri; order Cypriniformes; family Cyprinidae; genus Labeo; species Labeo catla. The sequence goes on from VONZ01000080.1 coordinate 1,045,335, forward strand.
ATATATTACATATACAGTAAAATAGGACAGGTAGAACCACCAAAACAGACCATCTTATCCTCTTAAGGCTGTTTAAGGTGTTTTTTCAGCAGGGTATGTAACTAAACCATAGCAGAAGAAGCCAACAGATTGTTGTGGCTAAGCAGATGTCATTGTCGATGTGCGTTGGAAGACAAATAGCCCATGTATCCTTGTAGCAGAAGAGAGGATCCTTCTTGACCTGTGGATACAAAACTGAATGACCTACACAGAGATTTTATCCCTGGTTTGCTGCATGGCAGAAGTGAGATTTTGATGTGATGGAGGAGGGAAGGGCAGCTTCCTGTAGGTGAGAGGAAAACAGCTTGTAACAGCATCTGTGTCCATCTCTTGAGAGGCAGGAGGCCTGGGAGCGAAGAAAACTGTGTATGTTATGTGTGGAAAAAAGCAGGCACTAGTGAAAGTCATTGACTTTAAGTATATCGCACTAGTGGTAAATCTGTCGCTGGCTATTTCTGGACATGTGTTTAAGCACATTTTCTCTACATCTACGAAAGTCATTACTGTCTTGTGAGCAGTCAGCAAGTGTGCATTTTTCTCAGAACTGCCAGTTTATATGCATTTCTTGGGCGGACCAACCTGAAATCAGTTCCTTTTTCTTAATTCTGTGGACCAGTTTCTTGTCTGGGTAAATTTTTCATAGGCTGGTTCTCATATTCAACTCATATTCTTGGTTAAAGACCCCATGAAATGGCTATACGGATTCCTGTGTTGATGCATTTCCTTTTGAAACATAAGGTTGTGGTGGGTTATATGAAAAGGTTAAAAAAGAGACCTATTATGCCCCTAAAGTTTCAGCACAAAATACCTCACAGATCATTTATTATATCATTTTGGAAATGCCTATTTTAAGTGAGAAAATACACACTGTTTTCATGCATGTCTCTTTAAATGCAAATGAGCTGCTGCTCCCCGCCCCCTTTTCCAGAATAGGGCTGTGCTTTTGCAGTTTGAACCTCAGATACTCTACTAAAAAACATCTGTTTGGTTTTGATTATCATGTCTATCGTGCTGAAATCATGCATGTTAAACCATATTAGTTTAAATTTCTAATATACATTTTTCTAAGCACACAAATCCGAAGCACACGCACAGAAAGTGGCTGTCACACGGCATGTGAGTACTAAACTAAGTTCTCTTTCATGTTGCATTGCGCTTAAATGGTCAAATACGCACAAGTTTATGTTAAAAACACACGAGTTACAAAAACAGTCGGTTATGTCTGTAAAGGTAAACAGCTGGGAAAAAAAAAACATTTATATTAGATCTGTGTGGCAGCAGCTTAATATAAGGTAGAACAGTTAGCATGCTTTGCTCAAACTTTTGCAATGGCGTAAGAACTGGTACAACGTTGTCGCTTGCGAAAACACAATGACAGTGCCATGCATGTAAATGTGGAGATTAAGGGGAGGTAATTTTATAATAAGATCCTCTTCCTACGTCACAGTGGAGCTCTATGTAGCTTGTTTTTTCACAATCTTGCAGAGAAAGGCTTACCAAAAAAAAATATTTCACCCAATTATAGCACTTACACATGGAAAAAGTCAGATTTTCATGATATGTCATGTTTAATTGCATGATTTGCTGCTTGCTTTTGCTCATCAGTGGAATATTATTGGACCAAAATTTGAGTATATTTGTATATTGCTGTGCGAAGAAGATTATCAATATTTTTGGACTGTTATCCCACAAGAGAAAGACTATTTATGTATTTAATCCACATTTCTGAATTGTACACTAGGTGTACAAAAGCTTATGGATGGTCTCAAAGCTGACAGACATTTATTGGAGTCTTTAAGTTTCTTGGCCTTCGTCCAACCAATCACTGCACTTGTCTGTTTTATGAGTGATGGGTGACTGGCAACATACTAAACGACACTTACTGCTGTACACACTGCTTACAGAATACAGATCAGCAATGAGAGAGAGAGAGAGAGAGAAAGGAGGGAAAACATGAAGAGTTGGCAACAGAATGCAGAATCCTAAGGAAGGGGTGTCAAGTGGTGATGAAGGAGAGAAGGATCTTGATGGAATAGGGAAAGATGCTCGTGCCGAGACAGAAAGAGTGGAGTGTAGAGATGGATGAGAGGATGAAAACAGAGACCGGGAAGCCGTGATGCATCTGAGCATGAGTTATGAGCTCTCTTAGCCCTCCCTTCCCCTGACTCATAAATATCTGTGCAGACAGACAGAGAGAAGGGAAAATATGCTCCGGGGGAAGCAGAAACATACAGAGACAGCAAAGATCACACACAAGGACAAACAAAAATATAGTCTCTCACACTGAGATACCTGTATGATTGGCATTTTTATAATATATAGAATATTTTTCAATAACACACTCTAAAACATGCTGGGTTAAATACAACCCAGCGCTGGGTGAAATATGGGCAAACCCAGTGACTGGGTTGTTTAGACCCAGCGGTTAATGTTAAACATTTAACCCAACCTTTTGGGTAGTTTTATTTAACTTAACTATGGTTTAAAAAAAAATCTAAAAAATATGGCTGGCTATAACCTCAAAATAACCCCAAAATAGGTTGTAAATTAAAAATCACACACAGAGGCATCAGCAATAATCAGAAGGTAAACATTCATTAATAAGCAATTTAAAAAATGTTTATTTATTTAATCAGCTTATTAAGAAATGTTCATTTATTGAACACATTAATAAATGTTCATTTCCAATCTATTTTGGGTTCATTTTAAGCAAGACATATAGTCATTTTTAAGCAATAGTTGTGTTAAATAAAATCCAATCGCTGGGTTTGTCCATATTTCACTCAGCACTGGGTTGTTTTTAACCCAGCATTTTTAGAGTGTATTTATGCTTAAGAAATGCATACGCATTTCACCCAAAAATTAAACATTCCTGAAAATGTACTCGCCCTCAGGCCATCCAAGATGTAGAGTTTTTTGTTCATCAAAACCAATACATCACATGCTCACCAGTGGACCTTGTGTGTGCAGTGAATGGGTGTCGTCGGAATGATTCCAAACAGCTAATAAAAACATCACAATAATCCACAAGTAAATAAACATGACTCCAGTGAAGCAAAAGGCTGTGTTTGTAATAAACAAATCCACTATTAACACATTTTTAACTTCAAACCATCCAGCTAAAATACGAGTCCTCTATTCATAATATTGCTTCTCCAGTGAAAAAGTCATCTGAACTGAATCAGGAGAGAAATGTGCACTGATCAAGCACTGTTTACAAAGAAAAAGTCCAAAATAGTTCAATATGTTGGTGGATTTTGAACTGAGAGGACAACAGGGAATGGACTTTTTCACAGAATGAAGCGTTATTATGGATTATGAACTCCAGAAGCGATGGTTTAAAGTCTAAATGTCTTAATGCTGGATTTGTTTCTCACAAACATGCAGCTTTTAACTTCACAAATTGTTGGACTGGAGTGGTGTGGATTACTTGTGGATTATTGTGATGTTTTTATCAACTGTTTGGACTCTCATTTACTTATCCATTGGTGAGCATGTTATGGAATGCTACATTTTTCAAATGAAGAAACAAACTCGTCTACATTTTAGATGGCCTAAGGGTGAGTACATGAGTGAACTATTCCTTTAAGTGTTACAAGTGAATTCAATGATGAACTGCCTTTAATTGGAAATTGAGTGTTTACTGTTGCCCTTTTGCATTATTGATTCACTATTTCCTATTTAATACTGTACAGCCGCTTTGTCACAATTAGGTATTGTTAAAAGCGGTATATAAATAAAGGTGACTTGACTTGACTTCAAATAATACTTCCTTTGGCATGTACACTACTAGTCAAGATATTCTTAATGTTCAAAATAAGAATAATAAGAATTCTCTTCTGCTCACCAAGCCTGCATTTATTTGATCTGAAGTACAGCAAAAGTGATATTATGAAATATTTTTACTATTTGAAATAACTGCTTTGTTTTTGAATATATTTTAAGATGTAATTTATTTCCTGTGATCAAAGTTAAATTTTCAGCATCATTACTCCAGTCTTCAGTGTCACATGATTCTTCAGAAATCATTCTAATATGCTGATTTGCTGTTCAAGAAACATTTTTAATATTATTATTATTATCAATATTTAAAACTGTTGAGTACATTTTTCAGGTTTCTCTGATGAATAGAAAGATCCAAAGATATGCATTTATCTGAAATAAAAAGCTTTTGTAACATTATACACTACGCCATTTAAAATCTTGGGGTCCGTATCATTTTATTTTATTTTTTGGGCAAAGAAATTATAGAAATTAATACTTTATGTAGCAAGGATGCTTTTGAATTGATCAAAAGTGATGATAAAGGCATTTAGAGTTAAAAAGGATTTCTACGATTTTTTCTGAACTGTCTATTCATCAAAGAAACCTGAAAAATTCTACTAATTCTAATAATGTTTTCTAAGCAGCAAATCAGAATATTAGAATGATTTCTGAAGGATCATGTGACTGGAGTAATGATGCTAAAAATTCAGCTTTATAATCACAGGAATAAATTACATTTTAAAATATATTCAAATAGAAAGCAGATATTTGAAATAGTTAAAATATTTCAAAATTGTACCTCTTTTTATTGTACTTTGGATCAAATAAATACAGGCTTGGTGAGCAGACTTTTTTTAAAAAAACATTAAAAATCTTACTGTTCAAAAACTTTTGACTGATACTGTATTTCTAATAAATACATTATTGATTCAATCCCTGATGTGAAATGAACTCCCTATAACCTCCTGGAGTTTCATGGCAGGTTTTGGTTAATAGAGACTGGTCATCGCTGGATGATGACCTTTCTTCCCTGTCAAGGACGACACAAATCTGATGGCAGCAGAGCTCCTTAGAGTGACACCTGCAGCAGTGCCAAAAAGAGATTTTAGTAAATTAGATCTGGAACGATCCAACAGAGACATACATTCTTCTGGGTCAACTTGCAGGGCTTTGTGATTTAATCATCTAATGGGATGTAGTTATATCAACATTAATGCAACCAACTATAACAGGAGCCTTTAATGAAATCATTTCTATATCACAATAACCACTTTGGTATTAGTCTCTCAGAAAACCGCAGCCGTCTCTGCATTGGGATTTAAGTTATTCTAGTGTTAAAGAAAAGTTCTTTGTAAAAACTTTCTTCTTAACAGAGAAGTTCTGTATAGTATTTGACATGGTAAAAGGCACTGGACAGTTTTAGGGCAGAACTGTCTTCCTGCAGTCACATTGAGAGTTAAAACCTACAAAGATTGGCTTATTTTTATATTCTCTGTATCTTTTGCCTAAACAGAGTTCATTTTATTGTGACTGACTGTCAGAACATATTTAATCATGCATTACATAGCAGATGCACTTAGCCTCCTAGAGACACTTTTCAAATATACATCACTGAAATGGTCGTTTTAATAGCTGAGCGCTGTTTTACAGAGCACTGTGGTCATGGGCTCTTTCTCTTCCTCTCTTGGTCCGTTCCTCTCGCTCTGATCTCGTTCAGTGTTATATTTACTGCTAAAATTGAAATGAAGGTGAAGGGTAAATTTCAGACCCCCTGTACACAACCACCTGCTCCTGTTTGCCTCTCACGTCAGGAGCTTAAACACAGAGCGTGACTCACCTTGTACCTGCTTTATCAAACCACACACACACACACACACACACACAGTTACATACTGAAAATTCTGGAGTATTATGGGTTTTTCCACTATGGTCTATAAAATTAAAGCCTTTTTATTTATTAAATGTATGTAAGGAAATTAATGTATGTCTTCAATATAATAAAATATATAATATTATTATGTTATTATACATTATTTTTATTCATATATTTACATTATAGGACCCAGTTTATATGACGTATCTTTAACTACTATGGATTAGCATTTGATACAATGCACATATTGTGTACATTGTTTTACATTTTTACATATATTTACATTTACAACATTTTTTACTTTATCCAGGTGCTATCCTTATAAAAGTTCTTGAAATATCATTATAAAGCCATAACACACCAAAATGCATTTATCACACATTAAGTATACTGCAGTAAATACTGTATGTTATTTATTAAATGTATTAAATGAGAGTAATGTATGTAAATGTATTCAGTATAATTTTATTTATTTTTATTGAATATATATATATATATATACATATACACACACACACATTGCAATTTAATATTATAATTAAATATTTTATTATAATATATAATTAATAATATAATATATTTAATATTATATTAATATTAAATAATATATTTAAAATACTTGGATAAATGCAAGAAAGTATATGTATGTGTGTGTGTGTGTGTGTGTATGTATATATGGTCTTTATATTTTTTAGATATATTTATAAAACCGTTACAAATAGTTGACCTGAAGTGTGCTGCAGTGAAAACTGTATTATTTATTAAATGAAAGTAATGTATAATGTATAAGTATAATTAAATATAGAATTGTATAATATTATTATACATTTGATTTATTTTGTATTTAATGTATATATTTATAATATATTTAAGAATCATGTATTATATATATTATAATTTAATATATGTATATATGTATATATATATATATATATATATATGTTATAATTTAATATTATAATTAAATATTATATTATTATATATAATTAATATATTTAATACACTTGCATAAATGCTATATATATATATATATTTATATATATAAAGGTCTTTATATTTTTTAGATATATTCATAAAACCGTTAAAAATAGTTGACCCATTTCTCACACATTAAGTGTACTGCAGTGAAAACGGTATTTTATTTATTAAATGTATAAAATGAAAGTAATGTATGTAAATGTATTCAGTATAATTAAATATATAATGTATATATTTAAAATTTATGTATATATTTATAATATATTTAAGAATAGTTTATTATATATATATTATAATTTAATGTGTATATATATATATATATATATAAGGTCTTTATATATATTTATAGATATATTTATAAAACCATTAAAAATAGTTGACCCATTTCTCACACATTAAGTGTACTGCAGTAAAAACTGTGTATCTGGACATTTAAAGCTCATCTACATTGCTCTTTTATGTTTTACAGGGTTAAAACAAAGACATCTGGGCTATGAGGAGGTAAGAACATTTGACATGACATTGCACAACATATTATGAGCACAAACAAACATCCCTCCACCCACAGAGACAGGACAGATGACAGCTGGAGGCGGACGAAAGAAATACAGCACAACCCCCTAATGGGGGAGAAAAAAAGAGAGAGAGAGAGAGAGAGAGATAGGAAAGAAAAAAATGCAGCAGTGCCCTCTACTGGGAGAAAGAGAGGCTGTGTTTTTAATAGCACACAATTCTGTTCTTGCTGGTTCCACAGTATGAATATTTTCTTAATGCACAGAATACCCATGTAGCCTACTATCTTTGCTAAAATAAACACAGTATACAACAGAGCCAATAGACCCCGTCCCAACTGGTGCACAATAACTATTTTCATTTTGATTAACATGTGACAACAATGCAGCAGCATGTTACTTTTTGAAAATGTTTTTTTTGTACTATTTTTTTTTAATACAGTGCAGTATACAAAATATATTGCATAGAATTAAGTAGCAGCGTACAACATTCTGTCCTCCTGTCAGTAATTGGTGTCTTATTCCTGGCTCAATCGAGCATGTCACATCTGGACACAGAGTCCAGAGAGCCAAAAACAATAAAGAACAGAGAAAACATCCATCATGCTCTTTCTCTCTCTACAATTACACTCCAGCAACCCTAGTGGCTGACCAGACTCACCAGAGCATGTAAATACACAAACACACACTTACATATAAAGGGGCCACAAAAAAATGTTTAGACATTTAATGTAAACCACACTTGAATAGCAGCTTTCAACACTGATAATAAGAAGAATTTTTCTGTAGCACCAAATTAGTATATTAGAAGGATTTCTGAAGGAAGACTGGAGTAATGGCTGCTGGAAATTCAGCTTTGCACCACATGAATAAATTACATTTTAAATTATATTACAAAAGAAGACATTTTTTAAATTGTAATAATATTTCTGTTTTACTCATTTTTTGATCAAATAATTGCAGCCTTATTGAACATAGTGCTTATGTTCTCTTACTTACTGACCTAAAACCAGTCAAAAGTTTTTGAACAGTAAGATTTTTAATGTCTTTTAAAGAAGTCTCTTCTGCTCACCAAGCCTGCATTTATTTGATTCAAAGTACAACAATTTTTGAAATATTATTACTGTTTAAAATGACTGTTTTCTGTCTGAATATATTAAAATATATCATTTATTCCTGTGATTTTAAAGCTGAATTTTTATCATCATTACTCCAGTCACATGATCCTTTAGAAATAAATCCTATGAAGAATCCCTTCCTTGCTAAATAAAAGTATTAATTTCTATCATTTCTTGATAGAAATTAAATATACCCCCCTAAAAAATATACTGACTCCAAGCTTTTGAATGGTATAGTGTGTTACAAAAGCTTTTTATTTCAGATAAATGCTGATCTTTAGATCTTTCTATTCATCATAGAATCATGAAAAATGTTCTCAGCTGTTTTAAATATTGATAATAATAATAAAAAATGTTTCCTGAACAGCAAATTCGCATATTGGAGTAATTTCCGAAGGATCATGTGACATTGAAGACTTGTGTAATGATGCTGAAAATTTAGCTTTGATCACAGGAATAAATTACATTTTAAAATATATTCAAATAGAAAGCAGTTATTTTAAATAGTAAAAATATTTCACAATATTACTGCTTTTGCTGTATTTTGGATCAAATAAATGCAGGCTTGGTGAGCAGAAGAGACTCACCAGTCTTACTTTTCAAAAACTTTTGACTGGTAGTGTATGTAATATAATATAATAAGAATGTGGATACAAATTAAGATTTTACCCATCTTAGACAGAGATGAACAGAGTAATTCACCAATTCACCTCAATCTGATAAGAAACGTCTTTACAAAGCCTGAAAACTGCATCTCTCCACAGTTACATTCTTTATTCTCTCTTATTTTTCTCTCACAGTCACCATTTCTCACTGTCCGTCCCATCATGCTTTTCTCTCCAGTTGTTGAATGGATGCATTTGTTCCCCTTAGCAAATATAACATGGCTGTTTGTGTTTGGCTTTCAAGGATGGGAGATGGAGTCATAAGACCAGGCCTGCAGACACACACATACACACACACACACACACACCCACGCACAAACACACACACACTTTCCCATGCAAGTCATATGAGTTATACAGCTTATTTAGAGATAGTGAGAGTGAGTAAGAGTGGAGAAGATTTGAAGATGGAGGATTTCCTGTGGAGAATGCGGGTTTGGGCGTCTTTGAGCTTGAGGAGATGTTGTTGGTGTTGTGGAGATAAAACAAATGAAGTCAGAAGGGACGGAAAAGAGGAAATGTTTGAGATGAGAGTGGAAGAGATAAAAGAAGTAATGAAAACAGAAGAAAAACCATCAGAAACTTGGAGTGTGTCCTCCCTCCCAGTTGCTGAGGTCAGATGGGTTTGTTTGTGTGTGTGTGTGTGTGTGTGTGAAAGAGTGTTTGACATCAAACACAGCTATATGAGGATGTCTTTTTGAATTACTATAACATGGACATTGGTAACATTATACATAATTGTCTAAACTACTAAACTGTTAAACTATTTTAGCATTTCCAAACATTTAGTGTTCTTGTGTCACTTTTAAAAAAATACTGAGAGTTGAAAGTAATGTATTTGACTGAAGGGAAGCCGTTTTACAGTAGTTCCAAATAGCACGTCGCTAACGATTATTTTTGTAATTGAGTACTCTGTTGATTATTCTGACAATTAATTGAGCAATCTGATCATTATAATTAATTTTTTGTAGTAATAAAAATAGACCTAAGTAAACAGTAGCCTTTCAAATGATTTAAAATACTTATATAATAGCAATGACACAATAATTAGTTCAAATAAAGTTTCAACAATAGAACTAATGTACATTAGGCATTACAACAAATGCCTGAAGAGGGAGCTACACTTTCCTGCGTGATCTAATCCGTGTTTAATATATTGACTCAACAACTTTAATTCAAGTGTGCACTTAATCTTTAATATTTGGCCATTTACTTATGATAGAAAAGCTACAGACATTGTAATTTCCCAGATGAACGTTATAATGAACCCAAACTCACAACAACATGCAGAGATGAAGTTTGAGACGCTCCACACATGTAAATGATAAAAGTTTGTGTAGCAGCATTTACTGTGAATGGAGCCGCTCTAAAAGGCACGTAACGTTACGTAACACGTATGTAAATAATTAAAGCGCATATTTAAGTTGGCTTGAGAAAGCCAGTTTGCTGATATGCTATTTTCTTCTGAGACTAAATCTGTCGACACTAGCTCGTCCTAGAGCTTTAACTCTACAAACTCCAAACTCAGCCCAGATTATCAGACTGATCTGAAGTTAGTTGCTATATCTTTTCTAACTGATCGGATATACGATTTTCCTAAAAATGACAATTAAAATTGGGAAAAATCCCATAGACTTACACTGACGGAATGTTCAAATGAGCCAACACTTTTCAAATTCCAACTGTCAAAACTCCCAGAATCCTTTGAGACTCAATCAAGCTTCCCTTCCCTTCCCTTCATGTACTGTATTTCTAATCCATTTAAACTCATTCAAACTCTATCCATCCATCCATCTATCTATCTATCTATGCCTAGCAACAAGAATCATGCTAGTAACTTGCTAATCATGCTAGAAACATGCTAGTAACTTGGTAATCATGCTAGTAACATACTAGTAACTTGCTAATCATGCTAACAACATGCTAGTAACTTGCTAGTCATGCTAGCAACATGCTAGTAACTTGGTAATCATGCAAATAACATGCTAACGACATGCTAATCATTCTACAATCATGCTAGCAACATGCTACTAACTTGTTAATCATGCTAGTAACTTGCTAATCATGCTAACAGCATGCTAGTAACTACTAATTATGTTTAGCACATGCTATAACTTATAATATTGCTAACATGTTAGCTAACTCGCTAGTCTCTCATCAACATAGAAGCAATGCTACAACATGCTAGTAACTTGCTAATCATGCTAGTAACATGCTAGTAACTAGGTAATCATGCTAATAACATGCTAACGACATGTTAATCATGCTACAATCATGCTAGCAACATGCTACTAACTTGATAATCTTGCTAGAAACATGCTAGCAACTTGTTAATCATGCTAGAAACATGGTAGCAACTTGCTAATCATGCTAGTAACTTGCTAATCATGTTAACAACATGCTAGTAACTTGCTAATTATGTTAGCACCATGATAGTAAAATGCTAGTAACTTGCTAATAATCTTATAAGCATGCTAACAACATGCTAGTACCTTGCTAATCATTATAACATCATGCTAGTCGCATGTTAATCATGTTAATAACATGCTAACAACATTCTATCTATCTCTGACAGACTGTATTGCCGTCAAAACATCCAAATGTTAACCTTTTAAAAGTACTTTAGAATTCAAACTATTTCAGACTGAAAACCATCAAACTTAAAACTTTTTAAAACTTCTTAAAGTTTATAAACTTTCAAACTTTTTAAAACTTTCTGTTCCAGCTTTCTCAAGCCAACTTAAAGTTTGTCTTGACGAACTTTTTTATCTAGTTTAAATTTGTATCGCATATGTTTATTTAAGTGACAAGTTGCGTTTGTGAATTCTTAAAAGCATTATGCTTTATTGTAATTTTTAAAAGGGTTTAATATGTGGAACGCGCCACTTCTGGATTACTCGATGGGGCAAAATGCAATGGAGGATTTTAAAAAATCTAATATTCGAATAGAATCGAGGAATCGTTGGAGCCCTAGTTCCAAATGATCTGAAGATATAATTGTCTGGTTACAGTATATTCTGTGCAGTTAACCCCCGAAGTTCAATCTGAGAGTGTCAGTGTGTGATGAAATCACTCAAATAAACAGAATTTAGGCAAAAAGACATTGACAAAGAAATTTTTAGCATTAGAGCTAAAAGACACTTCTGTGTCAGGACATTTATGACATTTTTGGCTGTACAGCTTCTTCATCTTTGTTGACTGTTGTTATCCTTAAAGGGATAGTTCACCCAAAAAATTAAACTTTTGTCATTAATTACTCACCCTCATCTCATTCCAAACCTTTAAGACCTTCATTTATCCTCAGAGCACAAATTAAGACATTTAAAAAAATCTGAGAGCTTTCTGACCCTGCATAGACAGCAAAAGAACTGACACGTTCAAGGCCCAGGAAGGTAGTAAGGACATTGTTAAAATAGTCCATGTTACATTAGCGGTCCAACCTTAATTTAATTAATAAAAAAAAAAAATAGTGCGCAAAGAAAACAAAAATAACGACTCTGTTCAACAATTTGCTGGCTCCTGCGTCAGCAGCACCACACATGCGTAGTGGTACTCTCGTGAACTTGTGTCGAATACTAACATGGATGAGAAGAAATTGTTGTATAAAGTCGTATTTTTGTTTTCTTTGCACACAAAAAGTATTCTCGTAGCTTAATAAAATTAGGGTTGAACCACTGATGTCACATTGACTATTTTAACCATGTCCTTACTTCCTTTACAGGCCTTGAACTTGGTAGTTGTGTTGCTGTCTATGCAGGTTCAGAAAACTCTCGAATTTCATAAATTTTCAGCATCATTACTCCAGGCTTCAGTGTCACACGATCCTTCAGAAATCATTTTACTCATCAATTTAATCTGCATAAACAGCTCTTTATAGGATTCAGCGCTGTTATAAATAAAAGCCCTGAAGCCACATAGGCATGAAAATGAGAACACATGTACACGTACAAACAGGTGTGATGGATACAGGAGAATGGCTCTATCAGCGTAACAAGGTGTAATAACATCTCACACTGTATCTGATCAAACCATCCCCGTGTTTCTCTCTCTTTGTTTGTCTCTGCTTTTAGCTGGGTGAGCTTGACGGGGTGGAGAAACCACAACCGCACTGGTTTCACACGCTGCAGGTGCGACGGCTCAGAGTTCAGAGGGGCCGCAGTAACAGCGATCCTATGGGAGGAAAGAGCTTCCAGCAAGAGTTTCAGTGGGTGAGGAACACAAATACAACTCAGACACACAACAATATACAACAACGTCAGCATTAACAACTGTAATTATGTCACATTGTTTGTACATAAAGTAATGTTAACCCTATGTTTATATTTTTTTAGCGAATAAAAGGCCTTTTAGTATAATTATATAAATCTTTAGGTTGGGTATTTATGTTTTCAAGGTGAAAATTTACTGAACTGAAGCAACTTAGGTTAACTTGAGTATCCATACATAATTTGTTTTAAATATGGTACAACCAGCTTTTGAGTAATGATTATTTGTGCATTTCTCAATCATACATTACCAGTCAAAAGTGTTTGGACAGTACAATTTTTAATGTTTTTTAAAGAAGCAGCAAATCAGAGTATTAAAAATGATTTCGGAAGGATCATGTGACTGGAGTAATGATGCTAAAAATTAAGCTTTGAAATCAGAGGAATAAATTACATTTTAAAATATATTAAAATAGAAAGCAGTTTAAATGATATAAATATTTCACAATGTTACTGCTTTTGCTGTATTTCGGATCAACTAAATGAAGGCTTGATAAGCGGAGAAGACTTTAAAAAACATTAAAAATCTTACTTTCCAAACTGACTGGTAGTGTATCACTGCATTTCATTGCATTATAAGTTTTGCCTCCACAATAAAAGCTACAGAGATTTGATCATAAAATTGAGGATTTAAATATCATCTTACCAAGACATATCATTAGTAGATATAGAGTGACAACTTATATCTGTATCTGATATGTGTAAGTAGTCTATTATTGTATTATAAAGATCTCACTGATTTACATTACAAGCTATCAGAGTTTCATTGTATTTTGGACCATATAAATAGCAGACTTTGCACTAAATAGCATATTTTTTCAATTTGGGCCCTGGAATAAAACTCTTTTCCTCCTCAAGTATGAGTGCCATATTCTAAAGATATCGCAGTAAAATATGAGCCATAAAAACCTGATGTATCAAATATGATATGAAACATAAAACACATACGCAACATTTTTCCTTTATTTTCTTTTATATTTTGTCAAAACGTACAATAAACTGTTCCTTTAAGAAAAAAACTGACCTTTATTTTATATGTCAGGCTTTACAAGGTTAAGTATGTTTGTGCTATATTTTCTAAACAGTTTAAAGGAGAAGTCCACTTCCAGAACAAAAATTTACAGAGAATGTACTCACCCCCTTGTCATCCAAGATGTTCATGTCTTTCTTTCTTTAGTGGTAAAGAAATTGTGTTTTTTAAGGAAAACATTTCAGGATTTTTCTACGGTGCTCTGAGTTTGAACGTCCAAAATGCAGTTTAAACGTGGTTTCAAACGATCCCAAATGTGGTTATAAATGATCCCAGCCGAGGAAGAAGGGTCTTGAAAATGATCAGTGAAATGATCAGTTATTTTCATTAAAAAATACAATTTAAATACTTTTGAATCTCAAACGTTCGTATTGTCTTGCTCTGCCTGAACTCTGTGTATTCTGGTTTAAACTCTGACCGTATTTTCTCCCTCAACTTCAAAAATCATTTCAAAATCATTCTACATCGCTGCAGAAGTACCGACCCAGTCTTTGTAAAGTAAACATGCAAAGATCAAACACCCTTAACAAAAAAGGTAAAACAGCGATATAAGACGATTTTGAAGTTGAGGGAGAACGTGAGATGGGAGTTTTTCGACATACCCTAACTGTCATGAACAGGAACAAAAACAGTTCAGGGAAAGCAAGACTAAACGAGAGCTTGACATTAAAAAGTATATAAATTGTATTATTTTTATGAAAATAATAGTTTTGCTAGATAAGACCCTTCTTCCTTGGCTGGAATCATTTACAACTGCATTTGGGATCGTTTGAAGCTGCATTTAAACTGCATTTTGGAAGTTCAAACTCGGGGCACCATAGAAGTCCGCTATATGGAGAAAAATCCTAAAATGTTTCCTTAAAAAAAAACAGAATTTGTTTACAAATTAAGAAAGAAAGACATGAACATCTTGGATGATAAGGGGGTGAGTACATTATGTGTAATTTTTTGTTCTAGAAGTGGACTTCTGCTTTAAGCACCATGTTTGGCTTGTTTTTGTTTTTTTTTAATTTAGATGTGTTATTATTTTCTTTTTTTAGAGTTTGCATGGAATGATATAAAGAAGGCTGCAACACAAAATATGTCTTTCCCAAATTTGTGATGTGGCGAAAGCAGATTTATACAGGAATCACAGTTTTTTTTGGTTTTGTTTACTAATTTCTTGGTTTACTTGTTTTTAGTTTAAAATGTATGGCACCTACACCAAGGTCTAACTGGCAGTTGCTTGGCTGGTAAAATAACAGTGTGTGTGTGTGTGTTTCATTCACAGAAAACTGGCCTGCAGTTTGGGAATGCAACATCTTATTTGAATCTTGAAAAACTTGGAGAGGGCACATATGCCACAGTGTACAAAGGAATTAGCAGGTTAGCAGTCATACTCAGACTCTCACAGACACTCAAACAGTGTAATTCACACAAATCTAGAAGTTGCCGACGTGGGGTACATTTATTCACTGAGGCAAGCACATTATTCAGATACACCACCCTGTGGCTTTGTTCTTCTGTATAATAGGCAGCAAATGATTCTTTTCAATGCCTCCCTGTAGGCATTCCTTGAGTTCTTCTATGGCAGCTTGTTTTACATGGATTCATTTTATAAGGTCATCCTGCAACATATGGATACTCTCCTGAGGCTTACACTGACAGGCAGTTTAATGTTGTTGTACAACAACCAATGTTTTGTAATAAGAAACAGCTCCCATACATCTCTGCGCAGCTGTTTTAGGATATAAAGCTTTACATTTAGCATCATTTTTGCTTATTTATGTGGTGCAGTGCTGTGCGTGTGGAATTTGTTCCACCATGAACTTAACCATTACTAAACACCACCAGATGATTCAAATGACAGACAAGACACCATAAAATTGCAGATTTGTTTTTTGTGTTGCAGTATTTCCTATTGAAACAGGAAGTTGAGGTGGGACACATCAAAGGGCTTGCCCCTTATTTTTAAATAGCCAGTAGGCTTTAATTTACAGCCGTGATATATGATTTGCTATGTGCTATTGCAAGTCATAGGCGGGTATTTTAAGATCAAGGACACATTTTCTTCATATTTAATTGGACAAAAACAAAATGGAAGAGAAAGACTTTAAATTTTAAATGCATATTTTCTACGAGCTAAATTGGTCAACTTTTAAAGGGGACATCGGATGCCTTTTTTTTTAAATCCCCAAAAAAACAGCCTCAATTATCAAGCTGTTTGGTCTGACCACTGACGGACTGTCCCATATTAGCATATTTCAGCCCTCAGCAAGTTGTACGCTGTCCACCATTTTTTCTGTGCAGGTGTTTTGTAGTTGATGTAAAAGTTAACATAAGAGTCATTTTTTCCTGACAGCAGAGCCGCTGAGGACACAGTGGATTAGTTTTGTTTTTTATTGTAAAGTGCCACCGAATACACAAAAAACAGAAGAGAGGGGCGGGGTGAGCTGTAGCTCATTATCATTTAAAGAGACATCCACCGAAATGGGTCTCTGTGAAATGAGCTGTTTCTGACAAGGTAAAAATGGTGTTTTTTTCCATGACCATTGAGGAATTTTTTATATATATATATTTTTTGTGGGGGGTAACTATATAGCTATTAGAAAAAGAAAAACTCCAGTGGGCTTTTGATGGTAGTTATTCTCCAGAAATTAGAGGTTAAGTAAGCTGTTTGCAGATGCATGTTTGTGGATTCTGCTGACGTTTTTCTGTGTTTCTGACAGGATAAATGGTCATCTTGTGGCTTTAAAGGTGATTCACATGAAAACTGAGGAAGGAATTCCATTCACAGCTATTAGAGAAGGTACCGCAACAGCACAACACACACAGAGCATAGAAACAAAAGTGCTTACACACGCAAAGGAAATATGTGCTAGTGTGTGTGTAAGTTGTACATAATCTAGATTACTTATGTCCATTGTATATTCACTACCAGTCTAAAGTTTTTGGACAGTAAGTCTCTTCTGCTCACCAAGCCTGCATTTATTTCATCCAAAATACAGCAAAAGCAGTAATGTTGTAAAATATTTTTACTATTTAAAAAAAATGCTTTCTATTTGAATATATTTTAAAATGTACTTTATTCCTGTGATTATAGCTAAATAAATTTTCAGCATCATTACTCCAGTCTTCAGTGTCACATGATCCTTCAGAAATCATTCTAATATGCTGATTTGCTGTTCAAGAAACATTTTTTATTATTATCATCAATATTTAAAACAGATGAGTAATTTTTTTTAAAGAATAGAAAGATCCAAAGATCAGCATTTATCTGAAATTAAATATATACACTATACCATTCAAAAGCTTGGAGTCAGTATAGTTTTTTTATTAATATATACTTTTATTATAAAGTGATGATAAAGGCATTTATAATGTTACAAAATATTTCTTTCTATTAATCAAAGAAGCCTGAAAAAAAAAATCTACTGGACTGGAGTAATGATGCTAAAAATTCAGCTTTGAAACCACAAGAATAAATTGCATTTTAAATATATAAATAGTAAAAATATTTCAAAATGTTAATGTTTTTGCTGTACTTTGGATCAAATGCAGGCTTGGTGAGCAGAAGTGACTTCCTTAAAAACATTACAAATCTTATTGTCTAAAAACTTTTTGAGTGGTAGTGTAGATGTCTGTGATTAAAATATAAATAGTGCAGAAGTGCATTAATAAATTGTTTTTACTTATTTATGTTCATATTTTTAGTTTTTTAGATTTTTATGTTCTGGGGGTTCAAAAAAGTCTTGGTTCATATTTTTTTATTTTAAAAATATTTAATATTTTTATTCAGCAAGGACATTAAATTGATTAAAAAAACATTTAGAATTTTACAAAGATTTCTATTTCAAATACATGCTGTTATTTTGAACCTTGAAAACCATGAAATCTTTCTAGAGTATCAGATCAGCATATTAGAATGATTTCTGAAGAATCATATGACACTGACAACTGGAGTAATAGTTGAAGAAAAATAAATAATATTTTAAAATGCAAACCAGTTACATGAAATTGTAAAACATTTTGTAAAATTATACTTCACAGTCTTACTGTTTAATGTATTTTGATGAAGAAAATGCAGTGAGCAAGGCTAGATATGTAATAATTTTATTTGTGATCATTTCCAGCCAGCTTGTTAAAGGGTCTTAAACATGCCAACATAGTCTTGCTTCACGACATCATTCACACGCGAGAGTCTCTCACCTTTGTCTTTGAGTATGTGGTGAGTCTAAGATGCCTACAGTCGCCTTCCAAGATTACTTTTTTTATTTTGTCTATCTGTCAGTCATATTTACATCTTTTTCCCTTTTAGCAAACAGATTTGGCTCAATACATGATTCAGCATCCTGGTGGACTTCACTCATACAATATCAGAGTAAACAAAAACATGATTGCATAAAAAAATACACAAGGCCAGAAATAATGAGCTGGCTTTCTTACGCTCAGTCTGTTTCTTCAGCTCTTCATGTTTCAGTTGCTGCGAGGATTGTCTTACATCCACAGCAGAAGAATTCTGCATCGAGACCTCAAACCTCAGAATTTGCTCATCAGCTATTTGGGGGAGCTCAAATTAGCCGATTTTGGTAGGTTTCACTTATGCAAACATTCACATGCTTACTAATATGCTCTGTCTAACCAGTGTGGGCCTCTTGTTTCTTCAGGTCTGGCCCGATCTAAGTCCATACCGTGCCAAACGTACTCTGCCGAGGTTGTGACTTTATGGTACCGCCCGCCAGATGTTCTCATGGGCTCCACTGATTACTCCACAGCCCTGGACATCTGGTGAGTCTTGTACACACACAAACACATACATTCTTCTTAGAAAAATTCATAATAGTATAAGCAACAGGTGCAGTACCTGGGGGTGGTTAACTTTCCAAAATTTTCCACAATTTAAAAATGTCCCCCTTCAACTTGTGTTCGTTCACCCAAAAATGTAAAAATTCTGTCATTTATTACTCACCCTCATGTTGTTCCAAACCTGTAAGACCTTCATTCATCTTCAGAACACAGATTAAGCTATTTTTGATGAAATCCGAGAGCTTTCTGACCCTGCATAGACAGCAATGTAATGTACAGTTGAGGTTAAAAGTTTACATCCCCCTTTCGGAATCATAAAAATGTTAATTATTTTACCAAAATGAGAGGGATCATACAAAATGCCTGTTATTGTAAATTTAGTACTGACCTGAATTAGATATTTCACATGAAAGATGTTTAGATATAGTCCACAAAAGAAAAAAATAGTTGAATTTATAAAAATTGCCCAGTTCAAAAGTTTACATCCCCTTGATTCGTAATATTGTGTTGTTACCTGAATGATCCACAGTTGTGTTTTTATGTTAAGTCATGGTTGTTCACGAGTTCTCCAAAAAATCCTTCAGGTCCTACTAATTCTTTGGTTTTTCAGCATTTTTGTGTATTTGAACCCTTTCCAACGATTTTGAGATCCATCTTTTCACACTGAGGACAACTGAGGGACTCATATGCAACTATTACAGAAGGTTCAGACGCTCACTGATGCTCCAGAAGAAAAAAACGATGCATTAAGAGCTGGGGGGTGAAAACTTTTTGAATAGAATGAAGATCTGTACATTCTTCTTATTTTGCCTAAATATCATATTTTTTTATTTAGTGGTGCCCTTCAGAGGCTACAGAAGATACTTACATGTTTCCCAGGAGACAAAATAAGTTAAATTTACCCTGATCTTTAAATTCAAAAAGTTTTCACCCCCTGTAATAATGAACATAGTGGTTGTCATTTACTCCCGACATCTGAGCTGCTAAAGATGCAGTGGATTACATTTGTTTGTAATCATTTGTTTGTAATCATTCATGATCCAGCTTCACTTACAGTAGAAGTGTGTATAAGCGTTTTTTTTTTTATGAATCTTTGCGATCACCTTTCTGTATAACGTGGTAGTTAGGAAGTTTAGCGGCTAAACGCGGCTAAATGCGGCTGAAGTAAACAAGCTCGTCATTCCACAGAGAGAAGAGAGGGGCGGGGTGAGCAGAGCTCATTTGCATTTAAAGGAACAACCCCTTACAATGAGATGATTTTTGCAGAGCTCATTTTGACAAGGTAAAAAGGGTGTTGTTTTACAAAACCATTGAGAATTTTTAATCAAAGTATATTAGAGACTTTTCATTAAGACCCTAAAGAATCATATCAACTTGTGGAAAATGGGCATCCGATGACCCCTTTAATGCATCATGTTTCTGTTTGAAGTATCAGTGAGTGTTTGAACCTTCTGTAATAGTTGCAATAGATTTCTCAAAATCATACAGTCATTGTTGGAAAGGGTTCAAATACACAAAATGCTAAAAAACCAAAGAATTAGTGGGACCTGAAGGACTTTTCTGAAGAACAGTGGGCAGTTTAACTGTTCAGAACAAACAAGGGACTCATGAACAACTAAACAAAAAATACACAGCTGTGGATCATTGAGGTAACATCACAGTATTAAGAATCAAGCGAATGTAAACTTTTGAACCGGGTCATTTTTATGAATTCAACTATTATTTTCTCTTGTGGACTATATGTAAACATCTTTTATGTGAAATATCTTATTCAGGTCAGTACTAAATAAACAATAACATGCATTTTGTATGATTCCTCTTATTTTGGTAAAATAATTAACATTTTCATTTATTCTAAAAGGGGGGTGTAAACTTTTGACCTCAACTGTAGTAAGCACACTGAATATGAATTTCTGTTTGTGTTTAGGGGAGCCGGCTGCATTTTTATCGAGATGCTACAGGGGTCACCAGCGTTTCCTGGAGTAGCTGATGTCTTTGAGCAGCTGCTGAAGATTTGGACAGTGAGTCTGTTTGAGAGAATGTACTAGAATTGTGTGAAATTTTTCCTCTATCCATTTATTCATCCTCCTCTCCTCCCGTTATTCATCTCTCCTCTTCTTTCCTTCTGAGGTCCTCGGGGTCCCCACCGAGGAGAGCTGGCCAGGTGTCAGTGATCTGCCCAACTATAAACCAGGTGTGTGCAAAATCCTTCTTTCATCTGTCTGTGTACTGTAATCTCGCAGATGTGTCCGCTATGAGAGGTGATTTCCTGCCTCAGCACAGATTTGTCTCAGTCATTAAATGCACATGTCTGTGTTGGTTACATAAAAATGTACGTTGTGTGTTAACATCTGAATTAGGGCAAAGAAATGTTTTTAAATGATTGGATAAACTTGACTAAATTATGTTACAGCAATTAAAGTAATTTCAGCGCTTGGATCAAGAAGAAATATGTCCTTAAAGGGGTTAGTTCACCCTAAAAAAGAAATTCTGTAATTATTTACTCACTCTCATGTTGTTCCAAACCTGTATGACTAACTTCCTTCTGTGGAACACAAAATATGTTTTGAATTATGTTGTTATTCATTGATAATCTTCTCCTAAATCATAGCTCTCAAATCTCATTCACACACGCACATATTTAGACTTGCCAAATGCAGATGCTTCATGCATTAAAGCAATTCATTCTTGCGTGTCTCATCTCATATGGTCTCTAAAGATTTGAAATATAGCCGCAAATCATACAGGCAATTATTATGGTTCCTTTTAGGGCAGTGGTTCTCAAACATTTTGACTCCAAGACTTCCAAGACTTGACTTGTCATTGACAAAAACAACATTCAAAGGCCGCATGACTTTTCCAGTTTTGCATGATTTACTAGATAAGGATTTTTTACTCACAATTTCGGTCCTATAAAATAGTTTTGAGCTTGAATAAAAAAAAAAGTAAATTAATTATATAAATGCCAATGGAGTCATAAGGTTTTATTTGCTTTTTAATTTCCAGATTTAGAAAAGGGGTTCGTAGAAGGTGCTTAAAAGGCTTACATTTTTAAATTTAAGGCCTGGAAAACCCTTGAAAATAGCAATATTCTTGAAGAGATAAATAATAAATTATTAAAAAGACAATGTATTTATATCTTTTCATGCAAAATGAAAAAAAAACACCTTTTTTGTATATTTCAGTTAATGTCAGAAAACAATCGAGCTTAAGCAAGTAGTAGTGCTGACAGTGTTGTGTAAATATAGCTGAAGAAGCAAAAAGAGGAACAGACGAACCAAATCAATTGAGTCATTTATGCTGGAACCACTCCGATTGGTTCAAACTCGTAACTTTGATCATTCATTTCAAGCGATTCACTAGTAAAAACCAGATCAGTTTAAAGGAGCCATTCATTTTCAACATCACTTGATGATTTTAAAAAGCACGTAGTGATGGGAGAAGCGGAACTTTTTGAAAACTCTGAATCATTGTGTCGCAAAATGATTCACTATTTTGAAGTGCTCCAATCGGATTGCGTATTGCGAATCATTTGATTTAGATTGGAACTTTGTGTATCGTGAATCATTTGATTCAGGGTGGGACTTCGGAGCACATATCACGAATCGTTTGATTTAGAACGGAACAGGTTCGTAATTAGCAAATTGAATAATTCATATCAAATGATTTGTGATTTGTGAAAAATCTAATTCAGATAAGGACTTCAGAGCGTGGATCGTGAATCATTTGATTTAGTTTGGAACTTCAGAGCAGGTTCGCCAATCGTTTGCTTTAGATCCGAACTTAGGGGTATTGATTATGAATCATTTGATTCAGATCGGGACTTTGGTGCGGGTACGCCAATTTTTTTTTTTTTTTGATTTTTTTCTTAAACAGTAGAAAGCATCAAACTGTTAATGCATTACAGTTATAAAAAACAAAAAAGAAAAAGTATACAAGTGTAAAAGTATAAAAGTGTAGTATACTTTGTAATACTTTTGCATGTGCTTTAGTTTATTTTTGGCATTTTTTTTATTAGTATATTTATCTACTTCTCGTTTTTTTTTTAGAATTTAAAATAGAAGACATTGTTCTATAAGTTAGATCTCTTATTAAAGTCCTTGAAAATCAATAACGTAGTGCTTGAAAAGTCCTGGAATTTAATTTTACAGTATCTGTAGGAACCCTGCTAGAAATTACACTCGATTTCCTGATACTTACTCACCCACATGTCATCCAAGATGTTTATGTCTTTCTTCAGTTGAAAAGAAATTAAGGTTTTTGAGGAAAACATTCCAGGATTTATCTCCAAATAGTGATCTTCAGTGGAGGCCAACAGGTTGAAGGTCCAAACTGCAGTTTCAGCAAACTACACACAATCCCAGCTGAGGAATAAGGGTCTTATCTAGCAAAATTTTCTAAAAAAAGACAAAATATATATACTTTGTAACTACAAATGCTCGTCTAGTTATTTTTAAACGTCCAGTAACTACACATGTGCCCATAAATTTAGAATTAGAACGACACATAGACACCGTCATCTGTAAGCACTGCGTGTATACTTGGCAATGTGTGGGTGTAAACTTGTTGCCAAGCGTCTGTCGTTTTAATAACATGCAGTCATGCAAACAGAAAATGGCTAGAGCAAATTCACAGCGTTGTGCTAAAGCTGTGTTTTCAGTATAAATCATTTTGTGTGTATAGGTGTTCTGTTAGCGGTTGTGTTGGCCATGAGTTGACTTGACACCTTTGAGTCAGACACAAACACACACCTTCACACACTCGTGCAGGAAGGGGGTTGATGTCTTTCCATTGCAGTACTGGAAATACAGCGCAGACTCATTACACAGGTGCACAAATGAGCAATGTGAGGTGGCTTTGGGAAGTATGCCTCATTTAGAGTGTATGGGTACTGATGGAGATGGTGTGTGTGGTAGGTAAACTGCTGGCAGGCCTTGCCTGCTGTTTCTCCATGAATCTGGGTTTACCCAAGCCCCAGGCTGCTCTGTCTGTGTGTGTGCTGTGTGTTGGAGAGAAGCTACCTGAACCCGCTGTGGTCTCTCAGGTATATCCAGGTGTGCTGAAGCGTAAGTGTGGCCTCAGGTTTCAGCCAAAAATGACCGGGTGGCCCGTGACCACAGAAACTGACAGAAGGACACTCATAATAACGTTTCTTCAAACGATCTTTATAGCGAGAAGCATTTTTTACTTTTATAGGGTTCTTTATAGTGGTTAGAATTTTTCCCTGGATGTTAAAAAAAGTTCTTGAATTAGTAGTTTACCCACAAATGGAAATTCTATCTCACTGTCTCAAAAAAAATGCAGTTATTTGAAAAAGAACTGATCAAAAATAGAGAACACTCACAGCTACCTCCATATTATTGGTGTTAATCTGGCACCTGGTGCCAATTTCCTTAATTATATGACAAACCCTATTTAATGGCCGGGACTCACTAAGTTTTCACCAAGATTGCAACATGGCGGCTGCTCTAAGGTGACTGAAACCTTGCGATGGGAGGAAGTCCAGTGAAATCTGTGATTTCTCAAATCTTGCAGGTTTACAATGACACAAATTCATTCAAGTCCCCCAAAAGGCTGGTCATGCACAAACGACAAATGCACAAGAAGACAGGATAATGCAGAGACTCTCAATGGGGGATCGGTTCAACACTGCAGCTGGAATTGCTTGCCAGCTCAATGCTGAACAGGATCATTTAAGAGAAGTCAGACTGAAAGCGCACTCTGCAGTGATCAAGCCTCTCATCAGAAGAAAGAATCAAAATGCAAAGTTCACCTTTGTTGAGGAGCACATTGTGTGGAGAGAGGAGAACTGGTCCAAGTTTGACTTTAGCGATGAGAGCAAGTTTAATTATTTGGGTCTGATGGGAAACATTTTGTTCAGCGTCAAACTGAGGAAAGACTGAAGCCCAAGTGCGGAAAGAAGTCAGTGAAAGGTGGAGGAGGAAGTGTCATGGTTTGGGGGATGTTTTGGGCCTCTTATGCAGCTACATGGCAGGGTGAATACAAAACAGAACCTCCTTTAGCAACATGCAGTTCCTTCCCTGCTAGCATCTCCCAGTCAGCCTGCAATTTTTATGGAAGACAATGCCCCTGTCACACTGCAAAATGAGTAAATCAGTTCCTTGAAGCTAAGAACATTGAAATAACCTGACTGAAAATCTCTGGAAAGTCCTTGGCGACAAAATTATGGCTAAGAAACCCACTAAAGTTACCGAACTGTGGAAGAGAGTGGAAGAAGAGTGGATCAAGATCACACCAGCACAGCATGAGAAACTAGTGATGTCCTGCAGCCGCAGATGTGCCATTCATTCAAAATAAGGGCCTCTACACTTCCTACTAATTTCTGACAGCTGTAACCCTCCAAAATCTTTTTTATTTTACCAAAATAAAAGGGATCATACAAAACGCTTGTTATTTTTTATTTAGTGCTGACCTGAATAAGATATTTCACATAAAAGACGTATAGTCCACAAGAGAAAATAATAGTTGAATTTATAAAAATGACCCCGCTCAGAAATAAGTGATTCTTAATACTGTGTTGTTACCTGAATGATCCATAGCTGTTTTTTGTTTTGTTTAGTCATAGTTGTTCATGAGTCCCTTGTTTGTCCTGAACAGTTAAACTGCCTGCTGTACTTCAAGACAGTCCTTCAGGTCCCACAAATTCTTTGGTTTTTCCAGCATTTTTGTGTATTTAAACAACTTCCAAAAGTGACTGTATGATTTTGAGATCCAGCTTTTCACACTGAGGACAACTGAGGGACTCATATGCAACTATTACAGAAGATTTAAACACTCACTGATGCTCCAGAAGGAAAAACGATGCATTAATAGCCAGGGGGTGAAAACTTTTGAACAGGAAGAAGATGTGTATATTTTTCTTATTTTGCTTAAATATCATATGTTTTTCATTTAGTACTGGCCTTCAGAGGCTACAGAAGATACTTACATCTTTCCCAGAAGACAAAATAAGTTAAATTTACCCTGATTTTCAAATTCAAACATTTTCACCCCCTTGCTCTTAATGCATTGTTTTTTCCTTGTAGAGCATCAGTGAGCGTTTGAACCTTCTGTAATAGTTGCATATGAGTCCCTCAGGTGTCCTCAGTGTGAAAAGATGAATCTCAAAATCATACAGTCATTGTTGGAGAGGGTTCAAATAGACAAAAATGCTGGAAAACCGAAGAATTTGTGGGACCTGAAAGAACAGCAGGGAGTTTAACAGTTTAGGACAAACAAGGGACTCATGAACAACTATCACTAAACAAAAGAACACAGCTGTGGATCATTCAGGTAACAACACAGTATTAAGAATCAAGTGTATGTAAACTTTTGAACAGGGTCATTTTTTTAAATGTAACTATTATTTTCACCTGTGAACTATATGTAAACATCTTTTATGTGAAATATCTTATTCAGGTCAGGTCACTAAATAAAAAATAACATGCATTTTGTATGATTTTGGTAAAATAGTTATAATTTGGCAGCCCCAGTCACCATTCATTGCTTTTGTAAAAGAGCAAATGCAAAAGAGCAGTGTGAACATGTTTCTAAACATCTCTTTTTGTGCTCCACAGAAGAAACAAGTTTGGAACAACACAAGGAATAGCAAATGATAAAAGTCTTTCATAGATTGTGTCGTGGCTCATTGTCTTAACATGCTCTGAGTGAAGATACCTGATCAGAGCTGGATGTTCTGGTGGTCTGTTAACTAAAAGAGGTCTCTTTGTGTTCCTGTAGAGTGGTTCCTGCCCTGCAAGCCCCAGCAATTTCGAGATGTCTGGAAAAGGTAAGACCAGTTCATGCGTGCATGCTCGTGCGCATATGTGTGTGCGATCTGGCTCTGAGTGGGAACAGAAGGGTTTTTGTATAGCGGTCCTCATCTCCCTTCCACCACCCCCACCTCTAATGGATGTCTGACCCATAGCTCTCTGTATGTGTTTGTGTGTGTGTGTGTGTGTGTGTGTGTGTGTGTGTGTGTACATTGGCTCAGACTCGCTCAGTTACCTTACAAGACGGAGGATTTGGCCCAGCAGATGCTGATGATGAATCCAAAGGACAGGATTTCAGCCCAGGATGCATTGCTACACCCATATTTCAACACTCTTCCACCTCCGTTAATGCATATACGGGACAGTAAGTGCTGGAGAATTTCACTATATGAGCGGAATGCACGCAATTCCAGCTTCAAAGGTTAATCCCGTCCCGTTACAGACAAGATCAAAGTTAAAACCCTCTTAGTTACTGTCAAAACTGGCAACCCTTTCAACACCGACTCAAGATGAAAAGAGATTATGCAATCTTAGAAACGTCTTTTCCTCCTGTCTCATATCTCATTCCCTAACCTTCTTTCTTTTTCCGTCAGCTGTGTCCATCTTTAAGGTGCCGGGCGTGAGGTTAGAGACGGAAGCGAGGGATATCTTCAGCCCCAGCAGACGAATGAAATCACCTCTTGCTCCACTGGCCAAGTGCTGGTGAAAGACTCGCCTTTGTAAATAGCCGGTGTGCTTGTAAAAGCAAAAACACACCAGCATAAGTAAACGTGACACTGTTACAGCATGACAGTCAGTTTGTATGGTGTCTATTCAGATTGAAATCAAAAATATTTATGAAAGAAAATCAGATTCTGTTTCATAAAATTCATGTTTTTACATTTTGGAACAGTATTACCTAAAAATGTTTTACAGTTAATACATACATTCTATGTTTGAAATCCATCATATTTTTTAAAATAAGAGCGGATGCGGCCATTTGTAACTTGAATGTTCAAGGCTTCCAGTGTCATTTTAGCTGTATTCAAAAATATTCCTTTATGCTGCTTGATGTTGCAAACTGGTATTAGTCATCGTATTATTTTAATTTATTCTCATAATCAAAAACATACCAGCTTGTAGCAGTTTTACCATTTACTGCTTTCTTATTCTTCCAGTTATCTACCTGGAGCAGCCAATGAATCGGAAGTCTTGCATATTCACAAAAAATAGCATAATAAGTTAGATACCATCATATTTATTGAGAGAGAATCACATACGTCTGCTTTCCTGCCTCTCTGCAAACTGATGTCCAGAGACTGTTTACAGCACACTTTCATTGTGAATAAGTTTAAATTAAATGCACTTATTAATTTTAGACATAATTTAGTTTTTGTATATATTGCACAGAGAAGAGAACAAGAATGTTTGAGAGAGATGATCTGAGAATATGATATGAAAATATGTGGAAGAATATACCTACTAATATTTCAAAGCTCTATTGTGTAGTGTGCAGGTGAAAAAAATGACTTGTATGCATTCATAAAACACACCTGGAGAGAGTCTCACCTGAAATTACCTGTTTTTGTACAGCACATACTCATATTTCTCCTGTACGCTGTTGGCCGAAACATGTTCAGAACTGTTTTTAGCTGTGTTTGTATCAAGTTCATAATTAATACTTTAAGTATCTTTACATTTTTTTTACATATTAGCAATGTCAGTGTACTAAGGGAGAGATGTACAGCAATATTGGTCACTAACATTTAAAAAAGAGTTTCAAATAATAGAAACAATCACATTGCCAGTCACTCAATGCTGATGTCAAAAATGGATGTGCCTGAGTACGTCCACACACTTTAACATAATGCAATACTGTGAAAACTGTGTATGTGTTCATACAATTGTATACAATCCC
This sequence comes from Labeo catla, assembly GCA_012976165.1. Classification (NCBI taxonomy): domain Eukaryota; kingdom Metazoa; phylum Chordata; class Actinopteri; order Cypriniformes; family Cyprinidae; genus Labeo; species Labeo catla. The sequence continues at coordinate 1,074,034 of VONZ01000080.1, forward strand.
ACTGTCTTGACTTCTGAATAAATATTGTAAAAATAACACCAGTAAATAATCGTGTGTCATTAGATTCAATGTGGTAGTGAAATAGAAATGCTTTCTAAAGACTCATACTTTTTTTATTCTGTTCATAGCAGTAGTTTTATGCTTCTTTTAAAGTTTATACAGTTGAGGTCAAAAGTTTTCATACACCTTCCAGAATCTACATGTTAATTATTTTACCAAAATAAGAGGGATCATACAAAATGCATGTTATTTTTATTTAGTACTGACCTGAATAAGATATTTCACATAAGACGTTTACATATAGTCCAGAGAAAATAACTGAATTTATAAAAATTACCCTTTTCAAAAGTTTACATACACTTGATTCTTAATACTGTGTTGTTACCTGAATGATCCACAGCTGTGTTTTTGTTTAGTGATAGTTGTTCATGAGTCCCTTGTTTGTCCAGAAAAGTTAAACTGCCTGCTGTTCTTCAGAAAAGTCCTTCAGATCCCACAATTTTTTTGGTTTTTCAGCATTTTTGTGTATTTGAACGCTTTCCAACAATGACTGTATGATTTTGAGATGCATCTTTTCGCATCTGAGGACAACTGAAGAACTAATATGCAACTATTTCAGAAGGTTCAAATGCTCACTGATGCTCCACAAGGAAAAACAATGCATTAAGAGCCGGGGATGTAAACTTTTAAACAGAATTAAGATTTTCGTACATTTTTCTTATTTTGCCTAAATATCTTTTTATTTACTTATTTTTTATTTTTTTTATTTAGTGCTGCCCTTTAGAAGCTACAGAAGATACTTACATTTTTTTCCCAAAAACATTTTAAATTTACCCTGATCTTCAAAGTCAAAAAGTTTTCACTCCCAGGCCTTCTGAAACGTCTTTTATGTGAAATATCTTAGGTCAGTACTAAATAAAAAAAATAACATGCATTTTATATGATCCCTCTTATTTTGGTAAAATAAAATTTTACAGATTCTGGAATTCTGTAAACTTTTAAATGGAGGGTAAAAAAAAATAAATAAAGAAAATACCTTATCTTTAAAAAATAATTTAAATATAATAGCTTTACTAATTTATTATATTTTTATATTATCACAGTGTAAATGTGTCCCATTGTATTGGCATGTACCTCATAAATCCACACTTATTACATGGACATTTCCATCTCATTCAATCTAGAGTCTCAGCCAAACCTTTGCCTTTGCATGGTCCACTTATTTTGGCCAATTACCGCTCATTTAGTCAGCAAGATACCGCCCGACCAACCACAGTTTTTGTTTTTATGGCTGGATCTGAAATCGATTATACGACGAATAATGAATGTTCCGGTTCCTCAGCCGCTATGCTAACCATCCATTAAACACAATCCAGATGGAGGGACTCCAAAGAAAGGGATGGGAAAACACGTGACGAGATAATGCAGAAAAAAACCGTTTGGGACAAATGAGGAGCATTTTTCATTGGATTGGATCAGGTGAGTTGTGTAACCTCTGGAGTTTTGTAGAAGATGGTGCGGAGGGTAAAACTTCCTGTCATGTTATAAAACCAGTGAATGGGCAACACAATGTACCAACAAGCTCTCAGAGATCGAATTTCATTTAAACCTGAAGGGCTTCACACACACACACACACACACATACATACGGCAAGATCAAAACTCTGTTTTCCCTTCCTCCAGTCTTTTCGTCTCTCATTTTCCACTTTTCTGGCTCTGGTGAAGACAGCGCTCTTGTATTTCCTGTACCAGCCATGAGAGGGCGCGCTGTTTCGCACAAATTCACTTGACGAGAACGACTATCCACAGAGAGAAGACCGGGGCTAGTTGTCACAATAGTTTTAGTAACTAAGGTTTTGATGTAAAAATCCGCTTACACGCTGACTTTGTATGTTGGTTGCAAACATAGAAATAATCACAGCAGTTATAATAAATAGGCTACTCCAAACGGTAACCAAATGAACACATAACACTGGATAAATTCAGGTAAATGACCACTGTATAATATAATTTTACTATTTTACTTTTTTTTTCATGTTTAAATTTTGCTTAATAGCCTATGAACTACACTACCAGTCAAAAGTTTTTGAACAGTAACATTTTTAATGTTTTTTTAACATTCTGCTCACCAGCCCTGCATTTATTTGATCCAAAATACAGCAAAAGCAGTAATACTGTGAAATATTTTTACCATTTAAAATAACTCTTTACCGTTTGAATATATTTTAAAATGTAATTTATTCCTGTGATTTCAAAGCTAAATTTTCAGCATCATTATTCCAGTCTTCAGTGTCACATGATCCTTCAGAAATCATTCTAATATGCTGATTTATTATTTAAGAAACATTTATTATTATTATTATTATTATCAATATTTAAAACAGTTTTTAAATGTACACAAACAGTGTACATTTTCTCATTATTTTTGGGTGAACACAAAGATCAGCATTTATCTGAAATAAAAACTTTTTTTTGTAACATACACTATACCATTCAAAGGTTTGGGAAAAAAATTATAGAAATATATACTTTTATTTAGCAAGGATGCTTTAAATTGATCAAAAGTGATGATAAAAACATCTATAATGTTACAAAAAAATGCTGTTCTTCTGAACTTTCTATTCATCAAAGAAAGCTGAAAAAATTCTACTAAGCTGTTTTAAACATAATATTAATACATGTTTTTCAGCAGCAAAACAGAATATTAGAATGATTTTTGAAGGATCATGTAACTGGAGTAATTATGTTAAAAATTCAGTTTTGATAACAGGAATAAATTACATTTTTAAAATATATTCAAATAGAAAACTTATTTTAAATGGTAAAAATATTTCAATATTGAAAATGTTTTTGCTCTACTTCGGATCAAATAAATGCAGGCTAGGTGAGCAGAAGAGACGTCTTAAAAAAGCATTAAAAATCTTTTGACTGGCAGTGTATTTGTTGTTAAACCCTGTTTAGTGTGGAAAACAAGCCTGTAGCACAGCATGTCGTCACAAAAGGCCAATATGTTAATGTTTTCATTTAACTGCATGGTTTAGAACAGAAACAGAAATATTAAATTTAAATGAAACATTTTTGCTAGGATTTTTAGGTACATAAACAAACACATCATGAGAATATTCACTGGAGTAAAAATGGTAAGCTGAGCCAGCTTCAGACTTCTCTGCAGACATTTTAGCGTCCTACACCTTCTCCCTAAAGCTGATTTCAGCAAGTCTGTGAAATGTGTGTGTTGGTTTCCGTCACGGGAGTCAGTGGGTGGAGAGAGTTTTGACGGAGTGACTCAAGGCCATGAAATGAAAAGCTGAAAGCTCAGTTGGTCTCTCTCAGTATGTATTTTCCAAGGCTTAACTCGCTCTGATGTGGTCTTGTTAACGTTACTGCAGCGCCAGCAAGGTTTTATATGGGTTTATGATATTAATTAATGTCAAAGCACAAGGTCATAGGACCGCCGTTAGGTAAAGTAGAAACTATTAAGTGCTCACTGATGTTGGTAAAACTCTGACAGATCTAAAATGGTAAAGACCTGTATAAACACACGTACAGGCCAAAAACGTCACACAAGCCAGTACTCACTTATAAAGTGCACACAATACAGTGATGGAGATCCATTACTCACTTCTGGATTAAAGCAATCTGCGATAGTGCACACACTCGTTTCTTTTTACATGTGAGCGTGTTTAAGAGTGTGCAATATGAGGAAAGTCGGTGTATTTCTACAGAAACATAGGTTAGGATCTCTGGAGAGCTGAGCACAAAGAACAAAAATGAATCTGCCGTCTGTCTCAGGCAGTGTTCAGGCGTCTCATCCGATATCCTGATGATTTGAGAATGCATGAGGACATTCCATTAAACCATTCATCTGTCATCACCCACTCCACCCACTATAGGATCCTTTTAGCTTGAATAACTACAGTATCTCTAGTCTAACACCCAGAGATCTCCTCTTAGCTTCTTCTTACACCCTCTCCACTTAAATATAATTTGTTAGAAGTGAAAAGAAAACTTGAGTCATACTTCTCAGTAGATGTGCACAGTCCACTCCTTACTGGAAATCCTATAACATCAGAGTGATTAGTTAGAATTATTCCAAGGCTAATTATTCCCAGAATGCTCGAACAATTGTCTTTCAACCACTCAATACACTTAGCCATGCCCTAGCAACCACTCAGAGCAGCCTAGAAACGTTTTAGCAACTACACAGAAAGCTATCTATCTATCTATCTATCTATCTATATATCTATCTGCCTGGCAAGCAATAAGAAGACATTAGCAATAATGCCTCAGCAACTAAAAAAAGCACACTAGAAAACCAAAAAGAAAGATCTTTGCAACAGCAGAACACCAAAGCAACATCTTAGTAACTGACTACTGTCAACCTACCAAGCACTCAAAATACTAGTAACATCCTTGCAGCTATTGCACAGCTATAAGAAACTAAAAGAATTTTTATTTTTTTTTGTTAACTGTTGTCTCTGTCTGGCAACCACTTAAAACACCTTAGCAACCATCTGGTAATACAGCAGTAACCAATCAGAGCACAGTTAATCCCAAATAATACAAACTCGCAATTCTGACCTTTTTTGCAAGTTATAAAGTCACAATTGTGAGTTTTTCCCTCACGCAATTCTGACTTCATGTCTCGCAATTGCGAGTTTATATCTTTTCTTGCAAATGCTATTTTGTATCTCAGAATTCTGACTTCTTTTCTTGCAATTCTGCCTTTTTTTCTCAGAATTGCATGGTATATTTATAGTTATAAAGTCAGAATTGCAGGATATATATTGCACAAATCCTAGTTTATCGCAATTCTGACTTTGTTTCTCATAGTTCTGAGGGGAAAAAAAGACAGATGTGTTTTCACAATTGCAAGTTTACATCTTACACTTCTGACTTAACTTGCAATTGCGTGTTAAAGAAAAAACTGTCGGAATTGTGTTTATATTTTATTTCTCAGAATTGCAACTTTATTTCTCAGAAATTAAATCTCAATTTAAATCTCGCAATTCTGTGTTTTTTTCTCGCAATAGCAAGTTTATATCATGCAATACTGTCTTTATAACTTGCAACTGCAAATTTATATCAATTCTGAAAAAAAGGGTCAGAACTGCAAGTTTATAGCATGCAATTCTGAGAAAAAAAGTAAGAATAGTGAGATAAAAAAAAATCACAATAACTTTTTTATTCTGTGGTAGAAACAGGCTTCCATAACAGTGGTGCCACCTTGTGGAACAACTCATTAGTGCGAAGCAAAATCAGTGTGAATGTGTGACCTGCACATACAAGGTACGTACAGTTACAAAAATTGTGTGGTGCACTTACAGTACACGCATACTATTTTGGTGACGAAATTTGTGTGTAAACCTTTGTGTACACATAAAAACCTAAATATACTTTTAGTAACACCCTAGCAACTGTAAGACTGATGATACACAAAGCAACTTTTTGAGCAATGTTGCCAAGTAATGTTGCTTGGGCACTTTCCCATTGAGAATGGGCAACAGATTTGGATCTGGATAATTTAGATCACGTGTAGGTCCTGTGTCTCACCTTGTTGCCTGTTGATTGCAACATTACCCAGCAACATTTGCCCCACCCTATTGAAAAAAACAAACCCAACAGGTAGGTTTTGAAGCATGGCAGCTGGATTAAGCTGGTTTAAGCTGGTCCTTAGTTGGTCATGAGCTGGTTTAAGCTGGTCATGTGCTGGTCCTAAGCAACTAGCTCCAGCTCAGGACCAACTTAAACCAGCTCAAACCAGCTGCCAACTGTCTATCTATTTATATATCTATCTACACCTTTTTGGAACAAAAGAGCAGCTAATAACTACATAGCAACACCCTAGTAAACACCTACCAACACCCTTGCAACCCTTCAGAACATCTTTGCAGCTCACTATTTCAACAAGTTGTGCTCCAAATTTGAGGTTGATATTTTAAAAAATTAGATTTCAGAAAGATTTTTGGGTACAGTACTAACCATTTCCACTAGATGGAATTTGTTTCCCATTAGTTTCCAAAGCGGTCATTTTTGAACACGAGGAGTAGCGTACAATGGGTAAAAGGCGCCTTTGATATTATCTTCCTCTAAACCACTAGATGGCACAAAAAACGTAGTTAAGCACTTTCCAAAACATTTGCTTTTCAAGATGCACATGCAAATTTGCCTGATCCTTGACGCAATCATGGGCAACAGCGCAAAGTTGATTCTGTGCTTACTTGATCTAATATTATATGTTTTAAAATGATGTAGATCTAAGTAGCAAACGAGAATCGCTAAAATGAATGCATATATTTCAAGACAAATGTCTTCTTAATGATTTTTAGTTTTAAGATAATTAAAGCAACAGTTTTTAAATAACGAAAGAATATGTAAAAGCATGGTATTTGGGGTAAAAAGCACCTCTGCTGTTGGGGCTAAAAGGCACAATAATGAACATGATAATTAATTGATGGCTGACTTTTCCATTTGTTGACATGACATGGTTAGATTCAGATGGTAAATCTCATATATTATGTTGGGTGTCAATCTTAGGCTACGTTTACACTAGTGTGTTTTCGTTTTAAAACACATTACTTTTGCTATGGTTACACCCATCGTTTACACTGCTCCGGCATTTTCGACCCTCAAAAAATGGAGACTTTTGAAAACGATGGCGTGGCTGCCCACATTCTCTCTGTGTATCCTTGACGACCGTGTAAACAATAACATAATGCTCATTGTTGTATCCATAGATCTGTATAGATAGATGCATTATTCGACTGCTTCAAGCACGATAGATGCGTCCTCCAGCTAAATAATAGGGCATCTACCTATACATATCTATGGTTGTACCTGCATGAATGGTCATGTGACATGCGTTTTTGGTTGTGTAGTATAGACGGAGATCATTTCTGAAATGCAGTGAAAACGCCAGTGTAGATGAGGATCGTTTTTATTTTAAAACAAAAACACAATAGTGTAAACAGCGCCTTAGAGATAATCACCATGTTTAGAATTAAACCTTCATATTTAAAAACATGATATTATTCATATCATATAATAAAATATAATTTGCTGTTATTACTGTAAATCTATAAGAAATTATTATGGGATCTCCTTCAATGCTTTCAGAATCTTTACTTTTTAAAATTATTTTAATTCTGTACTTTAAAATATATTTTTATATTAACAAATTATAATGACAATATATTTATTAAACAAAATCCAATTATTTAATTTTTCAAAATAAGAAGAAAAGACTTTGCTAATGTGGTTGTTCTGAACAAGTATTAACTTAGACATTATTAAAAAAAACAAAAAAAAAACATTATTTTAGCTAAAGTATTTTTTATTAATACTGTGTGCCTTTTTTGCCCCCTGCCACCTCATTCATTTATAAGATTTTAAAACAACTTGTATGATTTATTGTCACAAAAAAAAACAAAAAAAAAACAGTTGCTCCATAAATGTTCAACAAAACATATATATATTTTTGCAATTTTACATTTTAGGCATATTTTTCTTAAGGTGTGTCTTTAGCCCCGTTGTACCCTACATGTGTGACTGTCTTTTTTCGTAACTATTTAAACTTTTCGAAAAATGTCTATGATTTTTCTGTGTGTGTGTGTGTGTGTTTGTGTTTACATAGCAAGTGGCAAAACTTTTAACAAGTTTTGAACCATTCTGATTAGGCAGAAAATTAAAAAAAAAACACACAATGTTAAGTTTTTCGGTCAAAAATGACTGAAAAGCAGGGTTAGGCATGAACTAAAAAAGTGTATAGCTTGAATGTAATTCACTATTATCAGATTTATGTTACTGTGTTGATTGTAGATAAAGAAGGAAAAAACAAATGGAATATGACACTCTATGTAATGACACAGGCACTAAATCATGAATGCGATGTGTCAGGATTTTGCATTAGCCTTTCACTTGGAGGATAAACATGAGGAAGGCATGTGGCCTGTTGGGTAACGTTTCAAGGTTGCAGTAGCATTTGTTTGGCAGCATGTGTAGCTGAGAAAGGCGACTGTGAAGTGTGAGAGAGTGTTTCGGGTTCTGTGCGTGTGGTCTCGGGCTCTCACAGCTTTTGTGGCTCTCTCTGTTTATTCATGGCTTCTCAAACACATGCAAGAGACAGCTGTTACGCCCAACCTCCATGCAGGCCTCACAAGCCTGGGGCTGGATTTACACACACCAGCCAGGTAGGTGACAGTTTATCTGGGGTGGAGTGTGAGGATTGGTGGGTCGGGGAGGTGTGAGCTGTCACAACAAAATTTTTGCTGTTAATCGGCGTATGGAAGGTGATAAATTACCGTATCTGTGTTTTTTGGAGCACTGAGTGACTTAAAACAGTACAAGTGACTTAAAACAGTACAAGTTTGGAATCTTTCATTAAAACAGTCTTGATTTTTCCTTCTTTCATTAAAATGGCCTTGAATCAATTGAAAAGCGGGAGGAACTTTTAGAGACACAGTCTTTACTTTATTACCTTATGCAACAATCTGGAATCTCATGAAACACTGGCTTTTTTCCCATTGAGAATATTTTCCTCTTACCCTCCTCCCGATCCCTCTCTGCTCTTTCTTTCCTGTCTTCCTCTCCTCCCTGCTCCATGTGAGATTGAGTCTTCAAACAATAGATCCCCCTGCCTGCTCATTTAATCTGCATATCACTCCTCCATTGACCATTATCAACAAAATAGCCACCCATACTTAGCATGCAAATTATCTAGTTATTTGGAGAAAGAGAGAGAAAGAGTGAGGCCCAGTGGGGGGTCTGCTGGAGGAGTGTGGGTTTCCTTTAACATAATGGGATTTTAACTGGGGGAAGGGGCTTATTGTCTTTTGGCAGCTCATTGAAACCCTTCAGTTTTTTGGTTTTGTTGATAAGATATACCTGTTAAACTGTCTCAACTTTTGTCTCTAGAATGTTTTGAGCACATGTTACTTTCTAGTAATTATTCACCCTGAAAAACCTCTAACAACATTTGTGACCCTGGACCACAAAACCAGTCTTAAGTAGCATGGGTATATTTGTAGCAAGGGCCAAAAATACATTGCATGGGTCAAAATGATTGATTTTTCTTTTATGCCAAAAATCATTAGGATATTAATTAAAGATCATGTTCCATGAAGATATTTAGTAAATTTATTACCGTAAATATATCAAAACTTAATCTTTGATTAGTATGCATTTCTAAGACCTCCATTTGGACAACTTTAAAGGCGATTTTCTCAATATTTAGATTTTTTTGCACCCTCAGATTCCAGGTTTTCAAAATATTGTCCTATCCTAATTAACCATACACCAATGGAAAGCTTATTTATTCAGCTTTCAGATGATGTATAAATCTCAATTTATAGTATAGTAGCCAAACACTTTGTTCCACACCAATCAACATATGATGTTTTCTGTCTTTCAGAATCTTACATCAGCTTTGCCAAGCAAAGCAACATTGCCCCATCTTCCAGTTCTCCTTGACTCTGACCCATCAAGCATCTGGCTGTGTAGTTTGATATACTATCGTTTACATTACATGGAAGTAGGGCAGCACATGGGGGACCAGGCCAGCCACTGCCACCATCGAATGCACTGGAGGTATTAGGCAGGATTTCCTGCTATATTAAGAACATAGACATGGGGGCTCAAAGGAACGACACGAGAGAGGCCCAAACATCACTTTTGGTGTTTCATGCTAGATATTACTTGAACAAAATGAGAGAATGTGAATATATAAGTGTGAGGGATTTTGACAGATTGATCAAGCGAGGAAAGGTATAAATGGCCATGGAGGAGACGGTTGCCTGGTTTTTGTTAGCTGCACTTTGTCCCAGGTAGACTTTCAAAATATGTATTTTGGAGAAAGAAAGAAAGATACCAGTAAGGAGCTAATAAATCTGAAATATGTTGTACATCTGTAAAAGATGATATAGTACCTGGATGGAAAAGGTCAGCAAGAAGTACCAATACAATGCCAACACACATTGTTGGTATGCAATTTAATATGCAGAGTATAAATAATAATAAAAAAGCAGCACAAAAAAAAAACCTAATTCATTAGGTCTGTCAGTCGATTAAAATTTTTAATCTAATTAATTACATGATGTGTCGATTATTTAAAGCTATTTTTGTGTTAAATGAGAAAGTATCAATTACACTGTAAAAAAAAACAATTTGTTGAGTCAACTTAAAATAATTTGTAACTTGGCTGCCTTAAAATTTTAAGTTCAGTCAACTCAAAAAAAGTTTATTCAACTTGAAATGTTAAATTATACTAAGTGACAACTTAGATATTTGAGTTGAATCAACTTTTTTTTTTTTTGAAGGCAGCTGGGTTACTTACCCATCTGTTAAGTTTATCAAACACAAATATCTAAGTTGTTACTGCAAAAAAATCAAAATATTGAGAAAATCACCTTTAAAGTTGTCCAAATGAAGCTCTAACTAATGCATATTACCAATCAAAAATTAAGTTTTGATATATTTAAAGTAGGAATTCTACTAAATATCTTCATGAAACATGATCTTTACTTAATTTCCTAATGATTTTTGGCATAAAAGAAAAATCAATAATTTTGACCCATGCAATGTATTTTTGGCAATTGCTACAAATAAACCCTGCGATTTAAGACTGGTTTTGTGGTCCAGGGTCACATATGATGTACAGGTCTGGGGGAGGGGCCAGCGCGTTAACTGCGTTAAAATATTTTAATCGCGTTATTTTTTCATAACTAATTAAGGTAACGAGTTAAATTGACAGCCCTAAAGTTCATTGAAAAAAAGTTTAAAAACACTGCACAAAAAATAACAAATTTCCATATTATTTAATCCACAGAGGAAAAATTAATTCAGAGCAAAAATGGCACTGAAAGTCACATAAATAATAATAATTCAATAAGTACTAATTATATTTAATAATATATTTAATGTTAATTATTACAAAATAATTTCTCTGGATTTTATATTTATTTTCCAAACTGATTAAATCTAACCATTTGAAATAAAAGAATAACGCACAGTGTGTTTTAGAAAAAATGTCAGCATGGGTCCAAAAATGCCTCTAAAAATCAACTCCAGGGGGAAAATATTACCCCTTAATAATAATGAAAAAATCTGAATCCATTAGATTGTGTCTAAGCACTAAGTAATCTGTGGTCAGCTTCGGGCCAACTGGAGCGCTACTCTTTCCTGCATTCCTTCTTGCACTCACCCCTGCTTCGCTCTGAGCCAGATTTTTAACATAACCACCAATTTAGAATGAACCTTCCCTGCCTTCAGTCAGCAGAGAGCCAGCCATTGATGAAGTGTATCAGCAGCAGGACTGTGTACATCTATTTTTCCTCCATTTGAGAGAAGATTACCATTTGAGCGCCGACCAAGTCAAATGTATACCAACCCATTAGCGGTGCTGTACACAGACACAATGTTGCATGAGGTGTTTTTTCCTAAAATGGAGCTGCCTGGCTAACTGTGTTTGACTTTCCTGGTCTGTTCTCACTCGGACTCAAGCGAGGAAATGAATTAAAGGTTTTAACAATGACTGAAAAGCACCCCAGAAACAGCTGCACATTATGAAACACCTATTAACATTCTTTTGTTAAGTAAGTAAGTATCGGAGAGAAAGAGAGATTGAGGGAGAGACGGTCACATGGATAGATAGGCACACACTGAAGTATTATTCTGTTGAATATTTTCCCCCATGTTAGTTTAGTCACCGGTTGCAAATATATTGCTGTACAGCAATGAAAGCTGGGATTATTGAGGATCAGGTGAGTTGATAAGTTAATGAGCGGCTTAATTCAGAAAACATTCTTACTACGCCAATCATGTGAGAATTTGATCTTTAAATGACTTTTCCATGACCTGTTTTCTAAGCAATCTGACTTTTGGACCTAATTAACAAATGAAAAAGCCAAAAAGTACCACACACTGTAAAATATATATGGTTAAATTTATGCAAAAAAACTGGCAGCTGTGGCTGCCAGAAATTCATCATAAAAAAGTAATGTGACAGTGTTTCCGGTATTATGGGAAGCCTGTTTATTTTACAACTTACAACCATATATGTGACCCTGGACCACAAAACCAGTCTTAAGTAGCACTGGCATATTTTGTAGCAAAAGCCAACAATACACTGTATAGGTCAAAATTATCGATTTTTCTTTTATGCCAAAATTCATTAGGATATTAAGTAAAGATCATGTTCCATGAAGATATTTTGTAAATTTCGTACCGTAAGTATATTGAAACTTAATTTTTGATTATATGCATTGCTAAGAACTTAATTTGGACAACTTTAAAGGTGATTACCTCAGTATTTTGATTTTTTTGTACCCTCAGATTCCAGATTTTCTAATAGTTGTATCTCAGCCATATATTGTCCTATCCTAACATACATTAATGGAAAGCTTATTTATTCAGCTTTTTTATTTCAAAAAGTTGACCCTTATGACTAGTTTTGTGGTCCAGGGTCACATATTTCATTAAGTGATGTACACATACCAATCTACTTAAACTACCAATCTCTGTTGAAAATATGAATTTGACACCTTGTAAAATTTGTATGATTTTTCACAGATTTTACGAGTTTGTATGTTAGGTCATACAAATAGTTTGAATTAGCCACCTTGTAAAATATGTACAATTTGCGGGTACAATCAGGTTGGGAAAAACACCATCAGGGTAACATACATGACATAAAAAAATGCAAAAACATTAACTAAATAGCTGAAAATGTAACACAAAACAGTCTAATGTACATTACTGATAACAAAAATGAGAATACTTAGTATTTTTGCCTCATTTTCTAGTATAAATTCTTGAATCAAGATGTATTTACTTGACAAGTAAAATCACTTAAGATATTAAGTCTTGGGGAAAAAAGATTAATGTTAGTTTTTTTTGTTAGTTTTTGCTTAAAACAAGCAAAAATATATCTGCCAATGGGTTAAGAAAAATAATCTTAATTTAAAGGCTAAACAGTATTATTTTTCTCTCTCCTTGTAAAGTAAATTCATCTGAATTCAAGAATTTTTAGACATTTATACTGGAAAACAAGACAAAAATACTAAGAAAATCATTTTTTGCAGTGTAAACTTGCAAATTGTGAACTATAGTCAGAATTGCAAGATATAAACTCACAATTGCAACTTTTTTTCTCAGAATTGCGGGTTCATATCTCACAGTTCTGACTTTCTAACATGCAAATGGGGAGTTTTTAAGTCAGAATTGTGAGATCAGCAATTCAGTTTATATCATGCAATTCTGACTTTAAAACTCACAATTGCGCGTTTATATCATGCAATTCTGAAGACCTTTTTTTTATTCAGTGGTGGAAACAGGCTTCCATATATATAACGTGTCATGCTTCTAGGAATGTTCTTCTTTTTCAAAGTACATTTTACAGTAATTCTTAGTTTTTTAATTTGCAAAAACATAAGTTAAACATGAAGTTAAAAAAATGTTAAACCATTTATAACTTTTCACTGTATCTGGTAATTTACAGTCAACCAATAAACAGGTTTTATTGGTTTTTAGCTTATGTATAATTACAAACATTTTATTGTGGTGGAGATTTACAATGACTTTACCCAAGACTCCATATTTAGAGACCAGAATATCACAGAAACTTGGGTGTGTCTCTTTTGATTTGGGTCAGTAAGCAAACACCCTAGCAACCACTTAGCAACAAGTTTAGTTTTGCAAGCATATTCTTTCTTTAGAAATGTAAATATCTAGTTACATTGTTCTCCCATTTATCTATTGTATAAATCTAAATACAGTGGACACTCAAGCTATAATCTGGAGTCAGACTAGATTACTGTTACACCCATTTCACACAGGACACAGCAACATTTAGTAGTGTGTAACAATTTCACACTAGCAGCATTTCTAGTGTGCAGCTGATACTAGGGTGACCATACATTCTCTTTTTCCAAGGCATGTCCAGAAAAAAACAGGTTTTAGCTTTGCTTTCCTAGTTTTTCATACTTTAGAAAGTAAAGACTGAAAAGTAGTCTGACCAATAGCGTGCAGGCATTGTACTTAATCAAGGAATCATGGCATGCAAGAAGGTGGGAAATACAGAGAACGGTTAAAGCAATGCAAATACACATAGGCCTACATACAGTATAATGCACAATGACCGAAGAGAGCATGTCAATAGGAAAATCCCAGACATTTTAGTCAATACCGACCAGGACTTTAACCCTCAGCTTGAGAAATCATTTTTTCAAAGCCTGCCTTTTGTTAAATATAATTATTTCACTGTTCGTTAACTTTCTTTGGTTGTTATTTTAAGTTAAACAGATGTATCTCACCTCTCTCACACAGCAAAAGAAAACCAAATGCTTCTTTGGCACCATGAAAGCCACAATTCAGTGTTAGGAACGACAAATTGTTGTCAGAGAGTGTGTGTGAGAGGAAAGAATTGAGAAAGAAAGGAGATAAACGTTGCAGTAATTAGGTGTCAGGTTTAGCTGGAAGTCTTTTCAAACTAGAATACTGATATAATGTTTCTTATAGCCTGGCATAAGATCAAAAACAGTTAACTTCACATCAATGTATTCTCAAATGTCATCTTTTATTAAAAGATCTGCCGAAAAGCATTTGCTTTTCTCTATTTAAACTGGAAGCATACAGACTGTTTTCAGATGTAAGTCCAAACTGCTGCTAGCAAGATCCACGATCAGTTTGAAGTGATATTGAAGGTCTGGTCAAATGCTAAGTATTTGCGTAATTAATTCACAATAAAGTAAGAGATAAGGAATGCAGACAGATGGAGAAAATATTCTGGTGAATGTGAAAGAGAGACAAATGTTTGTATAATAGTCACTGGATCCAGATATCTTTCTCAAGAGATGTGGATAAGCAAAAATAACAGACATAATGATAAACATATCTTTAAAATCATTAAGTTTATTTACATTCTGATTGCTATCAGATTCATTTTTGCTTTTGAGAACAGGCACATGTCTGTGCTATTCAATTAAAGGTGCACCAAAACTATTTAAAGCATGACTGAAAAAAAATGTTTTGAATAATACTCTCTTAACAGCATCTGTTATATGCCTTGCTTTTAGCTTAGACAGTTTTAGAGGTTCAGTTTTAGTGTATCGCCCTATGCGTTTGTCCTGGTTTCATCATCAGATGTATCTCTGGCTGTATAAATCGACAGTGCTCACATACCACTGAGATTTATCCACATCTCCAAACTCAAACATCACTATAAATATGGCCATTACAGCAGGAATATGTCGCTGGTTTGGCCAGCGATTTCTCATAAACAGATTTCCCAATTTTCCAAAAAACACACATGCATGGGCTTTCTGCCCATTTCCAGGTTGCAAATCACCAGGCTTAACTTTTCACAAGTTGAATGTCCTCTTATATTTGTTTGAGAGTAATAATTCAGTCCGGCTCCCACTTCATCACCAAATGGCTTTATGATCTATGTGGCAGAAATCACATTCAGTTGAGGAGTCACTGCTATAAATCCATTAGTTTTACTACGCAAACATCTATTTCTAAAGTTCTTGCACCAGAATCTCAGATTGCTAAAAAAAAAAAGATTGTCCCTCCACATATGACCCATTTTTGAAGACGTTTTAAATCACTGTAGCAGCAAAGTATTCACTTTGAACTGGAGAGTTATTACACTCCTTCAGTTCGGGCCCCAAGATTCCAATACATATTCATACATTTTAAAATAAATTAAAACATCTAGGAGAAGACACTACAATCCCACCCTTTTCTGAAATATTCCTTCCGATCCAATAAGGAACGCTGCGCTAAGAAAAACACATCTTCCCATTGGTCGGAAGGTAGGAGGTTTCAAGGCGCCCCGCGGAGAAGCGCTAGGAGCCGTGAATGAAGGGCTGCTTGAAACCGTTTTATCATTACTGTGCGGCAATGTGGAGTCAGCGTATCAACTTTACAGAGATAGAGCTGCAGATTCAACAGGAGTGGCGGAGAAAGTTTCTTACATTGTGTTGTAAGGGAGAGGAGGGCCGAGCTCAAAAGGAGGCAGATGTTTGGGGATTCTGATGATGAAATATGTGGAGTAGTCTCGAAAAAGGGGTCATGAATACCTGAACGCAAAACTCCGAACTGGAGGATAGTTTGTGATTCGCCTTGTAGCCTACGAGTGGTCGGACACGTCTGGAGTTCCAGATCGGATTGGAGGAATATCACATTGTAGCACAAGTTTCGCGGAACACGAAAATTCTAGTAAGGTTACATTTGTTTGTGTTCGGTTTCCATGCGACAATGGATGAAGTTTAACTCTCTTAGTAGAGTTTTACTTGTGTGTGACGACTTAGATTTAGTCTGTGAAACATTCCTTTGTTTAAAAGTTTCCCGAAATTCGTTTTTGCATTTTTCTTTTCTTACAGCTACTGTACATTTTATGTTTTGTATTATTTTCTTGCAACTATGCAATCCAATAGTAACTTTTATCTTTGTCAGTTTCATTTGTAATTGTTCTTTAGAGACTAACACTTATGCCAATAGTGTGACTAGTGTTTCACTAGTACTTAATCATTAAATGCTAGTAGTTATACATTTCTTGCTATTCGCTGATTTTACCATTGTTTCTGATCACAAATTGCACATTTTGCTATCGAATTCTATGGGGTTGTCTTAATTTACCTTGTAACTGGTTTTGCTCACTAGTTACCATTGCTTTATACTTCTCATATGTAATGATTAGCCGAAACGGCTACTTTTATAATTACGACAAAAATTGTACTGGCAAGATTAGTTACTGAAAGGTATGTCTATTTAGTTACTGCTAAGAAAACTGGAATAAATGCTAATAGCTGTTTGAATGGTTACAAGTACTAGTGCCTAATGAAGAGTACTAGTAAAACTAGAATAGGCACTGCTAACAAATATTCTTGTCTGAAGTTAACAGTTGATTTATATGTGACCCTGGACTACAAAACCAGTCATAATTCACACATGGGTATATTTGTAGCAATGGCCAACAATAAATTGTATGGGTTAAATTATTTGTTTTTCTTTTATGCCAAAAATCATTGGGATATTAAGTAAAAATCATGTTCCATGAAGATATTTTTTCAATTTCCTACCGTAAACATATAAAAACTTAATTTTTGATTATTAATATGCATTGCTAAAAACTTTATTTGGACTGCACTGCTTTAAAGGCTTTTTTTTCCCTCACTTATTTGATTTTTTTTTTTTTTTGCACCCTCAGATTACAGATTTTCTCAAACAAATATTGTCCTATCCTAACAAACCATACATCAATGGGAAGACTATTTATTCAGCTTTCAGATGACCCTTACGACTGGTTTTGTGGTCCATGGTCACATATTAGTAGTTGATACACTTCCAGTAACAAAAGAACTGTTGCTTACTTACATTGGATGGTAACTAACTGAATAGATAGTTTAGAGAAGAAATAGTATTTCTTAAAGATACTAGTCACTTGGATTACTTGTAGTTAAAATAACTACTAGTTGTAAGGAGCAAATGATAAAATTTTCCACATCTGTGTTTTCTAGATAATCAATGATGGCGGTACGGGAAGTCAGTCTATGCCTCGTATTCATCACAACGCTTCTGCTTAGACTGTCTTCCGCCCAGTATCATGGAGAGAAGGGCATCTCCGTCCCAGAGCACGGCTTCTGCCAACCCATATCTATCCCACTGTGCACAGACATCCAATATAACCAAACCATCATGCCAAACCTTCTGGGACACACCAACCAGGAGGACGCAGGACTGGAGGTGCACCAGTTCTACCCTCTGGTCAAAGTCCAGTGTTCTCAAGATTTAAAGTTTTTCCTCTGTTCCATGTATGCGCCGGTGTGTACAGTCCTAGAACAGGCAATCCCACCCTGTCGCTCTCTCTGCGAGCGTGCAAGACAAGGGTGCGAGGCCCTCATGAACAAGTTCGGCTTCCAGTGGCCCGAACGACTCCGCTGTGAGAACTTTCCAGTACATGGGTCTGGAGAAATCTGCGTGGGACAGAACAAATCTGACCCTGATATCCCGACAACAGACCCCACGCCGTATATCCCGGACCCGTTCACCCCACGCATGCATTCGCCACGACTAAGTCAGGCTTTCACATGCCCTCTTCAACTCACAGTCCCTTCCTACCTCAACTACCAGTTTTTGGGGGCGAAAAACTGCGGCGCCCCTTGCGAGCACAAACAGCCGCACGGCCTGATGTACTTTAAGGAGGAAGAGGTGCGATTCGGACGGCTCTGGGTGGGAATCTGGGCTATTTTGTGCTGTGTGAGTACTCTGTTCACAGTTCTCACTTACCTTGTGGATATGCGCCGGTTCCGTTACCCAGAGCGCCCTATCATCTTTCTCTCCGGGTGTTACTTCATGGTGGCGGTGGCTTATGCGGCCGGGTTTTTGCTGGAGGATAAAGTAGTCTGCATTGACAAGTTCAGGGATGACGCTTATAGGACAGTGGCTCAAGGGACTAAAAAGGAGGGGTGCACCATTCTCTTCATGATCCTGTATTTCTTCGGCATGGCCAGCTCAATCTGGTGGGTGATCTTGTCTCTCACATGGTTCCTATCTGCTGGAATGAAATGGGGCCATGAAGCTATAGAAGCCAACTCTCAGTATTTCCACCTAGCGGCATGGGCCGTCCCAGCTGTGAAGACCATAACCATCCTCGCTTTGGGACAAGTGGATGGCGACCTTCTGACCGGCGTATGCTATGTGGGCATCTACAACGTTGACGCCCTACGTGGATTCGTTCTCGCCCCTCTCTTCGTTTACCTCTTCATCGGAACGTCTTTTCTTCTGGCTGGATTTGTCTCATTGTTCCGCATCCGTACTATTATGAAGCACGACGGCACCAAAACAGAAAAGCTTGAGAAGCTAATGGTCCGCATCGGCGTTTTCAGCGTCCTCTACACCGTTCCGGCTACCATCGTCATCGCGTGTTATTTCTACGAGCAAGCGTTTCGTGAACAATGGGAGAAAACCTGGCACATGCAGACGTGCAAGCGCTTTGCCGTGCTGTGCCCGGCCAACAACTTTGCGCCCATGACGCCGGATTTCACTGTGTTTATGATCAAGTACCTCATGACTATGATTGTGGGAATCACGTCAGGATTCTGGATCTGGTCCGGAAAAACTCTACAGTCGTGGCGCAAGTTTTACAAGCGGCTGGGCAACAACCAGGGCGAGACAACAGTGTGAACTGAACTTTGTGAGAAATACAGGTCAATATTGAACAGGTCACATACTACGTTGAACCATGCTGATGGTAAAAGACACTGCTGTGGAAGCCCAGCATGATGCTTTTCTCATTTATAAAGTGCCCAACACTGAAAGCACAACTCCAAAGAACATGCATTTCTCCAATGGACTGAATTTCAAAATGTTTTTAAACTTTAAGCCTTGGAAACTCTAATTATTAAGATGGCAGAACTCTTATTTTTAATGATGACTTCGGTTATCAGGAGTACATACGCCATGTTTTCTTCACCCCGGGCGGCTAAAAATGTCTACATTTAGTCCTGTGCCTTGCAGGAGTGATCAATTCCTGTCACTGAATGAATGTCTCTTTTGTTTTTTACCACATTTTTGGTCATTTTCTCATAGATTACATATTTAGTATTTGGTTGCACATGGCCATTTATTTAGATTTTAGAACTAGTTCAATTTAATGTTCTTCGGTCATGAGTTGCTTATTCATCCATGTTGCCATATCAAGCCAGGTCTCATGAAGTAATTTAATATTCTGCCATTTTAAAGGCCTTAGCGTTGTGAAAAAGTGACTGACAGGATTAAAAATGTTTGTTACCATATTTCATTATTTGTAAATATCACATTTCTGTCAAAAGATGTATGATGTATTTAAGCAGATGAATTTTGTTTAAGGCCTTTTTCAATTTCACTTAATAAAGTGATTAGATTTTTAAAAAAGCGCCTTTGGCTTGATTTTCGTTTGCACAAATGGCGGCTCGTGTCAATGCCCTGACGACACTTTGATATTTCCCCCCAAAACAGTTGTTAGCAAGTAGTTGAAACTGATAGCCGCATAATTTACTACAACAACAACAGACCTCAAGTGAGTGGCCCTCCATGTGTCTCGAGTCCATTAATGGCTTCAGTCTGTAGGATGAATCTAAGAGGGGACAAAGACAGAATAAGGGTGAACAAAAGAATCAAGGAGGACTGTAAGGTGAAAGAGTAAACATTTCTTCTCTTTTAGTGGCCTAAAAAAACAGGATCTAATCACGAATGGTGTGAAGTTTGCCACTCTGCCTCTGGGACAACAGGAAGCCCTGAGATGCACCAAAGCATAAGATCTCTTCCCTTCCTCTTCAGATGAAACTGGATACTGCCTTATTCTTTAGGGTGAGGGAAACGCCCCATCCCACATCCCTTCTCTTGTTTTTTTTGTTTTTTTTCTTTTTCCAGAGGGTTGGGGGATGTTTCTCCATTAGGGTATTTGGAAGGTGATTGAGGGGGGTGGTTACATTATCTTTGAGAATAGATACCGCAGCACTAATGATTTTAAGGAGGAAGGATCAAGAATTCTTGTCATTATCTGGAATACCACATTTCAACCGTGTCTAAACAGTACAGGATTATGATTACATGGCAATGAGCCATAGTACAACACTATTTTTAATCTGTATTTTAAAATAATGTTCATGAAACATTCTAAAAGTAACTCATGCAGAGGTCATGCAGTTGTTTTTCCAGTGTAATGTGATTATTTGTGTGGGTATGTGCACCCTAGTGTATGATTGCATGTGTTGGCACTCAGTGCCTCTGGGGATGTGAAGTGTGTAAAATTCACAGCATGTGCAGCCAAGAAACGTCCATCACTTGGATTGACGGTTGGGTTTATGGAATTTTTTACAACAGCGTGAACTGTCACCATCTGATTTGCTCCCAGCCCAAAAACAAACACGCATACGTGTTTATAACATACCAGGAGCAGTTTTACTGAGGTGAGATATGGGGGATTCTTAGAAAAAAATACAATTTGTGTTATATGTCTTTATATATATTCATCTAATACTGAACTTAGTCACATTATTTGATCAATTTGTGGTATAGAAACAATTTTCACTTAGAAATGGCTAATTTTACAAAAAAGTACAAAGAAACCGCAAGTAACGCATTGAATTCAATGTGAAACTTTGAAATGGAAAAACCCAGGACCACAAAACCAGTCATAAGGGTCCATTTGAAATTTATACATCATCTGAAAGCTAAATAAACAAGCCTTCCATTGATGTATGGTTTGTTAGGATATGACATTAATTTGTCTGAGATACAACTATTTGAAAATCTGGAATCTGAGTGTGCAAAAAATCTAAATATTGAGGAAATTGCCTTTAAAGTTGTCCAAATAAAGTTTTTGCAATGCGTATTACTATCAAAAATTACATTTTGATATATTTATGGTAGGAAATTTACAAAATATCTTCATGGAACATGATCTTTAATATCCTAATGATTTTTGGCATAAAAGAAAAATCTATCATTTTGACCCATAAAATGTATTTTTGGCTATTGCTACAAATATACAGCACCTGTGCTACTTAAGACTTGAGGCTTTGTGGTCCAGGGTCACAAAAAGTTGTTTTTACTATGTACTTTTGTCTTGCCATTTTTTTCCAAACCCCTGTTTTGCTGTGTCATTTCCCCTTTTAAAAAATACCAAGATTTGATCGTTGTGACTTCATTTGGGGAATGTGCGTAAAAAATGACCACATGGTTCAAACGGAGGTACATTTCTCATAAAGTCATTATCAATATTTCATTATGTGTACACATTGCCTTGTCAAGCTCAAAAGTTCAGCTCTTTTATGGGAAGAAACGGTGTTCTTGGCACAAGAATACTAACTGTAAATAATGTCTTTGACATTGATATTTGCTAGATAAAACTGTTAACAGACTTTTTTTTTGCACTGATCTTAAATTCCTGTGACATTCAACCCCAAATCATTTAGAAGGGTTGACATTTTTTAGAGATTAATGTGATGGGTTATTTAAATTATAATGTGTGATTTCATACAAGCCACACCAAAACTGAGTGATGGTATCATAATTTACTCAGTTATCTATTAAAATGATCAATTTGCAACTTAGAGTTATGAGGCTGAAATAATGCAATGCATTAGGGTCGGGTTAGGGCTAGTAATGATAAATATTGGCACTTTAAAAGGCTGTAAACATAATTTAAGACTGGGAATGAAATGAAAATTCACCCTATATATGTGACCCTGGACCACAAAACCAGTCATAAGGGAACTGAGATTGAGATTTATACAGCATCTAAAAGCTGAATAAATAAGCTTTCCATTGATGTATAGGACAATATTTGGCTGAGATACAACTATCTGAAAATCTGGAATCTGAAGGTGCAAAAAATCACCTTTAAAGTTGTCCAAATAAAGTTCTTAGCAATGCATATTACTAATCAAAAATGAAATTTTGATGTATTTACGGTATGAAATTGACAAAATATCTTAACTGAACATGATCTCTACTTAATATCCTAATGATTTTTGAATAAAAGAAAAATCAATAATTTTGACCCATACAATGTATGTATGGTAATGCTACAAATAAGCGGTATATATGACTGGTTCTGTGGTCCAGGGTCACATATTTTCGAAGTGCATGTTATTGATCATATTGAGAAAGATTCAAAAATGACTTATTGAAAGTTCAACAGTAACAGTAAAGCCACAAATGCCACTGTCTCCTGAGAATTACCCATGTATTGATGCAAAAGTCATTCTAAGGTCAAAATCAGATGTATTTGCACAGTTTTCTGTGTGCAATTCAACACAAGCAGCAAGTCTGAATGTATATTATGCAAAGATGCTAAACCAAGCTCTGTTTACATACCCACACCAGTGAACAAAAGAATCCACAGGTTCTCTAAATATGGCCACACCTTGACAATTTATGGTCACCCACAGTCAAGCCTATTGGGTAAACAGCTACATCTGTGATGAGCATTTGAGTGCATTTCTGTGGAAATCTGTTACCTATTGTGTGTCCCAGGTGCCTTCCACCTCCTGAAAGAAACATGTTTTCCCAGGTAACTGCACACCCTTTATAGGAACAGTCTTTCAGTCCCTCGAGATACAATTACCTGAATTTGTATCGATACTCACCCCACAAACAAAGCTTTAACCTATGTTTTTCAATGTGTTAACAATGTTTACCTGTGTAAAGAGCTGTTTCAGCAGATCACCCTGATGCTTTAGGTATCTGATGTCTATTCTGTGCTCTCTCCTTGATAGAAATATGAAAAGGAAGTTGACGGCAGGGTTGCCCAGGGAAACATTCCTTCCTGATACTTAATATTTCCCCCAGTTCAGTTCAGTTTCCCACAGTACAGATCAGCAGGTATTTGTGCCAAAATATTGCTACACTTTCTCCTGCACTTTTTCTCTCTGTGTATCAGGCTCCTAAGTTTATTTTTTTATTTTCTCCCCTGAGATCCAATTATAGTGTTAGTCAAGGTTTTTGCACCAAAACAGTGAGATAAGTTTTTCGTTCTCTTTATCTCTTTATATTTTCTCTTTGCAGCTAAGCGTACAGTGTAACAACTCAGTGCTGCTCTCCGCAGGTCAGGTGCAGTATTGCTGTATAATGATAGTGCGCATGTGCCAAACACATACAATAATTTACGTTGTCTGAATTCGCTCAGTTTTTTTTCCGAAAGTAAAACGCAAATGGTGATTTAATAGTAGCTACGCAAACCACATGATTATCTACACATAAAATAAACTCTTATACAAGTTGTGTAGAGTCTCATAGTTTTAAAACGCTCAATGCCCGACTGTGCGAGAAACGGTTTGCACTTACGTTGTGAATTGGTCAGTTACCCGGATGCGCGGCCATATTGGCGATACTCGGATGTAAACAACAGCATGGATTGCACAGGTAATGTACTACTGAATACATTTTTCTGTTAATTTATGCTGTCTAAACCACGGTAAAAAAGTGTTGGAGCTGCTAAATAATATAGAAAAGGACTTTGTAAGCAGGAAAGAGCTCAATATTTTGTCTAATATTTCATCTACCAGACCGGAAATGATAAGAACAAACACAAATGTTGTCAAGATTCTTGCCGTGGAAATCCTGGTTTAGTTTGGGCAACCTCAAATGCCTTTTGTTCCTCAGTTTTCTGCATTCTTCTCCTTGATTTGTTTGAACTTTTGCCCATCTATATTATTCCAAATGGTTTTCCGGTCCGTCCCATTAGTACAGCCCAAAACATGATGATAATTGACCATGTCAGCAGCAATAATCATCAAAATATGTGAGTTTCATTTGGTACAGCAGCTAATATGGCCGATTGTTGACACTTTGTGAAAACACTATTCCTCAAGTTTTACAGTTAGCCTTTTTATTTGATTTTAAAATCTGCATTGTCTTGTGACAGTTTCACAATTCATAAAATTTGCCTATTTTGCTATGAATAAATGTACACGAAATGATCAGAGGCCTTGTTAAAATAACCCTATGCAGGTTGTAGCACATATGTTTGGTAGTCTTTCACACAATTTGCTCTAGTTATTAGTTTTTGTAGTGTTAGGAACATCATTGTTTAACCTGCTTCCTTCCTACAATGACTGGTTGGGCCACGTTTCTAAACTCCAGATTGGTATTGCATGTAGACATGCATGAATGTACTCATCTGTAAGAGTTTCAGAAATACAAAACAAGCCATTTTTGCAGTTTAGTTGAAGTGTATGATCTTTATAGACTAGGATGGATCTTTAAAAGTCACATGATGCTTTCATAGTACAACTCTTTTACTCAAATAGACCAAGAAAATGTTGATTCCTCGTAATTTGATCTTTTTAAAATGTACATATGCAACAGAGACATATCTAATGCAAGCTAAACTTAATGAAAATGTGAGCTCATAGGTGATCTGCACCCTTCCCCCCGAATAAACACACGCCAGCCCTCCTCCATTTTTTTGCGAGGCCTCATCTGGTAGTGTTTAGGGTTTCGGAGGTGCTGTATCCCAGGCACAGAAATTGGATCATCCCGTTGGGGTTCGGCTATAGCGGAGGGCCCCACAGCAACACTTTGTGCCTAACAACCAGCATACACATTATTCATGTGAATTCGGTGCATTATGTTTGAACACAAGGACGCAATGCTTTAGTGTGATACTTTTTACACACTGTTTAACTGCAAACACAGCAGCCTCTTCACGTCTAAGGTAAAAATGATGAATGAAAACTTTTTGATCCGAAGTTGAAACTTTGAAAAACCACTTAAGCTCGAAGGGGAAAACACAACCTTGTTTAATCAAGATCCCTAAGGCATTTGTATGGCTCATGTAGCACCATATGAAAAATATTCATACGTTTTCCCTCACTTTCCAAGAACCTCATTCAATTTGCACTTTTGTATCTCGTTTTCATTTTCTTTCTCATCACTTTATCCACCCATTGCTGTTTTTCCAACACCACGTTTCACTCCCAGACCCCTCCATTTCAACACACACACACAAAACACACTCTTTTTTCTTCCTGCCTTAATATCTGGCCCTTCCTGGAATCAGACACTTAAAATAAACAATCTCTCTACAGCACGGTAAGGCTCTCTCTCCCACCACACTGACATGCAGCAGAACAAGACCCTCAAACACTGTATCCTTGAGTGTAACACTGGAAACACATGGAATCACAGGTAATATTGTTACTTTTGCAAAAAACTAATCTTTTCAGAGCTCCAGTCTAAACTGTTACGTAGAATTAACATTAGAATGATCACACTACGTTAAATAGTTCCAGACAGTTTTTCATCTGGATCCAGGTCAGGATCAGACACATGACGACATTAGCCAAATTGGATCAATCCCATAGTAACAAAGAGATCCTTAAAGTAATTGGTTTAGAGAATGACACTGGATTAAAGCATTGGTTTTTCAAATTCTTCCTCTTTTGATCAAATCAGATCTCCCAAGTACCACCTATAGTCACAAACCTAATAATTAAAAGCAAAAAAAGTATACATATGTGACCCTAGACCACCAAACCAGTCGTAAGTAGCACGGGTATATTTGTAGCAATAGCCAATAATACATTGTATGGGTCAAAATTATTGATTTTTCTTTTATGCCAAGAATCATTAGGATATTACGTAAAATTCATGTTCCATGAAGATGTTTAGTTAATTTCTTACCGTAAATATATCAAAATGTACATTTTTGATTAGTAATATGCATTGCTAAGGACTTAATTTGGACAACTTTAAAGGCAATTTTCTCAATATTTAGATTTTTTTGCACCCCCAGATTTTCAAATAGTTGTACCTCAACTTGGTCAAATATTGTCCTATCATAAACAAAGCATACATCAATTTCAAAAATTGACCATTATGTCTGGTTTTGTGGTCCAGGGTCACATATAATATATATATATATATATATTAGGGGTGTAACGGTACACAGATGTCACGGTTCGATACGATTTTGGTACAACAGAAAAAAAAATCTACTATGCTAGATTTCTTTTTATCTATTTTAAACAGACAGCAGTACAAATTACATTTTTTTCCACCTACATGAGAAAAAATTTAATATTATATCAATATATTAATATTTAATATTATATCAATAAATTCTGCAGTACATATATACATACAAGGAATAAATATTTGACATATATTTAATTTAGTGAACTGTTAGACAAGGGAAAAAACTGCAACACGTATGGTAGCCTATATTTGCTGAGTTTCAGTTCAGTTTTGTGACAGAAAAGAAACTCAAATGGCAGAAAACGACATTCTGTTTGTTTTTTTATTTGATTTTCCTGGTATGAGGAAAGCACACAAACACAAAACATATCAGTTCCAGGCTTCTAGCATTGCTAACTTGACAGCGCAGTTGGTACTTTATCAAAATAAAACAGTGAACTAAACATCAGCACGCCTGCCACCATAGGAACGCGACTGAAGTACAAAGCCTATAATTTACATAATGAATAATAGTTTAGCATTTGGATACATCGTAAATATTAAAATATTATGGAATATTTGGATTTGTGCCGAATGAGAGAGGTACGATACAAGAGCACAAAGCTCCATTTCGCAAACAGTTGAGTGCACAAGCCTTAAAAGTAACGTTATACTCCTTTGTCAGTGAGAGACGTGTTCAGAGTCAGCACATGGTCACAGTCTAGTGGGCTTTGTTTTCAAGAGCGCAATTCCTGGCATTTGCTGTTTTTCTGCCAGCGGTTCTCAAACAGAGTTGCATTACTGCGGGCGCCCCCTTCTGGATTGAGTGTGAATTGTCTGTATTCGTTGTAAGGCCTCATGCACCGAACCAAGATGCCCGTACCATGACGGTTCGGTACGAATACATGTATCCTTACACCCCTAACATATATATTTATATTGATTAAAAAATAAAATTCCTGTTTTTTTTGTTTGTTTTTGTTTGTATTTAAGTTTTTTTAAACTTACCTTGACAAGTTGGGTGACACAAAGCATAAATATTTTTATTTTATAGTAATTTAATAAAACTAAATGTATATTTTTGTGTTCTAACACAAAAAGTACCAAAAAGAGCACGTCGATTTGGAAAAAAACTTAACGCTTTAACTGTCACCACAAGTTTTGAACAGATGTGAAAGTGCACCGTACAAACTTAAATGATTAAAATTCATTTTCAAATACACTTTGTAATATGATTTTAAAGTACCATTTCCATGGTAATGCAATGTCCAATTTTAAAATGAATTTTGGATCAATTTTAAGGTTTTAAGCTTTCAGTTGATATATAATTTAATATGATCTCTAAAACATGATAGGGAAAAAGGCAATGAAAAAAGACTTTTGGTGACAAAGGTCAGAACTCCTGTTATGATATGAGTTTTGAGATGCACTCTTGTCATAAATTAATCTATTACTGTTCCTACATAAATTGTAGCAAATAACAATGGTAAAATATCTATTTAGGAGTCTTAGACCTTTCCAACGATGTATAGTTTGTCATGATTAGATTAGGATTTAGTTACAATATAGTGAAGTAAACTTATTTGTCCCACTGAGGGGATGGTGGCAGATTTAGCTATCTTTTATACAGTACTTCTTTCATTTTAATTAGATAATAATTATTTTATTACTTAATATAAAACTTTATACTGATACTATCCTTAAAGTGCATATTGCAGGTTAAAAATGTTTTCCAAATAAACATATATCCTTGTATGAAAATACCATATGAATCGTTAATGCAGGATTTGAAAATGTTTTACAAGACGCAAGGGCACAAATTTAGAAGAAAAAGTGACGATTTCCTTGACAGTTCTCAAAAAGCGCTTTTTTTTTTACATCGCGTCATATGACGTCACGAGAGGGAGTCGTTTGCCGTGGTCTATTGGTTTTCACTAGGAGCGGTCTTGAGCCAGTGTGTTTTCTGTAGTTATTTCTTTATTTCAATTGATTATCGTCATGGTAAATGATTGTGTTTTTGGAGGTTGCCCAAACTCCAACCTGTCAGGACATCGAGTCCACAGGTTTGCTAACAAGAAAAAGGACGGCGCTATTTTCCGTGCCTGCGTGCCTTTGTGCAGCTGAAGAGACGGGCCTTTACTAATGAATTTGCTTAGAAAAACGCGGTGGTGTGTAGCGTTCAATTTACACCGGAGGATTATTGTCCCGGCGATATGATGGAGTCAAGCCCGGATTAACCATACGGGCAACTGGGCAATTGCCCAGGGGCCCACGACATCTAAAGGGCCCAGGACAGCAAGGGCACGAGCAAAATACTGTATCTGTAATCTCCCGCTTTATATTTAACAAACTGTCCACCCGGGCTTTTGCGCTGCACAGACATATGCTGCGCTGCCTATGACTTTGAACGTGCGTTGAGAGCGGTTGAGAGTCAGTCTCATGCGGACTGACCAATGAAGAGAGGGCCTCAAGTTAAGACCCTCTCCTCATTGGTCAGTCCGCATGAGGTGGGTCAAAGCTTACGCCGAGCCCGAGCGCGTTACGTGACGTCAGGCGTTGCTACAACAGAAAAAAAAATCAGACACAATGGAGAAGCTAAGTGGGAGCGCGAAGCGAAAATTAAAAAAAGGAAAAGGACATCAGAAACGCTGAAAATTTAAAGTATATACCTATATACTCAAATTCAAACATGCACTTCCTCATTATTTAGGACTAAAGTTGTGTGTTTTGCCAGATTATATAGCATTTATTTTATCTTGTCTTCTTCAGAGAAATTGTTTTGTGTATTTAGTATTGTGTAGTGTATTTATGTAGCACTAAAATGTTTAACTGGTTAATTGTGCTATAACATGTTGTTGTTCTATTTTAAAATAAGTTAAATGAGCTTAGGATCAAAATGTTTATGATCAAATAGTGGTACTGCATTTTATTTTTTATTTTTTCCTTGAGGTGCCAGCTTTATGAAAATGCTGTAAATTGTTGTGGAGGGATAACTGGCAGATTTCAAATTGTTTGTGTTGGACTAATAACTTGATTGCCTTGTCTTCTGTGATAGCTCTATCAATTCCATACATTTCTATTGGGAATAAGTGTTGTTAAATAAACGATGGTTTGAAAGTGGTTGCTTATCTATTCATTTTTTGTGAAAATGGAGGATACTTCCCTCCCTCTCAATGTAGTGGGTCAATTTTACCAGATTATACACAGATGCTGATGTGTTTTGTTTTCATAGCATCATATGTGAGTGAATGTCTTTGATAGGGGACATAGTAGTGCATTTGTAGTTCTATGAGCATTTAAATATTTGTAAATAAAAATATGATGACAGTTAGGATTTGAAGTATTGAGTATATTTACTGTATATTACAGTAATATATTCTATATATGACCATATTATGGTGATCCTGGGGTCGTGATGATGGGGCCCTTGAATATTGTTGCCCAGGGTACAACAAAGTGTTAATCTGGCCCTGGATGGAGTTCAACATGGGATGCCGAAGCAGGCTCAGAGCTGGTGCGGTTCCTTCGGTGCACACAGCACCTTCATCGGGTCCGCCGTCAGCCTGTGGTTCGGCCGGATCCGTCAGAGATGCAGCTCGACGAAAACGTGAACTGTGCACCGTAAGTCTTGTTTTTTTTATTATTAGTAGTAGTATTTTTATAACATGTATTAACTACCAAATCAGTGAACATAATTATTTAATGATGAGACGCAACGAGATGTGTATAAGCTGTTGTAAAGCACCGTGGCTAGCTTGTAAGTATTAGCAATGTAATAAAACCGTGTAAAAACGTTACCATTTGAGAAGGCATAACTGGTAAGTTAATCTCAGTTTGTTAATATTGTAACCATCAGGTGTAGTTACAGCTTAGTGACATTGTTTGCTCAACTAATTGGTAATTTATTCTCATGTGGTGTGTTTATAAGGCTTTAGGAGACATTGCAAGACATGAGGGTGTGTGAAGATCTGAAGCAGTGCAGGCCAGCTGGTATTAACCACCTCTAATGGACTGCAGCTTCCATTCCTATTGGAGATGCAGATGTGATGGAGGCCAAGTGGAAAAGCATGGTCAGCAATGAATGATAGTGGAATACTGCAGGTCACCAAAGGCTCTATGAGAACGCAACACTTTCTTGTCTTCCACTACACCTGCTCCCCGTTCCAGATCCCTCCAGAGGATCAACAAGATGAAGCTGTTGGCGTGTATCTAGCACAGCATTCACAATTTAACATGTTAACAACACATTAGAGTGATACCCACACTGAAAGATTGTTAAATGTTTTTAAATGGGTCAGATGGTATATTTTTGTTTCAGTAGTATATGTTTGGTACATCTACATTTGTTATGCGTGTGTGTGTGTGTGTGTGTGTGTATTAACAGTTGCAATGTTGTGTTTTGAGTTAGGTATTAACAGTGCTATGAAACAATATTTATGATTTAGTGCTGTATAAATAAAACTGAATTGAATTAACCATAAATGCAGATCTGCTTGATATATATGTGATGGGAACTTCATAAACAGGTTTTTATACAGTAAGACAATTTGTGATTGTGATTATTGTTTATTGATTGTCACCAAAATGGGGCCATTCAAAACCTTTATAAAGTCACTCTTCCTCTGTGAACTGTCTACTCATGACTGACACAACACATGAAGGTAAGGGTTTCCCACACAAGAATATAATGAAACACAAACGTGTTTATCTCCCTCTCTCTCTTTCCTGCTTTGACGAGAAACCGCTATATCACGTAACGTTAGTGTCGGATATTAACGAGTTTCACGCGCTTGATTAACGATTATTAGTTTCTGTTACGGCTAAGTAGTATCAATACTCGTAGATGACCAATATTAGCTTTGCTTTAGCCTGATTACATATCGTTTGCTAACGTGTGTAACGTTATATCTAAGCTAACACTGGTCTCTCACCAAAACATCTTCCCTGTTCTCCTCACACCACAACCACTGATCTATACATATGATCTATTATAGATCAGTGACCACAACCCAATTCGTCTCATCTGACCGTTGTTCTGTCTAATCCTGGGCTGTCCCTGCTCTCTTGGCCACATAGCAGACTCATAATTGTATGTGTGGTCCGTCATACGAGTGTAAATAAACATTTAAAATTTCCTCCGCGTCCAAAATATCATTACGATCCATTGTTTTTCTATTGTTTACATTGACCGCACTCCCTCTCGTTACGTCACGTCCGGTTTTGGCGGTTTTTCAGATGCGGAACTAAAATTCTCTCACAAAAACTACTCCAAAAGCCTTAATATCGTATTTTAAAGTATAGTTTCAAGAAAATCTAGTTCCTACATTATTTTTCTATACATCAACTCACTGGGGTCGCTAACCTGGAATATGCACTTTAAATTGGTCTAGGTCTGACAAATTACAAAGTGGAGAAAGATAATTTATATGACATATTACATTTATTTGTATTTTGTTAAAAGCTGTAACTGCTCTTTATTTATTTATTTTTTTTAAATAAAGGGAAGGTTAAAAGTATTTTTATGGGATTTTGTACATATTTTGGACTTGTATATTTATCAAAGTTGTTGCTGCCATCTAGTGTTTATAAATGGAACATTCACAAGACACTTCCCTTAAAACTTGAAAGAACACAAGTTTCCGCGAACTGTTTTATGACACATTTTATTTAAAAAACAAGACAAAAGCAAAGTCATAATTCTTCTATATCCACAAAACCATCTGGACCAAATATCCCTCCCCTCTCACATAGAATTAAAAATATAAAAGTGTATGAAAAGAAACATGAGTACAGTGACACATTTGCTATATTTATTCTGTGAATGACGCCCCTGAGTACTAATCAAACAACATAGTTACCCATTATTTTCAGATTTTGAAATCCATTATTGTGGCTAAAAGGGAGCCAAATATTCAAGACCAGGTATAACAGAAGGTGACAACACATATTCAGACAGGGGTACAAATTCTATTACGTTAGACAAAAGCATGCAAAGAAAAAAAAAAAATACTTGTCATTTACAACACAATACAGTGATCTCCCCCTTGCAATTCATAGTGTGCCTGTATACAGTACAACTGTAAACAGTTGTTGCAGACACAGGCAAGAAGAAAGAAACATTTTATACTTTTCTAACGTCAGACAACAATTGTACATAAATAAGCATCCCAGAATGTAAAATACTCAAGGGTTTGCGATTACATTATGGCAGGTGTGTTTACTAGCATAAAATGAGTCAAAAACAATGAACAATGCCTTAATTACTTATAAAAGTGAAAGGACAGCAAAGTTGGCATCAAAAATTCGTCTTGATTTGTCGATTGGTTTTAACAGCATAATCTAAAGGTTTTTAGCAGTACTGTACAAATAAACAAGACTGTTTTCAATCAGCTCAGGGCACCACACAACATGTTACATGTGTCACTGCAGAACGTGACCAGAATCATTTAAAAGATGCGTGTGAGCGTGGAGATGGGTTGGTGAAGATACAGACAAAGGATAGTGAACGTGGAATATGGCTAGAAAAACATCTCCTATTGTAATACCGCCCAACTCCTTCAAACACAGCAGCCCTGACAGATTATCTATTTGATCCAGATGGTTTTTCTGCTTCCCTTTGAGGTGACAGCAAAAGGAAACAGATGAAATACATCATGTCATACATACAAAATTAAGATAAAAATAAAGAGCATGAAAATAGAGGTCTAGTCATTTCGACAGCCACCGGTCTGTTCCTGATACACTTCGATCACATCCTCATCTTCCATTCCCAGCTGAAACAGAGAAAGAGAGACATGATGATCAGGAGTGGGTTTGAGTCTACTCTTTATGCTCTTGTACAGCTAAATGTAGCTTAACATTTTATCTTAAAGCAGCTGATCAATGCTGCTGTAATGCATTATCTTATAGTAACCTTAAGGGTAATAGTTTAGCCAAAAATGAAAATCTGCCAATAATTTACTAACTCTCAGGGCATCAAAGTTAAATAAGATTTTTTTTCAAATCTGAACAGTTTTGGAGAAATTTAGCATTACATCACTTGGTCACTAATGGATCCTTCTGCAGTGAATGGGTGCCGTCAGACAAAGAGTTCAAATAACTGATAAAACATCATGCAGCTTTTTGAGTCTTAAGATATTAACTGATGGACTGGAGTGGTGTCAGTTACTTGTGGATTATAGTGATGTTTTTATCAGCTCTTTGGACTCTCATTATGACGGCACCCATTCACTGCAGATGATCCGTTGGTAAGCAAGTGATCCTAATCTGTTCCAATGAAGAAACAAACTATTCTACATCTTGGAAGGTCTGAGGGTGAGTAAATTTTAAGCAACTTTTCATTTTGGGGTGAACTATTCATTTGCCAAATAAAACAAAATTTAAAAAAAAAAATAATAATAGCAATTTCTGTTGCAGAACAGACATTAGCTATAATAATCAGTTAATAATAATTAGCTCAATTCAAGAACCCTTTGTGTGAGAAAAAAAAAGTTGTCTGAAACTTCAAATGAAAGAGGTGGTACAGGTCTTACACAATAATTATAAATATAACACTAAGTAATAATTATATAATAATATGTGGTGAACCAAAAGTCTAAAAAGTGTTTATTGTTTAAGTGTCAATACAAACATCATTAAAATAAAATTTAAATTTTACTTATAGAAGTGTGTACTGTACCTCTTTGGGGGTCTGGTTGTCTGCAATTCTCTGTCCCTCAAAAAGAAACCTTAGAGAGTTCATGGGTACACCCTGCATAAAATACAATAACAAAAAACGTCAAAACCTGAAATTACACCTGCAAGAGGCATAAGTAATATAAACATTTATTTCATGTCTGCTACAGTGTTTAGGGTTCCTACAGTATATTATATATTTCAAAATTCCATATTTTTCCAGACTTCTTTGTAGATTTTTTAGACTATATTGATAAATGGTTTTAATTTCAACTGTTAGTATGCATGTATCATTCTGACTGTGTATGCTATTCTGTTGCTGAATATTATAACTAGCTACTGTAGTTCATGCAAATCAACTAACTCCAAAACCACACAAGTTCAACATGCAGCATTTTATTAAAACTGTAATGCCAAAATACAAGATAATGTTTTATATACTTTTACACTTTCACTGGCCACATACATAAAAAAATAAATAAATAAATTCATAAGTTACAAAGTAAAATTGTCACTGATTGCATTTATTCAGAAAATATTATTTTTAAAATTGTGGCAGAATATGCTATCCAGTATAATATTGTTGACTATACCGTGAATTCATGGATAAAAACATTAATTACCAGGCATTATCACTATATATTGTTAAAAAACAACTTGTGATTTTACTAAAGCATTAGTAAATGCTGAAATAAACATTAACTAAGATTAATAAATGCTGTAGAAATATTGTTTATTCTTAGTTCATGTTAACTAATGTAGTCAAATAATGCTAACTATCGAACCTTATTGTAAAGTGTTACCATATACATAAAAGTAGAAAAGAATTCTTTAACAAAAAAACTTACTGAACCCAAAGGGTTAAACAGTAGTGCATACAGATTTTTTTGGTCATCTGTGCAAATGTGTGGTAGTGAGGACTCACCTGTCTCTGACTGTAGGATTCCTTCAGCTTCTTTAAATGTGTTGTCATCTTCACTTTGAAGTGAATTTCACTGTTATCCTGCGAAAGGGAATGAAATCATACATTTTGCCAGAATGAAAGAAGTCCACTTCCAAAACAAAGATTCACATATTATGTTTTTTGAGGAAAACATTTCAGCATTTTTCTCCATATAATGGACTGGTATGGTGCCCTGATTTTGAACTTCCAAAATGCAGTTTAAATGCGGCTTCAAACAATCACAAATGCAGTTGTAAATCCCAGCCGAGAAAGAAGGGTCTTATCTAGCGTAACGATCAGTTATTTTTATTAAAATAATACAATTTATATACTTTTCAATTTCAAACGCTCATCTTGTCTTACGCTGCCTGGACAGTTTTTTTCCGGTTCATGACAGTTAGGGTATGTCGAAAAACTCCCATTTAATGTTCTCCCTCAACTTCAAAATCACCCTATATCGCTGTTTTACCCTTTTTGTTAAGGGTGTTTGATCTTCTTTGCATGTTCACTTTGCAAAGACTGGGTCAGAACTTCTGCAGCGATGTAGGATGATTTTGAAATGATTTTTGAAGTTGAGGGAGAAAATACAATTGGAGTTTTTCGCTAACTGTCTTGAGCCAGAATACACAGAGTTCAGGGAGAGCAAGACGAGCGTTTGAGATTAAAAAGTATTTAAATTGTATTTTTTTTTAAAAATCAAAATAACCGATCGTTTCGCTAGATAAGACCCTACAACCGCATTTGGGATCATCTGAAACCGCAAACTGCAGTTCAAAATCAGGGCATCATATCAGTCCATTATATGGAGAAAAATCCCAAAGTGTTTTCCTCAATAAACATAATTTCTTTACGACTGAAGAAAGAAAGACATGAATGAACATCTTGGATGACAACGGGGTGAGTACATTATATGTGAATCTTTGTTTTGGAAGTGGACTTCTCCTTTATCAAATTATGATTGGATAACCTGAACTAGAAAAAGCCTCTATTTACCTGACCGATCACTTTCAGTTTAATATATTCTCCATCTTTCTTCTCGCCTCCATCACTTGAGGGCTTGGTCTCCTAGTAAAGCACAGTGAAATCCATTAGATTCTGTATGACATGTTGTTTTGTATCCCATTTAAGGTAATGAATCTAATACTAATTCTGGGAAAGGATTCAGTATTTCTTAGATGCATTATATTATTAAATAGATCTGATTATAATTTTTTCAGCCTGATGCAGTTTGTTTGCTCAGTATTTTATTGACATCTTCAGTCTACAGTGAAAGAAACTGTAATGAGCCGTGTGTGTGTGTGTGTGTGTGTGTTTGTGTGTTTTGACTGTAAACAGACAACCAGCCCTACTACAGTAAAGCATCGCGGGTTGATAATACGACCACATGACCGAACATAAGACCAACATGACCAAATGAAACAACTTTTCCTAATTTAAGTATGTAAAATTAATACATAAACAGTGGCTCAAATGTTCAGCATGGTCCATCAGCACAAGGCAGCATGAACTTTGCTTTCAGGGCCCAGAGCAGCTAACTAGCACCCAGGCTAAGTGAAAGACTTGAAAACTGAAATTCGCCTCTTTTTAAAGTTTATAAACACGGTAAACGGGACTAATGTATAAAAATCAGTAACCAACGACAATATACGGTTCAAAACACTACAGCTACTTATTCAGCATGACTTTCCCATCCACACAGCCAGTTAGCCATGAAAACACAGACAGGCTAAAAGATGGGCCCTCTTATTTTCATTTTCTACAAGTCCGTCTTTCTCTTTTCCTTTCACAAACAGGTTCGATTCAGTAACACAGGTTTAAACTCACCGTGTCTGACATGATATTCCGCAATGTACAGCCCTTCTTAAGATCACGATTGCTTGATTTAAATGATGAACTGTAATGTGCAGTAATGTGAGGCTTTGCTACCAACACACTCACAACACAGCGCCGTTGACGTCATTGGAAAGGGGCGGGACTTCCTATGACGCTGGGTCGTTGACACAACCGGTGTTGTTTTTCTCATCACTCTCTTTCTGATTGGCGCGATTCGCCTTCGGTGAGGATATGGTTGGATACTTCGGTGAAACGCGGGGAAGCATGTTCCACAGCCAACAGATGTTATCTCTGTTCACGATATTTTTACGAAAGATTCAAAGGAATTACTAAAGATTGAAATAACACCCGAACAGTGTTTGAAAATAGATGTATTTATGTTGGATTGTGGGTATTCAACTTTAAATCTAAGTAAATAACATACAGTATAAACACACAGAGCAGAAGCTCTGTACATGTACAGTTAGGAATTGGTTATTTAAGTCCATAGTCTAGACATGTGTTGTAAATTACAACGAAAACAACATGAGATTCCTCTAGTTCGGACGACAATGCACATGCGCATATTGCATTGGTAGTACTGCGCATGCGCGTACTGTCCCCATGTGCACCTCGTGGAAAGCGACTCCTTGTAGCGGAAGGCTCTCAATGTGGAGAGCGCGGCAGTGAACTTTATTCAGCGCACGAAGAAAATAAAATCAAAATGTTAGTGTTATTTGAAACTGCCGCTGGCTATGCCATCTTTAAGGTAAGCATATTTATTACGTTGTTAAAATTGATAGGATGTGTTTTTTTTTTTTTTGGCAAAAGTGTTCATAGGGTTAGGGTTTACTGTTAGCTAGCTGGCGTAGTTAGCGGTGCTATCAGACCAGAGACTTTCAGAAAGTCGCAAGTCAAACCTTTTAAGTATTTTCGCAAATGTACGTGCTAATTTTATTTCTAAATATGTACTTAAGTTTTTTTTCAAGCGTGGTCAGTGAGTTACGGTCCAGCGTGTGTCATGTGGCCTGCTCTGCAGTACAGCCACGTTGTGTCTTCGGGGCTGCTCACGAGAGCTCAGAGAGTCTGTTCTTCGCGTTAGGACGGTTTTTAAATCAATTACTCGTGGACAATGTAATTTAACTGTTGCACAAAATTGATATAGCAGAGAAATGCTGTTTTACGTAGGTAAGCAGTTATTTAAGGAGCTCTTTACAATTTAAAGCCGCCTGTCACTACTGGTGCAAGGGTCCACATGGTCGCTCATGTCGAGCACTTTTTGGTTTGAGTAACTTTAGGCATCTCAATCATTACATATAGATGAATTTTGTTAGTATACTTTAATCATCTTTTTGTTTTGTGCAGGTCCTGGATGAACAGAAACTCCAGCAGGTGGACAGCCTGTGGAAGGAGTTTGAAACACCAGAAAAAGCTAATAAAGTGTGAGTTGTACTTTTGTGAATGTAATTTTCCTACTGTTTTGTGTCAGAAATGCCTGTGATATTAAAACGTTTTGTTTATGGCAGAGCTACATATCTTAAACATTAACACTTTCACTGGAAACCTGGAAATATCAGAGAATCTTAAAATGCTTTTTTACATGATTAGAAAAGTAGTTGGGGTCAATAAAATGTCAATTTTTGTAGTGAATATTTTTGTGTCATTTAGATTTAGGATATTTTCTTAGGCAAATGTGACTCTGAACCAGAAATTCAGTCAGATATAGCACTGGTATTTTTGTAGCAATAGCCAAAAATACATTGTATGAGTCAAATGATCCATTTTTTTAATGCCAAAATCATTAGGATAGGTAAAGATCATGTTTCTTTAAGATATTTTGTAAATTTTCCACGATAAATATATCAAAGCTTAATTTTTGATTAGTAATGTCCATTGCCAACTTTAAAGGTGATTTTATTTCTTAATATTTTGATTTTTTTTTTTTTTTTTTTTTTTTTTTTTGGCACTCTCAGATTCCAGAATTCCAAATAGTTGCAAATAAATGCAAATGTTGTACTATCCTAACAAACCATACATCAATGGAAAGCTTATTTATTGAGTTTTCTGATGTTTAAATTTCAGTTTCAAAAAATTGACCCTCATGACAAATGTATCTGAAATCCTAACTTTGGTAATCACAAACAACTAGGCATTTACCTGGTTGAAATATGTGGGAACATTAAACATTTTGTAAAATCTTGGTAATGTCACTGTATCCTATTCTCTGAATTTTTAATCTATTATTATTTTTAATTGTGCATTACCAGTAACACCCTTTTTATGTTTTTCAGTGTAAAACTGAAGCACTTTGAGAAGTTTCAGGACACAACAGAAGCTCTTGCAGGTAACTGTGCTGAATTGAAATCAACACCTGTAGTCCTTATTCTTTGTTTATGGATTCAAAGCTGTGTGTCTATGATGTATTTGTATGTCTGACTCAACCATGAGGTCAACAAACAGTTCGTCACTACCACTGAGACCACAGATTTTACTTTATCTAATTCTAAAAATAAGATTAAAATACAAGACAACATCAATATAAAATTCTTATTCAAAAAACTTTTCTTTTCATATGTCGGTATCAGCGGCCACGGCCATGGTGGAGGGGAAATTGGGGAAAAGTCTGAAAAAAGTTCTCAAGAAAATTGTGGCCAAAGAGGCTCACGAGCGGCTGGCCATCACTGATGTTAAACTGGGAGGAGTCATTAAGGTAAATGGTGGGTTTTCTACATTTTGAGGGAAATATAAGTACAGACAAGTGCAGTTTGCTGTATGCATTTTATATGAAAACATATTAAAGATATTTGTACTATGAAATACTACAAGCTGTGATGATGATGACCTTTGCGTCATTTTGCTGAAAAATCATGAGGCTTTTTTGTCACTACCTCATCTGAGCTTGTTACTTGGTAAAGATACGGTTAAGCATCAGGGATGGACCTGGTAAGGCAAAGATTGTAGGACTATCACTATAGTGCACCACTCTGCTGTTTGTGCACTGGAAGTTGCTTTAGCTGAGACTCTTTGTCGCCCTCTGCAGGAGAAGATGAACCTGAGCTGTGTGCACAGCCCTGCTGTGGCTGAGCTCATGAGAGGTATCAGAAACCAGATGGAGGGGCTTATCACAGGTCTTCCTGCAAAAGAGATCAGTGCCATGTCTCTCGGTTTGGCCCACAGGTTAGTTTACAGCTACACGTATGCAGTAAATATCAAAATTGAAACCGTTTTTTTTTTTACTAAAGTCAATAATTATTGCTGACTGAGGATTTTCTTTGAGTATTCTAATCAATATTCGTCACTTCCACTGAGACTCTCTGAGCATAAATTTGTGTTTTTGACTGGTTTTCTTGTCACATTTCCTTCCAGTCTTTCACGGTACAAGCTGAAGTTCAGCCCGGACAAGGTGGACACCATGATCGTTCAAGCCATTTGTAAGAAATGTGTTTATTTGTACATGTTTAGATATGAAGTGGCTTAAACAGCTGTGCACCTGGTTCACTCTCTTACTCTTCCGCCCATTTGCAGCTCTGCTGGATGATCTGGATAAGGAGCTCAATAACTACATCATGCGCTGCAGGGAATGGTACGGTTGGCATTTTCCAGAGCTTGGCAAGATCATCACAGACAACCTGGCGTACTGCAAGAGTGTCCGCAAGATTGGTTAGTACAAGCATTTTATGAGGATGTCTAGATCAGATCTGTTAGATGCTTTTCCCTTTTGTTGGAAGGAACAGTGAGGTCTCAAAGTTACAGATTAAATAGGAAACATACCTAGAAATAAATTAGATCAAACAAAAAATAAAGTTTACTCACCCTCAGACCATCCAAGTTGTAGATAAGTTTGCTTCATCAGAACAGATTTTATTACTATTACTTAAAACTTTATTAAAAGTACATTTTTTAAAAATTATATTTTATAAGCTTTTTAAAATTTCTTATTAAAACACAGAATAAGAACAAGTAGAATAAGAATAAGTTACCAAACAGATGAAACCAGTATTAACAAAATTAATTTGTACTATAGAGGTGGCACAGAAGAACAAAGGTGGCGTGACTGCAATCAGATTCATAAATTCATTTTGAGATTAAGGTTTTAAATTTAAAAATTTGAATATAGAAATGTTAAATGATATAAATAACTAAAAAAAATTTAAAAATGAAACCAAAACTGCCAGTAGGTGGCAGCAAGTCACTGATTTAATTGCTGAATCATTCATTCAATTCTTTTGAATGGCTGATTCATTCAGGAATAAAGCAAGTTAATGGGGAACTGAAAAATTGAGTCACTAGATTTGTTTAAAAAGGCACATTCATTCATAAATAAAACACAGCTGTGTTTGAATGGAGATGCACAGTGGCTCAGTTGTGACTTGTTTCAAAATAATTTTGATGACGAAATAAAGCAAAATCAGGCAATAGTGTTATAGTCAGACAATGTAAGTCACTTAATATTAACTTGTTCAATTAACTGTTGTATTAAATCAGTATCTCATTTACAAACTCCCCTAAAAATCATTAAAAGCTGTCGCTCATCTTAGTTCATCGCAATTTCACAAAGTTCCATTTATAATCAACAAAGCTCTCTACACTGC
Source organism: Labeo catla (assembly GCA_012976165.1). Lineage (NCBI taxonomy): Eukaryota > Metazoa > Chordata > Actinopteri > Cypriniformes > Cyprinidae > Labeo > Labeo catla. Next base: position 1,115,497 of record VONZ01000080.1, read on the forward strand.
ACAATGAATCTCTTTTCACTGTCTCTGCACTTTATGAAAGGATTCTTGAGATAGATAGATAATGGATTACTCAGTGTTGCAAAAACACATAGAAACCTTACGTGAACTTACGCGACTAAATATTTTTTCATAGTCGCATGCAGTAGTTTTTAGTCGCAAAAGTGACTGCAATGGTCGCACTGTAGAGCCCTGCGTGTACAAAAAATGTTTCAAATTAAGTTTTCAAATGTAATGTTGAACTATTTTTCTTGTTTATTTTTCTTAAATGTCTAGGTGATCGCACAAATGTGGCATCATTGGACTTGTCTGATATTCTGCCAGAAGAGATTGAGGCAGAGGTTAAACTTGCTGCAGAGATCTCCATGGGAACAGAGGTGTCCGAGGAGGACATTGCCAACATCATGCACCTGTGTGACCAGGTGTGTTGAACATAAAAATCAAGTTTAGTTTAGATTTTTCAGCACCTTGTTGCTTTTAATTGCTTTACATGATTAGTTCCATTGTTAATGTTAATTCCCATCCTTTAAAGGAGAAGTTCAACTTTAGAACAAAAATTTACAGATAACGTACTTACCCCCTTGTCATCCAAGATGTCATGTCGTAAAGAAATTGTTTTTTGAGGAAAACTTCAAAAATCATTTCAAAATCATCCTACATTGCAACAGAAGTACAGGCCCAGTCTTTGCAAAGTGAACATGCAAAGAAAATCAAATACACTTAACAAAGAAGGTAAAACAGTGAAACAAGTTTAGGGAGAAAATGAGATGGGAGTTTTTCGACATACCCTAACTGGCAAAGCAAGACAAGATGAGCGTTTGGCATTAAAAAGTATATAAACTGTATTTTTTATAATGTTAATAACAGATCGTTTTGCTAGATAAGACCCTTCTTCCTTGGCTGGGATCATTTACAACCGCATTTGGGACTGAATGAAGCTGCATATAAACTGCATTTTGGAAGTTCAAACTCAGCACCATTGAAGTCCACTATATGGAGAAAAATGCTGAAATGTCTTCCTCTAAAAACAATTTCTTTACGACTGAAGAAAGACAGACATGAATATCTTGGATGACAAGGGGGGGTAGTACGTTATCTAACGTTTTTTTTGTTGTTGTTCTGGAAGTGAACTACTCCTTTAATTAAACTTTTCACCTCTAGTGTATTTATGCATTTTTCCCCTTCTCTTTTTCATTCTCTAGGTGGTTGAAATTACAGAGTATCGCTCACAGCTGTATGATTATCTGAAGAATCGTATGATGGCGATTGCACCTAACCTGACAGTCATGGTGGGAGAATTAGTGGGAGCCCGTCTTATTTCACATGCAGGTGAGCATGATTTGGGGGAGAAAAAAAAATTACTTGTGATTAAACCTGTTTCTAATGTTTTATTTTTTTTGTCTTTTCAGGATCTCTGCTGAACTTGGCCAAGCACCCTGCATCCACCGTTCAGATTCTCGGAGCAGAGAAAGCTCTGTTCCGCGCTCTGAAAACCCGTCGGGATACGCCCAAATACGGTCTCATCTATCACGCCTCTCTAGTGGGGCAAACCACAGCCAAGAATAAGGGTAAAATCTCCAGAATGCTGGCTGCTAAAACAGCTCTCGCCATTCGTTACGATGCCCTGGGAGAAGATACCAATGCGGAGATGGGAGTGGAAAACAGAGCCAAGCTGGAAGCCCGATTACGCTACCTGGAGGAGAAAGGGGTGAGTTGATACAGGATGCGTTTTATTTTCGATCATGTGTCGCAAGCAGTGATGAAGATGGCATCATGTCACAGTCCTGAAAATGCCATGTGGGTCATTTAAGTCACTATCTCTTCTGAGCTTGATTTTTGTGAAGTTGTTGTACATAGCACTTCTTTCATAGGAAAGCATGCTAAAGCAAAGCGACACGTGTGTCCACATTTCCATTTAGAATGATAAATCCTTTTTTTAAACAGTTTTGTCTATTTTTTGTTTTAGATCAGACGAATCAGTGGGTCAGGCAAAGCTGTGGCAAGGGCTGATAAATATCAACATAAGAGGTGAGTGCTGCTTCATCCACATAGTTTAGATCATACTTTACAACACTTTGTTGACTTTTTGCTCCTACAGAAATTTGTTACAGAACACTTAATGTTTTATGCTTTTAAAACTTAAATTAAAGATTATATTTATAAAATATGCTATTTATTGACTTTTTGCCTGTAAGCGCTGTAAACGGCACAGGAAAAATTAAGTGTTACAGTGTTTTCAGTAACATTTAATCACTAGCCAAACTTGAACTGTGACATGCTTAGATTTACATTTCTTCTTTTACTTCCTGCTAGTGATGTAAAGGTATACGATCCATCTGGGGACTTCACACTCCCCACCGTCTCAAAGAAGAGGAAGATTGAAGAAGTGGAGGAGGGTGAGGAGGAAGAGAAGCCCGTGGAGACTAAAGCCAAGAAAGTAAAGAGGGACGCCCCCACAGAAGGTACACATCCATACAGCATAACACTCACTTGACTGGTGTTGCAGGCTCATGTTAAATGCAGATAACAATTAAATAAATATTAATTACAGAAGCAGCAGAAACAGAGACACCAAAGAAGAAGAAGAAAAAGGACAAGAAGCGAACGGAGGAGGAAACCAAGCCAGAAGAGGAGGAGACAGCCGTCAGCCCAGCAGAGGAGGTGAGACGGGTGGAAAGATAAATTCATCTCTGGTTGATGGTGCATTTAATTCTGAGTCATTTATATGCTGATGTAGGATCGTTTTTTTTAAGTTCAGCTTATCTAGGGACTAGATTTTATATTGAAGCACTTTTTTGAGCGCTTGTATGATGTTTCGAAATGTTACTCCTTACGCTTTATAGACGACAAAAAAGAAAAAGAAAGACAAGAAGCGAGCAGCTGAAGAGGAGCCGAAAGAAGAGACAGAAGAGGCTGCAGTCAGTCCAGCAGAAGAGGTGAAGACCATGATGCCAAATGCAATTATATTATATTTTAATTTGTTTTATAAATCCTAAAAGAGTTTTTTTCTTTTACAGACAACAGAAAAGAAGAAGAAAAAGAAGAAAAAGGTTAAAGAAGAGGATGATTAGATTAATTGGACTCCTTCTCCATGAACTTTGTTGTATATAAATTACATTTTTATAGTTTTCGGACATCATATGATGGTCACATCACCTTTTTTGAGGTCTGGCCCAGCTCACAATGAACAGTTCCAGTGGACTGTTGTTATTCCTTTAAAAATTATTTTAACTATAGGACATTTTCTCTCCCTATTGCTTGATTATAATATATATATATATATATATATATATATATATATATATATATATATATAATTTGATACTCCTCATGTGTGTTGAGTTGTACTGGATCATACAGTTTAGTTAGTCTTTTGTAAGTGAATGTTTTTAGTTTTAAGTGAGTATGGTTTCACATCATAACAGAAATATCTGTGAGGAGTACGTTTTGTGATGTAAAACTGGGTCATTTGTGTCTCAGGATTATTAAATACTGTATGTTTCTAGCATGTGGGCTCATTGACTTTTTTTTTTTTGTTTCAGGCTTTTTCTTTCATGGTTAAGGCATTATGTAAACTGTAACACTGATTTGTAGTTTAGAAAGATATTGGCTATTAAATGTCAGCCATAGGGCTGCTTGCCCAAATCTGTTTTTATTTAAAAATTACATTCAACTCCAAAGTGCTTCATTCCAGATGATCTCAATCCCAAAGAGGAAATAAGATGCTGCTTACAAATTTAGTGGAAGATCTGGACCGTGAGGATGTTTAGCCAAATCTTAGGATGGAGGACTGTGTGTGTGTGTCTTTGTGTGTGTTTTACATTCCTCTCTGGTTCCTCCTCTATCCTTGTTCCAGAAAGATCAAGCCAAGTCAAGAAACTTTGCCAAAATACAGCATAAATTTAGCCAGCCATCAGCATGTACTAGGTCTAATGAGCAGGAGATAGAGCAGCTATTTTGATTATCTCTCGAATATGAGAGAAAGTGACAGAATCTGGATATCACTGGGCCTCTGAGCCAAGATACAGTAAATCACAGGTCTTAAGGAGAAAACGGCTTGTTTTTAATATTTGTAGGCAAAAAGGCATAGAACTTTCAGTTTGCACTCAAGCGTGAAATGCAAAATGTTTACACCACATTCAGTTCATTTTCACCAGCAAATGCAATGGATTATCCAGTTTTTACTCAAACATACAAAATGTTTTAGAACTTGGCATAACTAGGAAATAACTAGTTATTAAGAACTAATATTGTTTTTATTATCAATTATTAATTTACATTAATTTAAAATGATTTTATTAATTTACTGCTACATCTAGTAACCAAATTTTAAAATGTTAAATGGGTGAATTAAAATAATAATTTATATATATATATATATATATATATATAATGTATATATGTATATACAGTAGTCAACATTTGAAGTGGATCAAAAAAGTTAATCAGAGTTGTCCAAGAATGGGTATTGTTTTGGATTTAGGACAACTGATGAAAGGTTTTGATCGGCTTCAAATGTTGACTAATATATATATATATATATATATATATTTATTTATGTTTGTTTTTTCTTATTTTTAATCTTTTTAAATCAACTGATGAAAGGTTTTGATCGGCTTCAGGAAAGCACATGACCTGTACTACGGAACCCCTAAAGAGAATAATAGATGGAAGGAAATAATATATTTCCCTGCTTTTTCTCACTGAATGCGCTGGCTTATTACTTTCACTTTCGAGATTCGTGATCATACATACTTTGTTTTCATGACACGCATCGCCAAGAAACCAAACGAAACTCGCATATTTTGATGATTATTGCTTCTGAAAATAGCCAACTATTGTCATGTTTTGGGCTGTACTAATCGGTCGGACCAGGGAAAACATTTGGAGTACTATAGACTGCCAAAAGCTACAACAAATCAAGGAAAAGACTGCATAAAACTGTCTGAGGAACAAATGGCGTTTGTGGTTCCCCAGACTGAACCAGGATTTCCAGGGCAAGAGTCTTGACAACATTCGTGTTTGTTTTTATCATTTCCGGTCAGGTAAGTGAAATATTATGCTAATATCTTAATTAATACTGCTTGTAAGTGTCTTTACCACTTATTAACTTTAGTTTCTCAAAATATTGTGCCCTTTCCTGCGTACTAAGTCCTTCTTTATATGATTTAGCAGCTTCCACACGTTTGGTTTAGACAGCATAAATTAGCAGAACAATATTTTCAGTAGTGCATTAACCATGCAATCAGTGCTGTTGTTTACATCCGAGTAAACTTGAACAGTACTTGAACAGTACTTGAACATAAGTGCAAACCCGAGCAGTACTTGCATTTCCGGATTTCTCATAGCGGAAGTCGTCATAGTTGGGTAAAATCCGAGAGCAGTGAATGGGAGAGTACCACAAATATATTTTTTTGCATTCCCATTTGCTCAAATAGCAAAAGAAAAACTACACGATAGTGTTTTCACGACTTTCAATCAAAGGAAAAAAATAGAGAGAGAGACTGATATCGGCAGTCAGAAGAGAGAACAATGTCAAATTTACCGTCCCTCCCATAGATGCGGCATTAGAAACACCCTCGCATAGCGTTAACTAGTTTTTTTGTAACGTGATGAAAAGGTGGTATAATACAAATTATAGTGTTATAAATGTACATACGTATTTTTAAAAATCAAAATATAAAACACTTTAAAGGATTTATGATGATGATGACCGTTGAAACGCGTCATCACAGGCTTGTGAAAAGGGTCGATTATGGAGCGGCGATACATAACACACGTTTTACATGATTAGATGTTTGTCAGGTGTGCTCAGGATCTGCAAATCATTTGCCATAGTCCTATTGGTCATCTCTCCTTATTCTGTTAATGTGGTAAGTGAAATTTTATGTACTGTAATGTAACAGGCTACTGCTAGAAAGTGACTATACTATTAGAAAATGAATTTGAAACATCATCTGAATATATAAGCTTTCCATTGATGTATGGTTTGTTAGGATAGAACAGTATTTGGCCAAGATATGACTATTTGAATATATGGAATCTGAGGGTGCAAAAAAATCAAAATATTGAGAAAATCACCTTTAAAGTTGTCCAAATGAAGCTCTTACTAATGGATATTACTAATCAAAAACTAAGTTTTGATATATTTACAGTAGGAATTTTACAAAATATCTTAATGAAACACAATCTTTACTTAATTTCCTAATGATTTTTGGCATAAAAGAAAAATCAATAATTTTGACCCATACAATGAATTTTTGGCTATTGCTACAAATATACCACAGCGACTTAAGACTTATTGTGTCAGGCTGTAAACTTTTTTCACTCTAACTGGAGCCTTTATTTTGTACGTGTTGACACGTTTATCCCACGGATCCCAGAATTTCCTCCATTAATTACAGTGTTCAGCATTATCATTAAAACCAGATCCATTCATCTCCATCTTAATGTTACTTGGTTGAAACACTCCTTAAATGGTGAGGATGATTTGCGGTGGCAGAGATTCTAACGCAGCAAACGTTTGCCCTCGTTCTCTGGCTCTGTAACCCTTGCCTTAGTAGCGCAGATCTCTCTGGTCCATTTTGGCTATTAACATGAGAAAAAGGTTTTATCAGGAACTCAGACAGATTTATAGAGTTAGCCTTGACCATTTCTTATGGATGGGAGCCCATGTTTTGCAAAGTTCTGGAGCTCTGGATATGAATAATTGAGGATGGTCATGTTGCTCACCACACAAATGCAACAGATTTAGCCACATTTATGGTGGTTTGAAACAGAAAGGCCATTTATTTGATAAAATAACTGATGCAAGTAGAATCAAAGTATAATACAAGTAAAATACAAAATCTATTTCCCAAAGGCTAAAAAATATGAGTGCTGAAATGAAACCTGAAGATTTTTCTCATTTTGTATTGCATTATTCATGCATGGGTTAAACGTTGTCCTAAGAGAATTTCAAGCATTTAAGCATAAGCTTAGACCGTAAGAACACTGTCACTTTTAGAGGGGAAAAATAGTCTTGTATTGTTTTTTTTTTTTTACCATCTCTAATAATTTTGAATGATTTGGGATTTGTGTAGTTAAATCAGTAAGAAAAAGCTGTGTTTTATTGTGGCTCTTCTAAGCTACCCATGATTGAGAGGACATGGGGGTTCTCCACTCATGTGTGGTTGCCAAGTGTTCCCTATAACAATCCTCCCTTCCCACTAATCAAGACATCTATTTATTACTCTCAAGTGCAAAACATGCATATTAAACCCAAACACTCAAGATAAAGAGAGCCAGCAGAGATAAAGTGACCTGTTAATTTAGTAATGCTCTAAATGGTAAAAACATAAAGGAATATTCTAGATTAAAAGGTAGTACTAACTATTTCTAACTGTTCTTCCCAAGAATGCATGTAAGTGGCTCCAAATCCAATATACTGATTAAGCTTTCAAAAGTGTTTTCCAGGCATGTTCTCTTTAAATATTTTGGTGTCCTTTTCTGTTTACTAAGCCTTTTTTAATTATAATATTTAAAAAATAGCAAACAAATTGTGAAAACAAACTACTTTATGTGAAAAAAGTGGATGTTCTGTGTTTTTGACCCACAACTGCATTTTATGGTTTAAAGGGGTCATCGGATGCCCATTTTCCACAAGTTGATATGATTCGTTAGGGTCTTAATGAAAAGTCTATAACATGCTTTGGTTAAAGTTTCCTCAATGGTAGTGTAAATAATACCTTTTTTACCTTGCCAAAATCAGCTCTGCAAAAATCATCCTGTTCTGGTCGAGGTTGCTTTAAATGTTAATAAGCTTTGCTTGCTCCGCCTCTCTCTTCTCTCTGTGGAGTGACGAGCCTGTTTACTTTAGCCGCATTTAGCCACGTTTAGCCACTAAACTTGCTAACTAGCACAGTATTAGGAAAGGCGATTGCAAAGATTCATAAAAAAAACCCTTATACTCACTTCTGCCGTAAGTGAAGCTGGATCACGACGCATTTATGTAGATTGGGAGGCGCATTCCCTTTACAAACAAACGTAATCCACTGCATCTTTAGCGGCTCAGATGTTGGGAGTAAATGACAACCACTACGTTCATTATTACATCCAGCAACACAACACCTCAATCGCTCAATCTGAGATATTCTTGTCTAACTTACATCCCTGCTCCAGCATTGAAACAATGGAGGTCGGACTGTTACAGCTGATTTAAGGCGGGTCTGAGGTAAGACGCTCATGTCAGTCAACTATCATGGGAGCGGGGATCTGAGAATGGCTCGATTTGAAAAAGGGGATATTATTTTTACAGATTAATTAAAAACCACTGCATGGATTTTTATCAATATAGGGTAGATGTGTACATACACTGCCAGCAAACATTAATGTTCAAACAACATGTAAAAGTGAACTTTGCATCCGATGACCCCTTTAATAATACAAGTTAAAATCTTTTGACAACCTTTGTGGCATGATGTCTGTAACCACAGACAATATTTTCTCTCACAACTAACTATAGAATAAATGTGGAATAATAAACACAATTATATACTAGGGTTTAATCAAAATAAAAGGAAAATTATGTGGAAATATCTAGTATTTGTGTGGTCAAGACATAAAAAAGGGGTCATATTTACAAAACAGTAAAAAAGTGCTTGAATCCATTTCTTACATGCATCAATCCAACAATTGGTGAGTAATATCTTCTCAGTCCATTAGTCTGCATTCACCTTAGGCAGACAAGATGCCTCCTGACTGATCTGTGCTCCTGTCAGTCGCTCTCCTATGTTCCCACAGTACAGAAGAGAACGCATGGGCCATTTCTGTTAAAGAGGATATATAGAGGTTAAAAGATAAAGTTATCACTTTGATCATTTACCATGTATATATTAAATGTACATGATATTGAATCCTTTAAACAAACCAGGGGTAATGTTGCAATAACGTAAATCTTTAACGCTGAAGTCTGTAAATTTTGCTTCTTTGTCACCATCTCTGTTTGAAACTTGTAATTGCAGTTATTTGCGGAACTATCTTTTTTAAAATTTATTTTATGTGGGTTGTACAGCGGCCAGCTCCTCAACGTGGATTAATCTCATGTTTTGAGGTGTATGTGTGGGCTGTCAGTCTATGCAGTGGTGTGGATATTCACTGTTTTTCAGAATTAAATAAGAATACAATAAGAAATAAAAAATAATAATAATAAAATAGGAAATAAAAATGAGAAAATAAGAAGTTTCACCGGAAAATGTCATCTGAACAAGTGAGTAATATGCCTGCTAGTTTTGTTCTGACCAACTGAAAAAAAGTTTTACAATAAATTTCGCTACCAGTGATGATTAACGATTGCAAAGTTAGCTCAGATCACGTCAAACCGTGCAAATTATTATTATTGCTATATGTTGTTTTCAAATTGTTAACGTTAACAACATCAACATTGCGTGACTGTGTATTTAGTGTGTATTAGATTTAAATTTCTGTATAGTCTAATCTCTAAGTGCAAAACCATTCGAATTTCATAAAAAGAAACTTTTCTTTTAACCTTTTTTAACCTTTCTTTTAAAGCATATACCATTATATATTGATATAATATTAACAATCTTTCACCTTCACAGGATGCAGATATTCTGCTCTCTGCAGGATGGTATGGTCCCCCAACATCCCACCATGGTCCAGGATTTCGGTGAGGTGGGCGATATAGTTGGTGGCCAGGACCAGGACATCCAGCTTGGAGAGTTTTGTGTCGGGAGGGACGGAGGGTAAAGCAGACTGCAGGCTGTGGAAAGCTTGTCTAAGGTTCCGAACACGACTCCTCTCTCTCGCTGCATTCTCAGGAGAGTTTTGTGTCTTACATGCCCTGGATGGAATTGTCGGTCCAGACCGTACCTAAGACAAACAAAAACAAATGAGGGAAAACTTCTTATCACGTTTTGTGAGTCTTTAGAGATGGATGCCACTTTAAATTAGGTGTCTTCAATTACTATTTTTATCAAACTACTAGTTATATTAATAGGGTTACACTTTTTTATTTACAGTACATGTGCTTACAGCGTACTTACCCAAGAAAGTACTGGTAGTATAAAGTAACTACATGGGTTAAGTTTAGGTTTAGGGGTAGTTTTAGGGGCAGTTCCAGTTATTGTAATGTAACTATAAATACATAGTATGTACACAATAAATGCTATCCAAAAAAGATTTATTATTAGGTACGATATATTTATTGTATTCATGTGCGATTGCAAACATGTTTGCTGCGACTGAGGTGAAATATGGGTAGGTTAGGGACAGGTTTAGTGGTATGGGTAAGTTTAAGGGTCGTTAAGGGGTCAGCAGTGTAATTACAGATGTATTTACTTAGATTAGTTACAACCGTAATTATATGCATGGATTTTCTAAATATAAGTACAATGTAAACACCTACACAATAAATCCACTGTGCACTTGAAAAATGTTCTTTTGAACTTGCAAATAAAACAAAGAACGGAGTACAACAAAATAATACTTTTTTTTTATTTGTTTCATTAGTTATAATTAGTTTTTCTGCTTTAAAATTTCATGTTAATTCAGTGTGTTACTTTGTGTTTTTTTGTCATTCTTTTTTTGTTTGTGAAATTTACTAGCAATTTCTGAGGCAAACTTGTTTCTACACTTTTTTTTTTTTAGTGTACCAAATCATTACTTTTAAAGTTAGCACATAGTATTTAAATAAAATATAAAGTGGGTTTGAAATTTGTTATACAGTGTCCAAAAGAGACCATTGATGAAAAAAAAAACACTTTTATTTTGCTTTTTTCACTGTAATACAAACTCTCCATTATAAATTATATTATCAGCAAAGTAGTGCAAAGTTGAAATTAAATATTTCATTTTTTTAGTATAATACAATTAAAAAAAAGTTTTTATAGTTTTCGAATTAATATTTAATAATATTAATTATAATTAATTTTAATTTTTATTTATTTATTTTTTTAAATATTATTAATAATAATGTTAATTAATATTTAAAAAATCAACATTTGTACTGAAGTAATTTGGGACTAATTTGTGAACAGCCATGATATTCACTTTTAATGAGCATGTTGATAAACAGTGAAAACCCAACTTATAACCAAGCGTTTTAAATCCTTTTGAGCGCAAACCCATTCATCCACTTCTTCCTTCACTCACCCATTTCTTTGGCTCTCGATGTGTTGCCTGTTTCACGCATGGTTGTATCCATCTCTGCGCCCGCACACTCTTTCCTCCCATCTCTCTCCTCTCCTGTGCCACATCCTCTTCCAGCACTCGCTCTGCCATGAGAACCACCGGCGAGACCACCGAACCAGCGTGTAAATGACAGCATTTGAGCGTTTCCTTCAAAATGCTTAAAGGGGTTCGGCCCTCTCCTCCACCCAAAGGCCCAATGTCCACCCCGCTCGGCTCCATCCCCTCCCTCTGCCTTATCTGGTGAGGTAATGTGGGGATCTTCAAGCGGTATGTTATCTCTCACCCTGCCTCCCACAGGCGCTCACTGCCAAGGGAGCAGACTCAGGAGAGTTGCATGGTGTCCCCAGGCAGGTCGGCAACAGCGGAGGGTCTTGGGAAAAGCAGAGAGGCCCTTTCACAGCTGCGGACCCACAGCAGACGCAACCTTGACCCCTCGGCCTGCTGGGACGACATGACCTAAACAATGCAAAGTTACTATGTCAGCTGTCAACTTGATAGGTGTTGATCAGACTGCTTGAGACATGCTTGTCAAGGTTATCTGGATAAAGAGATGGGATGTTGTTGCGCTAAAGCATGAAATATTGCCGTTTGCTTGGAACTGTGATGTATACAAGAACACAGCAACAGGAATTAGAAGGACACGGCTATTTAAAAGACATAAAATACTTATCACATCTGCTGTTTAACTGCTACTGGCTGACAAGACTTCACATATTTGAAAAGAAAGCAGGAAAATAGAACAAAGTTCCTCTGTGCTTGCACAATTTATTGAACTATGCATCCAGAGTTTCTAGTAAGAAGAAAAAAAAGGCGTCAGGTCTTTGATATAATATTCAAAATACTACTTACTAAAAGGAAATGTTATTGCTCAGAGGTTGCTCTTTTATAGTTCAAGCTTGGACATGTATACACATTTACATTTCCTTAGAGAAAATAACAATAGAATAAAATTATCAACATAAAGTAAGAGCATGTGGGAAATTACAAAACCTGCCACTAACCCTGACCGCAATATATATATATATATATATATATATATATTGCGCTCAGAAATTTTTTAACTAGTGTTAAGCAAATGCACTCTCAAATAGCCACTGACGTTTTAAAAAAAATCAAAGTCTAAATGCATTTTTTTGGCAAAATATGGGAAGTATGATTCATAGTGGTTCAGCAGAATTGTGTGGAGTGATGAATCATGATAAAATATGAGTTGCATGGTGTTGGACCAGAGCGATGTCTTTGAAAGTCTGGTGAGAAATATAATAATGAATGCATCTCTATAATAGTGAAGTATGGAGGAAGTTGTGTCATGATGTGGGGAGCCTTTTCACCTGCTGGAACTGGTGAGCTGCTTCACTGGCTTGTTTCTCATGACTAAAAATCTCATGACAGAGGAATGATCAGATGTTGCTTTTGCAGACGCTGCTAAGACAACCAAAGAGTAACCACTAATTTGTGAATAAAATGATAAAATGTGCACCATTATAAGCTAAACATTTAGCCTTTTTGGCCTATTTTTAAAATATATTTTTCATTAAAATATACATAATTTTAAACTTATTTATATTTTATCCATTTCTGTTGGGTTAGGGTTGGGGGATAGTAAATACAATTTATACAGTATAAAAACATTATGTGAATGAAATATATTACATTTCATGAAATTTTTATTAATAACGTACATTACACACATTACAGGAAACACACAGTACAGGAAATGTAATGAAAAAAACAGTGAAATTTTTAGTTTTTCTAATGGTAATATGAATTTGGAACAGGATTGTACTTAATGTTACATTGAAAATATCTTGATGGCCCTTTTTTTTGTAATTTGTAATGTCGTTTCTTTTTGTTGTTGTTTGTTTTCTTGATTCTGTGGTGGATTTTTCTGTGAGGCTTGCCTATATATTCTTACTTAGGATGAATCTGATGAGACATTTATGAGATTTAATGTAAATTCTGACTATTGATTGCCAACTTTGGTATGTTGGTAAATCTGAGTAGACATTCTGGTGTCTTTTTGTAACTCTAGACTATGAGATTACTCGATTTCTCAGGAAAAGACCTGAGAAGCAGGGAAAAGCAGGAAAATGTTTCCATTGTGCAGCATCTTCTTGTTTTTATTAAAGTGGGTTTGCATCGCAACAAACATATTTTAAAACATTAATATAGTTTTCTCACTGAAAATCCACAGAAATTTAAGTCGCTTTACATTTTAAATGAATGGCGCTCAACCCAGACATGAACAGTTGCAAGCGCATTTGTTGACCATCGATTGCTCTGTGATCGACTGTCATGTCTTCCCCCCGCACGCATTGGGAACCACATGGTGGCAAAGTGTCTCCATACAGAGTGAAGTTCGTCAGTAATCAGATGTTTTCTAAATAGTTGCAGTCTAATAAGATAAAATGTCGCAGGTACAAGCCCGGTTTTTCACCGAAAACAAAAAGTGAGTATATTTCGTGTTCATAATACAAATAGCTGAAACGTTTAGCTTAGCTAGAGAAGAGATATCCAGCTGATTTTTGCTTAGTAGTAAGTGGTCACATGATAAAATGTGTCCTTTGTGCGGTTATTTAACGGCTGTTTAAGATAAATAGATGTATGCTGTGTTTGTACGAGATGTAAGATGTTCTCCTCATGCTCTTGTCTGTAGGTATCTGATAGATGATGTTCCATTCTCCATCCCTGCTGCCTCTGAGGTGGCGGATCTCAGTAGTGTCATCAACAAACTGCTGGAAGCTAAGAATGGTCAGTTTGTTTACCATTCATTCATTTTGATCACTTGTTTTTACCTTGTGTTGCAGCATACTTGCCTACGTTAACACGTACCTAAAATCATTTTCAAAACATTGTGTAGAATCTATTAATAAGATTCTCAGTATTGATTTAAGTATCTGGGGCTGTATTACAGAAACGTCCTGTCGTAATTCTTGACTTAACATTTAAAATTTCCTCAACTAAACAGTTACTAAACAGATATAATGGGTTGGGATTCTAAGTTAGGATGTTTCTGTAATAAAGCCCCAGATTCTGACTTTTATTTGGTTATATTTTCTTGACATCACTCCTAAATTCTCATCCCTCATGTCTGTTTTTACAGAGGGACACAAACATGTTGAGTTTGATTTCCTGGTTCAAGGTCAGTTTCTCCGCACTTCACTGGCCAATCACATGGACACAGAAAACATCTCAACGGTATGGCAACGCATTGCACACATCTATGAACCACCTACAATCTGGTCACTGACTCAGTGATACATATTTTGTGCACAAAAATGACAATCAGGTGGCTTGACAGTAAGGTATAATTTTAGTCAGACTGTTTGAGACTGAATTTAAAGGATTAGTTAAACCAAAAATTTAAATTCTGTCGTCATCTACTCATCCCTTGTAAAAGAGTAATAGATTTAATATGCATTTATTTTATACTAAGTATAGTTAAAGTCTAATAACATATTTACTGACATATCGCTTGAGACTTACCAATATAAAAAATGTAAGAAAACTTTGGAGTATTACTGCAGTATACACAATGCACATTTCATAATATTAAGCCTAAAATATGTTCTAATGTAACTATTGATGAAAATTGTATGATCTTTAAATAATATCGGTCTTTAAATGCAAAATATTTAAAATGTACCGAAAGTATACTTGCAGTAGTTCCACTTTAGCACAATCAAAAATACTTAAGTATATCTTTAGTTGGACTTCAGCACTTAAATTAAAGTGCATTAAGTACAAAATTAGTTGTTCCAATTGAGCAGAGTTTAAATATACCATTTTAGTATACTAGAAGTACAATTGTAGGGTATTTTTTAAGTACGCAATATGTAAATATATTTGTAGTGTACTTAGCATGAAACAAATGTATTTTAAATACATTTTAGTATATTTATTTTTCACTAGGGATTTCTATTTCAAAATAAATGCTTATTTGAACTGTCTATTCATCAAAAATCCTGAAAAAAATATGTGAAAACAAAAATATTAAGCAAGACAGCTGTTTTCAACATAGGTAATAAAATAAATGTTTCTTGAGCATTAAATCTGTACAACCATGTAATACTGAAGACTGAAGTAATCGCTGCTGAAAATTTAGCTTAGCCATCACAGAAACAAAATGACATTTTAAAATATATTAAAATAGAAAATTGATTAAAAATCCATACAAATACAATTTTCCAGCTTCAAATAGTTAAAAATGACACGGTAAATGTAATCCGTATGAATTGGTGTAATTGTTTAACCTTTTTCAAGCTGTGTTTTACAGTTAGACCGCTATAAAAGTGAAACAGTTAATCTGTTGCGAAAATATTTTTGCAGTTTGGTTACATGCTCATCTGGGTTGTATGTGTGTTTACAGGAAGATGTTGTGAAAATAGAATATGTTGAGAAGTTCACAGCCCCGCAGCCGGAGGAGTGTATCATGCACGATGACTGGATCAGCTCGGTGGAGGCAGATTCTGAATGGTGCGTTTCATGCAAAACGTCAAAAACAAAAGTTAGAAATCGATTTGCTTAGTACTGTGGTTGATCTCGTTCCTCTTCCTGGATGCCAGGATCCTTACAGGCTCTTATGATAAGACTGCACGAATTTGGTCTATGGAAGGGAAGGCTGTGATGACTGTGGCTGGACACACTGATGTTGTGAAGGATGTAGCCTGGGTGAAGAGAGGTTAGAATCTTTAAGCTGGATTCTTAGTGCTTATTTTATAGGTTTTCAGTATGAGATGCCTAATATGTATTTATGTATGAATCTGATGAGTGTGTTCTGTGGTTTCCAGATGGTCTGATCTCTCTGCTCCTGACCGCATCTCTGGATCAAACAATCATGTTGTGGGAGTGGAATTCCGAACGGAACAAAGTGAAGGCCCGACACTGTTGCCGTGGACATGCAGGAAGTGTGGACACAATTGCCGTCGACCCCACTAGGACGAAGGTTTGACTTTGTTAATCTTTCTGTATGTTTGTCTTTGTTGTATCATCTTCATTTGCTAAACATATGTATGTTTTCTTTTCTTTTCAGTTTTGCAGTGGCTCATGGGACAAAATGCTTAAGATATGGTCAGCAGGTATGTTTTCTTTGGATCCTTCATACTGTGAGATGTTTAATTCAAAAAGGCAATATTAACATCCAACTTCAATGATGTCTTATTGTTGTCCTCAGTGCCAACAGAGGAAGAAGATGAGATAGAGGAACCCAACAGGCCACGCAAAAAACAGAAAACTGAGCAGATGGGGCTCACACGGGTTAGTGTTTATGCATGTTTTTGAATCAAAGACAGTTGTTATTAATTAATTCTTAGCAGCTTTATAAATTCTTGTTATTCTATTTAGACTCCCCTCATGACTTTCTCTGGTCATAATGAGGCAGTGTCCTCTGTGCTCTGGATGGATGCTGAGGAGCTGTGCAGTGCATCATGGGATCACACCATCCGTCTGTGGGATGCAGAGACCGGCGGGCAGAAGAGTACGCTAGTGAGTGACATCAGTTCTTCATGGAAATGTACCAAGCCTGCATTTATTTAATCCAAAGTACAGAAAATACAGTAAAATAACTGTTTTCTATTTGAATATATTTTAAAAAATTTAATTTCAAAGCTGACTTTTTAGCATCATTATTTCAGATCCTTTAGAAATCATTCTGTTATTCTGATTTGCTGCTTGAAAAACATTTATTATTGTCATGGTGAAAACAGCTGACTAGAATTTTTTTTTTAGGTTTCTTTGATAAGTAGAAAGTTTGCAAGAACAGCATTTATCTGAAACAGAAATCATTTGTAACATTATAAATGTCTTTATCATCACTTTTGATCAATTTAAAACATCCTTGCTAAATAAAAGTATTAATTTCTATAATTTCTTTCCCAAAAATAAAAAACTCCATGCTTTTGAATGGTTCTGAAATTGATGATAATAATGATGATAATAATAATAAATGTTTCTTGAACAGAAAATCAGCATATTAGAGTGATTTCTGAAGGATCATGTGACACTGAAGACTGCAGTAATGATGCTGAAAATGTAGCTTTGATCACAGAAATAAATGACATTTTAGAAAATATTAAAATTAAAAAGCAGTTATTTTAAATAGTAAAAATATTTCACAATATTACTGCTTTTGCTGTATTTTGGATCAAATAAATACAGGCTTGGTAAACATTAAAAATCTTACTGTTCAAAAACTTTTGATTGGTAGTTTACACACATTACCTTTAAGGATTGCTGGATTTACTGACTGATGTTTTTGCATTGCAGACGGGGAGTAAGGTTTTCAACTGTATCTCATACTCTCCACTGTGTCGCCGTCTGGCCTCGGGCAGCGCCGACAGACACGTGCGTCTGTGGGACCCAAGATCTAAAGGTGACTATCAGAGATCCCATATAATGATGCCCTCTCATACCAAGTTATTTTAATTGCTCATATCTCTTTTCTTTTCCAGATGGTTCTCTAGTTCTCATGTCTTTGACGTCACATAATGGTTGGGTAACAGCGGTCAGGTGGTCTCCATCTCACGAGCATCAGCTGGTGTCGGGATCTCTGGATAATGTGGTCAAACTATGGGACACAAGGAGGTGGGTGATTCACAGATACATTATACCCCAAAACCATTCTGTTTCTGCATGTCTGAATCTAACGGTTCTGTTTTTTTTTTTACAGCTGTAAAGCTCCACTGTATGATCTTGCTGCCCATGAAGACAAAGTGCTATGCATTGACTGGACAGAGAATGGGGTACGACAAACCATCCAAATACTCGTCTGTTTTACTAGCACTGTTAAATACACTACCAGGCAAAAGTTTTTAAAGGAGAACTCCACTTCCAGAGCAACATTTTATAAATTATTTACTTACCCCATTGTCATCCAAGATGTTCATGTCCTTCTGTCTTCAGCCGTAAAGAAATTATGGTTTTTGAGGAAAGCATTTCAGGATTTTTCTCCATATAATGGAATTCATTGGTGCCCCAATTTTGAACTTCCAAAATGTAGTTTAAATGCAGCTTCAAATGGCTCTAAACGATCTCAGCCGAGGAAGAAGGTTCTTATCTAGCGAAACGATCTGTCATTTTTTTCGAAAAATAAAAATTTGTATACTTTTTAAGCACACAAGCTCCTGTAGCACAGGCTCTGGATGTGCGTCCACGATGCTACGAATTAGTCATGGGTAGTTCTTAAACGATTCTTTCATTTTGAATCTTTAATATGACTCGGGAAGAACAAGTCGTCTCAGGGAGTGATTCATTCAGTCATGCATGCGCAACGTCCTGTTAGGTTCTGTACTGGAATTAGTTCACCTGTTTCGAGTCTTCAGGTTTTTCGAGTCGTTCGTTCATCTTATGGGGCTGTCACGTGATGAACTAATGACTTAAACCCAAAAACTTGTCAGATAAGAGGTGAGGTGAGCTAATCATAGACTAAAGACCCAGGTAAACAATGAATTCATCTTTTCTGTTTCTTATAGCATCATAGTTTTGTCTTGCTTGTAGTGTGATCAACGTTTGTGTAAGCAGTAGATGTGTTAGGAAAGTAACACGTAACATTTTTATTATATTTTGCTAAAATGAACGAAATGACTCGAAAAAAGATTTGTTCATTTTGCTGAACGAGACTCAAAGGTCCCATCACTACTACGAATCACGTGTAAGTTCATCGTCTGTGTACTGAGTATGGCGAAAAACTCCATCTTATTTTCTCCTACAACTTGAGAGGAGGACATCGTTGTACCTTTTTGTTTGTAAACAGCGTTTACAAACTTGCACTTTCTTAGTCTTTGTGCGTTCGTATTGTAAACACTGGGTCTGTAGTTCCGCCTACATTCCGCGTGACCTTTCAATGTGATTCAATAGTACGTAGCGTCGTGAACGCGCATCCCAAAGCCTGTGCTACACAAGCTTTTGTGCTTAAAAAGTTTTTAAAAAATTATTTTCCGAAAAAATGACAGATCGTTTCGTTAAATAAGACCCTTCTTCCTCGGCTGTGATCGTTTAGAGCCCTTGAAAACTGCATTTTAAACTGCATTTTGGAAGTTCAAAATCGGGGCACCAATCAAGTCTATTATATGGAGAAAAATCCTGAAATGCTTTTCTTCAAAAACCATAATTTCTTCACGACTGAAGACAGAAAGACATGAACATCTTTGATGACAAGGGGGTGAGTAAATTATTTGTGAACTGTTGTTCCGGAAGTGGACTTCTCCTTTAAACAACAAGATTTTTAATGTTTTTTAAAGTGCCTGCATTTATATGATGCAAAATGCAGCAAAAACACTAATATTGTGAAATATTTGTACTATTTAAAATATCTGCTCTCTATTTTAATGGGTTTTTTTTTTCTGTATTCCTGTGATCAAAGCTAAAATTCAGCATTATTACTAAAGTCTTCAGTGTCACATGATCCTTCATAAATCATTCTAATGCTGATTTGCTGTTTAAAAAACATTTTTTTATTATTGTTATTATCAATATTTAAAACAGTTCACGCAAAAATAAAAATTCAGTCATTACTCACCCTCATGTTGTTCCGAACCTGTAAGACCTTTGTTCATCTTTGGAACACAAATTAACAATTTTTTTGATGAACAAAGGGCTTATGGGTTTGGAATGACATGAGGGTGAGTATTTAATAAAAGGGTTGAGAACCATTAAATTTTTTTTTTCTGGCTGTAAGGATATGTCCATTCCACTGCATATTTAGCACATCAAACTTGGAGTTTATTTCTGTGGATGTATCACAATCTCTTTTCTCTGTCTGCTTTTCTTTCTAGTTGATTTTGAGTGGAGGAGCTGATAACAAACTCTACACATACAGATACTCGGCATGCGTCTCAGACGCAGGGGCATAGAACACTCTTCTCTCTTGCTAGCTGTTGTTTTACTTCAGGATTGTCATGGGAACAAACAACATCAACTTTTACTTCATAACCCACAAAAATCTTATTTCGGAAACAGCTACAAACAGACAAGAAAACCTCACAGCCTTACAAAAGTCAAACTTCTGGGTAAATCTTGTGTAAAACCATTCTTATGTCACATTCAGTTCAGTGGGATGCTTTGTGTGAATGGTTTCAAGAACCGTTTACACTAATGATGAGCTACTATTGAGTGAATTAGGCTTATTGTCTCATCCAGCTTCATTCTATTAAATGTGACAATTTACATAATGGGTTTACCAATGATTTGCATACAAATTAAAAGGTTCTGCTCATGTTTTATGAGTAAGGCGTACTGTTGTCTTATGTTTATGTTTGCAAAGATATTCAGTGTATAACGCTCAAAACAGTGTCTGAATCCAGTCATGTGTCAGTTTTTACTCTGTTGCATTTTCATACAAAACAAATCCTAAATAATAAATTTAAAATGTTGGTTAGTCGTGTGGTAAATTGTGAAGTGTTCTGTAATTTTAATAACCTTGAATTTAAAATGCTATATTTTGATTGTTCTTTCACACATAAGGTCCTGTCAATAAATTATATACTATTCCAGATAATGTTGATCTTTGGACTGTATCGAAGTGAAATAAATTCTAAATTACCGTTAAAATGGTGAAGGTGTTTTTTTCATGCCAGTTGAATATTTCAGTTACAGTTCAGGTTAAGTTTACATATGCCCTACAGAATCTGTAAAATATTAATTATTTTACCAAAATAAGAGGGATTATACAAAATGCATGTTATTTTTTTATTCAGTGCTGACCTGAATAAGATATTTCATATAAAGGATGTTTACATGTAGTCCACAAGAGAAAATAATAGTTGAATTAATAAAAGTGACCCCCTTCAAAAGTTTGCACACACTTAATTCTTAATACTGTGTTGTTACCTGAATGATTCACTGCTGTTTTTTGTTTAGCGATAGTTGTTCATGAGTCCCTTGTTTGTCCTGAACAGTCCCCCTGTAGTGAAAATCAAGATTTTTATGTTGTTTATTTTTCTATGTGGTGTTTTTAATATGCTTTAAGACAAACCATGTGCCGGTCCATTAATCAACACCATTGCTGAGTATTTTCTCCTTAAAACTGTAGTTTCCCAAAGGCTGTCCCAGAAATGCGGTTTGAAACAGCCCTGTTTTGCTACGTCACAAACTTCAGTAACCAATCACGTCAAATGATAGATTCCTATTATTAGCATGCAAAATATACCAATAGGATTATCAGCACAAAACCAAATATTAAATAGAGCATATAGAGCACAACCGCTAGACGCTAACCGCTAACTTGAAAAATAACCGCGGCAACAGTGTAAAAGTAGCCCGGAGTCAGACGCACGTCTCCCGCATTGCTGTCTGCACTTTACTCGCATATACTCGCGGGCGCGAACTGGAATCACAAACTAGGCTGCATTCGAGTCTTCAAGGCATTTTGAGGGCACAGCATCGTCAGGTAAGTAGCGTTAACAAATGTTACTATATCCACTGTAGTTGTACGCTAGTAAAAACATAATTTTATCAGTCATTATCCGTGTTTCGCCATTATATCGCGTTTACTACAGTTCCGTTAGTGGATCACGGAGCTGTGGCTGGTGCGACTGTGTGGTTGCGGGGCTAATTTGCATATTCATAGATCCGCGTATAGTAAATGAGGCAAGGGGGTAGAGTTACATTCAAGCTATTGTAAGGCATGAGAAAATTATTTTCACAAGAAAAAACATTTAAATGTGTCATTTTGATGACCCCAGACGAGAGCCAATCATGATTTTGTCTGAGCTATGAAAAATCAAATAATTCGTATTTTTTTTATTTTATTTATATTATCGTATTATTTTAGTGGGTAGAATAAGTACATTTTGGTTAAATTAATTTCAATTTAAGCCACATATCCTTGCGAGTCGCGACTCATGATTCTCAACTTGTCTTGATAGAGAGGACTGTCTTTTCGTTATTTTCCCGCTTTTGCAAGTTAACTGTTTGGCTATATCAAAAACAAGTTTCTCAGTTATGAGGAAAGTAGGAAACTGGCTCCGAACGTCAATGGCACATATCTTAAATTTCCCTCGTTTCACTCACTTTCCTTCGCTTTTAAATAGCTTGTAAATGCGCAGTGCACATTTTACTTTCACTTTTAAATTAGCGGCAATTCGGCGTCAATTGCTTGAATCCCATTCAAGCAACAACAAAATACAACGTTAAACTCACTTAGCCTATAAATTAGTTATGGAACTTTTATTAACAAAACGAATAAAAATAGCTTACACCATGCTATATGCTTAATATAAAATAACAAATAACTTAGGCTAGGCCTACATACATTTTAAATAGCCTAGTATACAAAACTGAAAATCGGTAAACACCGTGGAACCAAATAAATAGCTATAAGAAACGTAGAACGTTTATTAGCAAAACGAATAAGAAAAAAAATTACACAAAGTAAAAATCAGCAAACACTGTACAACCAAATAAATAAGAAACGAATGTTCAAAAAAGTTGGAAAACCACCATAGATAAACGGCAAAAGTCAACAGGCTTTCAAAATAAAAACTTTCACCATCGTCTTGTCTGTCTCGCCTGACCTCACTCTTCTTGTCGGTCAGCTTGTCACTCTGCAGGCTGTAAAATAAAATCTGATCTGCGATGCGATGCGACTGTCGTTCGGCACTCTGCATTGAGCAGCCGCGTTCAGTTTTATTTGTAGTGTCTGTTCTCCACTGAACTAAATCAAATTTTATTACAATAAAATAAAAAAAAATAAATAAATAAAAAAAATCAAAACGTTGGTGGTGGTCGGTGCCGCGGTGGGCAAGTGCCATAACCGGTGTTACATAAATATATGAATATAGAACATAGGCCTATAAAAAAATAATAATAATAATACAAATCTGCTGCTGGCTCGTCTGCCAGTGGGTGCCCCCCCACGCATAAAAGTCAAACTCCGCCTATGTTTAAGGGATAAAAATTTGACTACGGGGGGACTTTAAACTGTCTGCTGTTCTTCAGAACAATCGTTTTTTTTTTTTTTTTTTTTAGCATTTTTGTGTGTTTGAACCCTTTTCAACATTAATAGCCAGGTAGTGAAAACTTTTTGAATTTGAAGATCAGGGTAAATTTAACTTATTTTGTCTTCTGGAAAACATGTAAGTATCTTCTGTAGCTTCTGAAGGGCAGTAATAAATGAAAAAATATGATATTTGGGCAAAATAAGAAAAATGTACACATCTTGCATATGAGTCCCTTAGTTATCCTCAGTATGAAAATATGCATTTCAAAACCATACAGTCATTGTTGGAAAAGGTTCAGATACACAAAAATCTTGAAATAACAAAGAATTTGTGGGGCCTGAAGAACATAAGGCAGTTTAACTGTTCAGGACAAACAAGGGACTCATGAGCAACTATCACTAAACAAAAACACAGCTGTGGATTATTCAGGTTACAACACATTATTAAGAATCAAGCGCATGTAAACTTTAATGGGTTCATTTTTATACATTATTATATTCTCTTCTGGACTAAGTCAGTACTAATTTAATATATATATATATATATATATATATTGGTAAAATAATTAACATTTAGCAGTTTCTGCAAGGTGTATGTAAACTTGTAACCTCATCTGTATTTGTTATTTCGCAGTTATTTGATGGCAGTCATTGACGTTTGTGCGCGTGCACGTGCAGCCTGCAGATGGCGGTAGTGTTCTGGTTGGTTTATTTCTCAACCGTTTTATCCGTAGAGAAAGAGAGTCTTGGACATGTCCGCCAGAGTAGTGACGTTCCAATGAATTCTCCTGCGTTTTTGTTGTTAAAATGTGTTAAACCATCACTGAATTCACAATAAAGGAGTGTTTTATAGGGCTGACACCATGGGAAAGAAAGATAAAAGTGATCGAGGTAAGATGGATGCCATGCTTTAGAAATAAATACACAATTCAGTCAACAAAGTTGGATGGACAATGCAAGGTGTGCTGTTATTTACCATGTTTACCTAATTCAGCTAAACATTACAGAGATATGATGGTTTACAGATAGCCATGAGCTTATTTATGTTCAAAAGTAATATCATATAAACACATAATATGAAATACATCATTTCTAAGAAGAATGCCAAAATCATGAGAGCTCAGTTTTGTTCTTTCATTGCTTTGTACCACAGTTTTTTTTTGTAACTCAGACAAGGTTTAAACTGAAACCAGATCACCATTAGCAGGAATGTTCATCACTAGTCTAAATCGCTACAGTGGTTGTTTATTCACTTTAGATAAAAAGTCCAAGAAACGTTATTATGATGAGGAAGAGGATGATGAAGAGGTGATCGGCAGTGAGTCTCAGGAGGCCGTTCCAGCAGCTGCTGGTAAGCAGGTGGATGAATCCACCACTAAACTGGATGAATATGGAGCCAAAGACTACAGACTACAGATGCTTCTCAAGAATGACCACTCTTCACGGCCTTTATGGGTGGTAAGACTGACGATCCTTGATTTA
Organism: Labeo catla; assembly: GCA_012976165.1. Lineage (NCBI taxonomy): Eukaryota > Metazoa > Chordata > Actinopteri > Cypriniformes > Cyprinidae > Labeo > Labeo catla. The sequence continues at coordinate 1,140,101 of VONZ01000080.1, forward strand.
TTAGGTAGTTACAACGGAAGCAACGGCTGTCCCATTATCTGTGTGTTTGACTCTTGTAGGCTCCTGATGGTCACGTCTTCCTAGAGGCTTTCTCTCCTGTGTATAAATACGCTCAGGACTTCCTGGTGGCCATATCTGAGCCGGTGTGCAGACCTACCCATGTGCACGAGTACAAGCTGACGGCGTATTCTCTATACGCCGCTGTGAGCGTCGGCCTGCAAACCTCTGACATCATAGAGTACCTGCAGAAACTCAGCAAGACCTCTGTGCCAGACGGCATAGTGCAGTTTATTAAGGTGTGTGTCAGCTGGCATGAGCGTATGAACCTGGTGGGAATCACCTCACATTCCTAGCACGACTAATGTTATGTTATGTTATATTGGCTCTTTGACAAATTGCTTTGTAAGTTGCTTAGGATAAAGGCATCTACTAAATGCACAAATGTAATGTAAAAATATTTTTTTTTACAATTTCTATAAATCAAGCCACTCATTTACTCTCTGTTCTTTTGCAGTTGTGCACAGTGAGCTACGGTAAAGTCAAACTGGTCCTGAAACACAACAGGTCAGTTTGTTTTACACAGATTCATCTTTCTTTACTTCTTACTAAAGAAAGGTTAAATAGACTAGCTGATTTAGCAGATAAAACAGCTGAAACCTCTGTGTTAACAAAATGGATAGCATGTTGCTAGCATGATTTAACACATTGCTTATATGGTGCTAGCATGTTATAGCTAAATCCAGCTGGTAATAAAATAAAATAAAAACAGCAAAAAAAAAAATCCATAAAAAACAGCCTAAAACCAGCTGATTTAGCAAAAAAAAAAAAAAACAACAACAAAAAAAACAGCTAAAACCAATTAAAACTAGCTAAAATCTGCTGTTTTAACAACAAAATGGCTAAAAATCAGTTGATTTAGCAAAATAAATAAGTAAATAAACATCTAAATCCTGCTGTTTTAACAAAACGTCTAAAAACAATCTAAAACCAGTTGATTTAGAAAAAAAAACCAGCTAAAACTAGCTGATTTAGCAAAAAAAAAAACCCCGCTAAAACCTGCTGTTTTTACAAAATGGCTAAAAACCAGTTGGTTTAGAAAAAAAAGGCTAAAACGAGCTGATTTAGCAAAAAAATAGCTAAAACCAACTGGTTCATAAAAAATCCATCCAGAAAAAAACAGCCTAAAACCAGCTGATTGATTTAAAAAAAAAAATGGTTTTAGCTAGTTTTAACAGCCAAAACCAGTTAAAACTAGCTAAAACTATCTGATTTTGGAAATAAAAATTGCAGCTAAATCCAGTTAATTTCACAAAAACAGCTAAAAACCAGCTAGAACCAATGATAACATCTGTTTTAATACATTTTAAAATGCAATTTTTTCTGTCTTTGGTGTCATATGATTCTTCAGAAATCATTCTAATATGCTAATTTGATGCTCATAAAACACTTGTTAATGTTGAAAATATACTTTTGGTCACCTGTGAGTCCTTAAAAACTAGTCTGTGCAACCACTCCATGGCATTGATAGTGCAGGTGGTTAAGTTTGTTTGTGTGTGTTGAGAACAGGTACTTTGTGGAGAGTGCGTTCCCTGATGTCATTCAGAGGCTTTTACAAGACTCTGTGATTCGGGACTGTCGTCTTCGGTCTGCTGAGGGTGAGGAGACTGAGCTCATCACTGAGACCATCACTAGCAAATCAGCAGTGAGTATGAGCACAAAACAGCACAATGCATTAGGGTTGGGCGATGTCGACCAATTTGGCATCGTACGATGTCTAATGTGAAACATCGCGATGGACGATGGCATCGTCGTCGTGGGGTGGGGGGGGGTACAATATTTTTTACAATTATAATTTAATTATTTCAGAAAGGATGTGACTCGTTAAAATACCAACATTTGTTTTCCGGGATTAATTTTACATGCGCAAAAAGCAGCATAAGATAAATATTTTTACTTAATAAAACAAACAAACAAACAAAAAAAGTGCAACAAGTAGCTATATTGCAGAGTTTTGGTTCATTTTTGTGCTGCGCGAAAGGAAGACGGCTGAAAGCGGCATCCTGTTTTTCTTTATTTTACAAACAGCAAACCGTTTACAGTTTCGATTATCTGTAAAGAGTCGTTTCCCCTGTTAGAACGAAAAAAAAAATCAAGTGATTGCGCCGGCGCCGCACGCGCACACACAATCAGCCAAACATATGGGGAAAAAAAAACAATCACACTGCTTAATCGTTATCAACGAACTGCCGTGATATTACGCCAAACATTTTTTTATGTGGATATTGTAATGCGAGAAGTACAAAACCAGGTTTACATAATAAATAATATTTTAGCATTCAAATACATCTTGAATAAGGAGACATTTGGATTTGTGTCGTATGAGGCACAACCTGATTTTACCAAGTACGACATGTTCCTGGATCAACATCTTTGTTGACCCTGGGACAACATTGTGATTAACCAATCAGATTTGAAAAAACAGTTTATAGTTTTTGTGAAGTTTAGGCTTACAACCAGTGTTTGGTGCTTGTACATCAGTGTCATTCATCTATCATTTCCTCTGATTTTAGGGATTACTCATGGGTAAGGTTAGGTTTAGGTGTAGGGATGTGGTCATGATTACATTTTTGGATTAAAATGTTGTTCCAGGATCAACAAAATATGTTGACCCAGGAACACATCTAACTCAGCAAAATCAGGACGTGCGTCGTATGAGAGACCCAATGTTAGTTTCAGTTTCGCTTTAGCCTAAATGGTTTCGTTTTTGCTTGTCCCCTAGCTTCTTATATTTTTCATTCTTGTTTTTTTCTAAATACTGTTAAATTGAAAGGATTTTTTTGTGGAGTGAGGGGAACTAAAATAGCCTAGCCTATGGTTATAGTGTATTGTAAATATTTCGCGTCGACACCAGGTCTTTCTGAATGTAATAGCAAAATGCGACTTAACGTTATAGGCTTACGCCATTTATCTTTTTTCTCTCAAAAATGCAATTTCATTTTATTTTAACCATCCAGAAAACGATTTAAAATACTTTGATAAATAACTGAAAAAAGACCTTTTAAACCATTTAACTGATTGTATTAATCGGTCAAAAAATTTTTTGTCGGTTAACCGGTTAAAATGAGCATCCCTAATAATAATAATAAAATAAGTAAAGATGCGAAAATTGAAAGCATGCATTTCATTTGGCTATATAGTGTGATTAAGTGTGTGTTTTTCGCGAGCGGGTTGCTGCTGCGGCGGGGGCGGGGGCGGGGGCGGGGGCGGGGCGGAGGATCACGATGCCGGCTCAGCATCGTGATGTCTATCGGCCATCGGCGATGGACGATGGCATCGTCTATCGACCCAACCCTACAATGCATGTTGTCTGGGTGTAAACCTAATGACATTTAAGACGCTTATAGTGTGGCAAAAGATCTTATTTCTGCTACCAAAATCTGTTGTGTTGTCCTGTCCAGATCTCAAAGTCTCAGCAGGACAATGGTGGTCCATCCACCTCCCAGCCTTCAGATGGGCAGCGCACAGGAAATCAAGTGCCAGAGGACATCTTCAGTTACTACGAACAGATGGATAAAGAGGAGGAGGAGGAGGAAGAGACACAAACAGTGTCATTTGAGATCCGTCAGGTGTGTGAATGAAAATGAATAAGAATCTATCTTCATTGTGAAATTAGGGTTGTAATTAACCTTGACTGTTCCTCTGACATGCTTGCTATCCCTTAGATTAGAGCATTCATGAAGATTTCACACACTGTAATCTAATTCTTTGAACTTTTTTGTGCCGGCCCTTATTAGGAAATGATAGAGGAGCTTCAGAAACGCTGCATTCAGTTGGAGTATCCCCTCTTGGCCGAGTACGACTTCCGTAATGATACGGTGAACCCAGACATCAACATGGACCTGAAGCCCACCGCTGTGCTTAGACCATATCAGGAAAAGAGTCTGAGGAAGATGTTTGGGAATGGCAGAGCTCGATCTGGAGTCATCGTCCTGCCTTGTGGTAAACAGTCTCTCGTAGCTTATGTACAGTGTTCGAATAATTTCTTCCCATTACTTTCTAGTCTTGGATTGTAGGATGCTGTGCATCCTCAGCCAACTAAACAGACAAAGCTTTGGAATATGTCATTATAAAATTCAGTAATATTATTTGGGCAAGAATGATATAGATTTAACGGAAATTAAGTAGTTCTGCTTCCGCCTGGTTTTGTATTTATAATAATTCTTCTTGGAATATTAATTTTCCAAAACAGTTTTTTGATCTCTAAAGCATTTCTTTTCTTTGTCTGGGTTCCAGAAATCCACAATTTCACAGTGTTGTTACATGAAAAGAGGCTTTTTTTTTTTTTCATTGAAAAACCTTGTGCTTAAAGGAACACTCAAAATAGGCTCATTTTCCATCTCGCCTAAAGTTAAACAGTTGAGTTTTACCGTTTTTGAATCCATTCAGCCGATCTCCGGGTCTGGCAGTAGCACTTTTAGCATAGTTTAGCATAGATCATTGAATCTGATTAGATCATTAGCATCTCACTCAAAAATATCATGGGTGCAGCAGGCGCAATGATATTACGCAGCACCCCCTGTGCAAGCAGGTGGTCACGTTGGTTATGTTGACGGAAGTTAGCCTATTTTCAGGCGCTGCGAAATATCATTGCGCCTGTTGCACCCACGTTAAGGCAGGAAAGTTCCTAGATTAGTACGCCGGAATGAGAGTATAGTTCCTAGCCATATCGGTCTAGAAAATCACAACTTGCTATTTTCTGTCAGTCTTAGTACACTATGTAACTACAGAAGAGTCGAGTTTTAAATAAGAAAAATATCGAAACTTATTGGTCATTTTTGAGCGAGATGCTAACGGTCTAATCTGATTCAATGATCTATGCTAAGCTATGCTAAAAGTGCTACCGCCAGACCCGGAGATCGGCTGAATGGATTCGAAAAGGGGTAAAACTCAACTGTTTAACTCTAGGGGAGTTGGAAAATGAGTCTATTTTCAAAAAAAGTGGTGTTCTTTTAATAGGTAAATTAAATTATTTCTGCACCACAAAATGATTTTTCTGTTTGGCCTGCCAACATTTTCATTGGCCCACAAAAAAAATATACATTTGACCAATGGTTTTAATTTAAATTTACAGATTTTTATGTAAGTACATTTATAATTGGTATATAATTTTGAATGTATAATTGTTACATTTATTCCTTCATTTTTACTTTTCTTTTTGTTTGTTTGTTATTTAATAATTGCTGGAAATTGTACACTTATAATTAGTCTGAAAACTCAAAGACCACTATAATGCTATAAATACATTTCTGGCATTTACAGTGAATCAGTGTTGATTGGTTTTTCATTTTTAAACCGTTTTTCTTGTGCTCTTAAGACCGTCACGAGCCATTTTTGCAATTTCAGTAAAATCTATTTTTACCAGTTACATTTTATGTAGCTTTTAAAAACTGACAACCAGAAATTGCGCCTTAATACCATAGAACACCAACTGTTTAGGTTAACAAAGTAAATACATGAAAATACATGTACATGAACGTCATTAGGGTGAGTAATTAATTACAGAATTTTCATTTTTGGGTGAACTATCCCTTTAAGACTACATTACCAGAGCAACTTGTGGTTAGAAGCAACTTTTTGAATGCTATTTTGAGATAAAATGAAATTAATCTACATTAAGGTCTTTTGTTACTTTGCTATTCTGTCCCATAGGTGCTGGTAAATCACTGGTGGGTGTCACTGCTGCCTGCACAGTGCGTAAACGGTGTCTGGTGTTGGGAAACTCCTCCGTGTCCGTGGAACAGTGGAAGGCTCAGTTTAAGATGTGGTCCACCATTGATGACTCCCAGATCTGCCGTTTCACTTCAGACGCAAAAGACAAACCCATTGGTTGCTCTGTGGCCATTAGTACCTATTCTATGCTGGGTCACACCACCAAACGCTCATGGGAGGCTGAGAGGGTCATGGAGTGGATGAAAAGCCAGGAGTGGGGACTCATCATACTGGATGAGGTGCACACAATCCCAGGTAGGTTGTGTGTGTGTCAGTGTCACACCATGACTGTGACTTAATAAATTATCAAGCGTGAAATCATGCTGTCCATGCAAGATTTTTGATTGCTTGGACTCTGTATTGCTTATTTCATACTAGCTCATTTGCCTTGAAATTTCAGTCATTTTAATGAAAAGCATACAAATTTCTGTTTTGGGTTTGTATTGCAGCAAAGATGTTCCGTCGTGTTCTGACGATAGTCCAGGCTCACTGTAAACTGGGTCTCACTGCCACACTAGTGAGAGAGGATGATAAGATTGTCGATCTTAACTTCTTGATTGGGCCGAAGCTCTATGAGGCCAACTGGATGGAACTCCAGAACAATGGTTACATTGCTAAAGTCCAGTGTGCCGAGGTAAGGGTTCGAAACTTAATTATCTTGCCGAAATTAGGTAACAGGAAAGAAACCAAAAAGTTTTCCGCAAAGTACAAAAAGGACAACAAAAGATCTTTTCATGTGCATATTTCATAATGTGATTTTAGAGTGATGTCTGAACCCTGTCGGTGGGGTCAGCAGAGTGCATGAATTAGCGAAACAATATGTTGGTAGGCTTTGGAGCCTGGTTTACAAAGAAAACACAGTACTGTTATTCAGTATTGCTTCTAATTGTTTGATCTAACTAAACAAAAGCCCAGCAGACCCCTTTAGCCACTTGAGCAGAAAACCACATGTGCCGACCCATGCATTGTTCACTGTGCACTGAACAACATCTTTACAAAAAGTCTCTGTAAATATTGAATTTCCCCCTTCTAAGTTTCTCACAGTATCTCACAGTTCTGAGGAAAAAAAGTCAGAATTGTGAGGGGGAAAAAAAACAGAATTGTGAGGGGGAAAAAAGTTAGAATTGCGAGATGCAAACTCTCATTTGTGGAAAAATCGTTTTTTTTTTTTTTGTTTTTATCTCTCAGTTCTGACTATTTCTCACAATTGCAAGTTTATATCCCGCTATTCTGACATTATAACTCGCAATTGTGAGTTTATATGTCACAATTCTAAGAAAAACATCAGAATAGTGAGGTTGTGTCAATTCTGAAAAGCAAATGTAGAATTGTGAGATAAAAAGTCACAATTACCTATTTATTTATTATTCAGTAGTGAAAATGGGCTTTCATAAATGCCTGAAGAAGTGGAAATTAGGAAATAAAAGATCATGGAAATTCTAGTTACTCCTTCTTTTATACACCTGAAGTATTTCTATACAGTTTTAGATGTGAATAAGAGTGTCTGGTTATTCGGAAAAAATATATATATTTCTTGTCATTTATTTCCTTTTTTGTGTATTTAAATGTATATTTTTTTATTCATCCTTCGATTTGATTAAAATCAGTTTATATATATATATATATATATATATATACAGTACTGTGCAAAAGTCTTAGGCCACTAGTATTTTCAACAGCTAAAAAATGGTTTAAAGTCATATAATATATGTAATATATAATATATGTAAAATGTAATATATAAACTCCAGTTTTTTTTTTTTAAGAGAATTCAGCAATTAAACATGATTTTTAAAAGCTTAATTACAAATCATTTCCCTCTCGCTCTGTGTGTGTGTTTAGGTATGGTGTCCCATGTCTCCTGAGTTTTATCGTGAATATGTGGCCATAAAGACGAAGAAGAGAATTCTACTCTACACCATGAATCCCAACAAGTTCCGTGCATGTCAGTTCCTGATCCGTTTCCATGAGCGGAGAAACGACAAGATCATCGTTTTTGCCGACAACGTCTTTGCTCTGAAAGAATATGCCATCCGCCTGAACAAGTAATGCTTTGTTTTATTTATGCACAGTCAAACATTTGTATACACCAGTGCTTTTTACCCCAGCAACATTTTACTTGCCAGCTCTTTTTCTGGAAGGTTTGTTGTAAAGCTCAGTAGTCATTGCCTATTATTATAGTGGCTTCTTATATTTAAAAAGTATTTGCCCCTTTATGTAACGGAGTGACAGACGCGTGAAGTGGGCGGATCCATATGCAAAGCTTTATTAGACTGAGACAGAGACATGGTCATAAACAGGCAGGGTCGAACAATGGTAAACAGGTAATCCAAGACAGGTGAGGGTCAATCAACAGTGAACATAATCCAGGAGGCTAGGCAAAGGATAATCCAATAGACATGCGAGAGATCCAGGGCAGGCAGCGAAACAGACTAGACGAGATAACTAGGCGAGAGTACAAAACTCAGAAAACCAGACAAAACACAGGAAACTAGGAAATGGCTCTGTAATAATTGCTAACACTTGGAGAGTGTTATGCAATGTGCAATGTACAATACTCCGTGATCGAGAAAGGAAGTCGAAGGCTTATATAGTGTGTCTGATTGGATGCAGCTGTGTGTGCATAATCAGCGCAATGGATGATGCGGAACCCAGTCCGGGGTGTGGTGCAACAGTCTGTGTAATGTGAATGTCAATGGAGTGAGAGGGCGACATCTGGTGGTGAGCAGACCGAAGGCCACCGGCCAGATTAGTGACATTTTATATTGCTTTAAGCATGAAATATTTTTCTAAACTATGAACCAAACCAACAAGCTTCATGAATAATAACATTAAAAACTTTGATTATAAGCAAATCGATGCATGAATAAACTGCTTGTTAGGTGCTTCAAACATAAAACTTGATAAATTATTTGAAAATTATTATTATTATTTTATTATTATTTTTTTTTTAGAAAAGCAGCTTTTTGTATTAATGGAACTCTCTTGGGTCATGCTATGTCTGTCTTGAAAACTTTAAGCAATGTTGCTAAATGCAGTTTCTTTATGCAGAAAATGATTTTTTTTTTTTTCCTGGGCCCATCTTCAGGGTCTTCTGAGGACTAGTAAAAGTTTTTTTTTTTTTCCCTTTAATCGCCGTGATGTTACTCGGAAGCGTGTTTAGAGTTCAGAAACGTGCAGTATCAACAAAGGCATAAACTTGCTAAAAGCTGGTAAAGAGCAGCTTACACAAAAGAGCTCAACACACCGCATGAGCTCAAATGATCCACAGCAACGTCTTTTTTTGAGTACTTATTAGAACTTTGTATGTTGTAAGGCTGTGATGCAAACCTGTGTTTGTGTCTGGGTGTTCTAGAAGCCAATTCTATGGGATTTGCCCTGGTGCAACCTGTAATCAGCTTTACTTTGCTGTTAATCACCTTTAACTTTCCCAAATGAATGGGCTTTTCCTCGTAAAGTGTGCAAAAGCTTTGTTCGAAAAGCTATACTGTAAATCTCATGCTATGTGGGGACACTGCAGGACTCTTGAGGGTTTGTGAGGTGAAGTTTGCAAACTTTCAGTGATTTCTTTATGTTTGTGTAATTTTGTCATTTATATATATAATAATGTGTGTTAATATACAGTAGGATTTTGCTAGAAATATGCTTTGAATTTTTCTAATTTGACACTTTTATTTTGCTACATTGGTCACTAATCAAATTTTAGCAATTTTGTAAGCGTGTGAACTCCCTTGAAGGACCACTGTGTTCTTGAACATACTCAGGATGGTATATATAATTTTTGGTGTATATGAGCATATGTGCACTATTTCAACAGACCATATATTTATGGACCCACATCTCAAGGAGAACGTATGCAGATCCTTCAGAACTTCAAACACAATCCCAAAATCAATACCATCTTCATCTCCAAGGTAAATGGCCTTCCTTTATCCACTTTCCTGTTTTCAAAGTTTAGCAAAGTTCAGCAGAGGCGACTGCTTAGTGATGTGACCCTTTAATTCCTTTCAGAGAGTGACGTTCCGTACATATTTCAAGATAAACACATTTGTACAACGTGTGAGCTTTAGAAACGCTAATAACAGTCATGTGCTTGTGTGTTGTGATCTGTTTTTTTACTTTAAATCATTTAACAAAACATCATGTATCTTTAAAATTCTAGCAGACTGAACAATGCATCTTTTTGAGCACTATCAAGAGGACTAACTTCCAACATTTTAAGATATTTTACATCCAAGGTTCAAGGTGTGCATGTGTGTCTGATTAATTGAGACACTGATTTCAGGAGCACTGGGATGCTGTTCTAACTATATTAACCTAACATTACACCTTAATGCAAATATTTGGAAATGATTTAGTGGGAAATATCATGCACATGTCCTGATATGATTGTCCTCAAAAGTCAGGCTATTCAAATAAGATAAGAGTAGCTCCACAGGAAAAGGCTGCAGGCAGGGGTGTGAAAAGATGGTATGTAATAGAGACAGTGCATACATTTTTAAGTGCTCCTATTATGCCTTTTCAAATATGACCTTTCGTGCAGTGTGTCATGTAGCTGTATGTGAACATAAACTATCTGCAAAGTTGTGAAGCCGACAGTGCATGATAAATAAAGGTATTGTCTATCAAAACAAGAGTCTCACAATCGCCTGAACGAGTTGTTAGGAATGCGAATCTTATTCTGTTACGGCTATATGTCACGAAGTAACACATGTGCAAAATGTCCGCCCACGTTCTATGTTGCGAACAACTTGCCCGCCCACAAACACAGTAAAAGTTCCATGTGGTTTACGTCATGTCAAGAAGACGCTGTATCCTAAGCTGTGAGAGTAAATTTGTTTTATATTCACTTTCAAAAGATGAATCTACAAAGATTGTATTTTCTAGTGATCGTTCAAAATATGTAGTTGTGTATGTTATGTTGTGTAACAACCCTGCACATGTCTTGCTGACCGGCTAAATCACGCTTCTGTAGTGCTGTTGTTTAGCTGTGGGCCCACTGTAGTCTAAAAATTTGTGATTGCAGCTTGACTCTCTGTCTGTCTCATTAGTAATGATAAAGGATGACGCATGAAGCAGCTTTCACACCGAATGCGGAAAGCGCTGTGCTGTGAAACGAATGCTGCGTTCACACCATATCGTAATTACCGTAATTTCGAGATGACAACATGTGACGTTCTACTCGGAGCTGTTCACGTCCGCAGACTCGGAATTATGCTTTTCTATGGCAACAATATCAGCACCTAAATAGAGCCTACGTTGGTCAGATGGTACAGCGGTCATGTGGTACAAGTCGAAGCTATCAGAAAACTCCCAGTTCACAAGTTGCAATTACGAGTTCTACGAGGACGTGGATGCTTTCTACAAGTTGGAATCTCGTAATTACGGGAATTCCGATATGGCGTGAACTCACCTCCATTCATGTCAATTGCTTGCGCCGCACGGGGACGGCTTGTTTCGCTTACATAAGCAAATTACGAGCACTTTCCACGGTACTCCGTGCTAACCTGTCGATCAGCCACTTAAACCATTTCATCGTCAAACTCCGGTTCGAATTGTTAAGGTAAAATCGATGCCATCTTTTCTATGTACTGACAAGTATCCAGGGCTCTCATTCAGTTATGGCAGTGGGCGTATTGTTTTCCGACACGCGCGGTGCTCGGTAGACCAATCATAAAGGACTGCGCCATCTGACCAATCACAGCAGTGAGGGCTCACGGAAAGGAGGGGTTTAGAGAGACTGATCCTTCGAACTGCTTCACACGAGTTGTTTTCGAATCATTTAGAAATTAGGTCAAATTAAATCTATTTTTGGAGAAAACTAAAGTGTTTTTTGACCTTGCATGCATGTAAACCTGTTTTAGGAGACTCATAAAACAATACTAGCAACCTTTAAAATGGCGTAATAGGAGCACTTTAATATATATTTTTATGGGTGTTCTAAAAAGCATTTGAATAACCAAAAAACACAGCATAAACACCATATTTAGTTATTTTCCTTTTTAAATAGGTTCATATGCATCTTTTTGTCTCCATTAGATGGCTTATTCTGCTATAAAATATAAGCTAAAGCAGCATTTCTTCACTCACAAGTCAGAATAACATCTATTTTAAACTATATGTTTAGTGATAGAACTGCTTTTTGAAAGGATAGTTCACTCAAAAAATGAAAATTCTATCATTACTCGCCTTCATGTCGTTCTAAACCTGTACGACCTTCGGTCATCTTCAAAACACAAATTAAGATATTTTTGATGAAATCCGAGAGCTTTCTGACCTTGCATAGACAGCAATGCAACTGACATGTTAAAGGCCCAGAAAGGAAGCAAAGGACATGTCCATGTGACATCAGTGGTTCGAAGCTACAAGAATACTTGTTGGGCACAAAGAAAATAGAAATAACAGTTTTTTATAACAATTTCTTCTCTTCCATGTCAGTCTTTGACTAAACTGTTTATTAAACTAACTGAAAAGCTTCAAATCATCAAGTATTTTGATTTTTGCAGTCATATTTAGCAGGTTTGGTTGTTGATACAGCATCAGAATGGCTGTCTTCCTCTTCTTTCAGTCTTACTCTTGTTCCACTTCTATATTTTGTCTTGTTTTCTTCTTTTGTCAGGTAGGAGATACTTCATTTGACCTGCCAGAGGCAAATGTGCTAATCCAGATCTCCTCTCATGGCGGTTCTCGACGTCAGGAAGCTCAGAGACTGGGCAGAGTGCTGCGAGCCAAGAAGGGTAACCAGCTATTGGAAGTCAACACACTGACATCATCATGGGATATTGGGATAGACCGTTTAGTTGATGTTGTATATTGATATAGTATGTAACCCTGGACCACTAAATCAGTCGTAAGTTGCATGGATATACAGTGGATACGGAAAGTATTCAGACCCCCTTAAATTTTTCACTCTTTGTTATATTGTGGCCATATGCTAAAATCTTTTAAGTTCATTTTTTTTTCCTCATTAATGTACACACAGCACCCCATATTGACAGAAAAACACAGAATTGTTGACATTTTTGCAGCTTTATTAAAAAAGAAAAACTGAAATATCACATGGTCCTAAGTATTCAGACCCTTTGCTCAGTATTTAGTAGAAGCACCCTTTTGATCTAATACAGCCATGAGTCTTTTTGGGAAAGATGCAACAAGTTTTTCACACCTGGATTTGGGGATCCTCTGCCATTCCTCCTTGCAGATCCTCTCCAGTTCTGTCAGGTTGGATGGTAAACGTTGGTGGACAGCCATTTTTAGGTCTCTCCAGAGATGCTCAATTGGGTTTAAGTCAGGGCTCTGGCTGGGCCATTCAAGAACAGTCACGGAGTTGTTGTGAAGCCACTCCTTCGTTATTTTAGCTGTGTGCTTAGCTGTGTGTCATTGTCTTGTTGGAAGGTAAACCTTCGGCCCAGTCTGAGGTCCTGAGCACTCTGGAGAAGGTTTTCGTCCAGGATATCCCTGTACTTGGCCGCATTCGTCTTTCCCTCGATTGCAACCAGTCGTCCTGTCCCTGCAGCTGAAAAACACCCCCACAGCATGATGCTGCCATCACCATGCTTCACTGTTGGGACTGTATTGGACAGGTGATGAGCAGTGCCTGGTTTTCTCCACACATACCGCTTAGAATTAAGGCCAAAAAGTTCTATCTTGGTCTCATCAGACCAGAGAATCTTATTTCTCACCATCTTGGAGTCCTTCAGGTGTTTTTTAGCAAACTCCATGCGGGCTTTCATGTGTCTTGCACTGAGGAGAGGCTTCCGTCGGGCCACTCTGCCATAAAGCCCCGACTGGTGGAGGGCTGCAGTGATGGTTGACTTTCTACAACTTTCTCCCATCTCCCGACTGCATCTCTGGAGCTCAGCCACAGTGATCTTTGGGTTCTTCTTTACCTCTCTCACCAAGGCTCTTCTCCCCCGATAGCTCAGTTTGGCCGGACGGCCAGCTCTAGGAAGGGTTCTGGTCGTCCCAAACGTCTTCCATTTAAGGATTATGGAGGCCACTGTGCTCTTAGGAACCTTAAGTGCAGCAGAAATTTTGTAATCTTGGCCAGATCTGTGCCTTGCCACAATTCTGTCTCTGAGCTCTTCAGGCAGTTCCTTTGACCTCATGATTCTTATTTGCTCTGACATGCACTGTGAGCTGCAAGGTCTTATATAGACAGGTGTGTGGCTTTCCTAATCAAGTCCAATCAGTATAATCAAACACAGCTGGACTCAAATGAAGGTGTAGAACCATCTCAAGGATGATCAGAAGAAATGGACAGCACCTGAGTTAAATATATGAGTGTCACAGCAAAGGGTCTGAATACTTAGGACCATGTGATATTTCAGTTTTTCTTTTTTAATAAATCTGCAAAAATGTCAACAATTCTGTGTTTTTCTGTCAATATGGGGTGCTGTGTGTACATTAATGAGGAAAAAAATGAACTTAAATGATTTTAGCAAATGGCTGCAATATAACAAAGAGTGAAAAATTTAAGGGGGTCTGAATACTTTCTGTACCACTGTATTTATAGCCATAGCCAACAATACACTGAATGGGTGAAAAATCTATTTCTCTTTTATGCCAAAAATCATTAGCATATTAAGTAAAGATCATGTTCCATGTAGATATTTTGTATATATCTTCCTACTGTAAATATATAAAAAATAATTTTTGATTAGTAATATGCATTGCTAATAACTTCATTTCGACAACTTTAAAGGTGTTTTTTTTTTTTTTGGACCCTCAGATTCCAGATTTTCAAATAGTTGTATCTTGGCCAAATATTGTCCTAACAAGCCATACATCAATAAAAAGCTTATTTATTCAGCTTTCAGATGATGTCTAAATCTCAAATTCAAAAGATTCAGAGGAATTGCACTGGAATTTTTTAGATGAATTTTTAATTATTACAGAACAATTTCAAATCTGTGTATAAAACTGACCTGTCATTACTTTTTTTCTGCACAGGTATGGTTGCAGAGGAGTACAATGCTTACTTCTATTCACTCGTCTCTCAGGACACACAGGAAATGGCTTATTCCACCAAGAGACAGCGCTTCCTGGTGGACCAGGGATACAGTTTCAAGGTGTCAATATTTGAAATGCAAACACCTGAATTTGATAATGCTGATTGGAAATGGTAGCCAAAGTGGATGTTAATACCAGGTACTTTTGAGTTTCAGTCTGTCACTTTTTTTTTTTTTTTTTTAAGGTGATCACAAAGTTGGCTGGAATGGAAGAGGAAGACTTGATGTTTTCCTCTCGTGAGGAACAGCAACAGCTCTTGCAGAAGGTTCTGGCAGCATCAGATCTTGACGCAGAAGAGGAAGTGGTGATGGGAGACGTGGGAGGGAAACCACAGGTATCTCCACTCATTTTTGTTCCTCTCTGCTGCCTCATTTGTTTGATGGATATGGAACATTAAGGGGAATATTCAGTAATGTGGTCATGCTGCTTTGTTCAATGCAAAGGAATTGAAACTGTCAAGCTCCAAGTTTTTATTGATATTTTGAATTGCATTATTTTACTTTCAAATTTTTTAGTTGTCATTTTAATTTTGGTTACAGGTGAGGTCAAAAGTTTATATACACCCCACAGAATCTGCAAATGTTAATTATTTTACCAAAATAAGAGGGATCATACAAAATACATGTCATTTTTTATTTAGTACTGACCTGAATAAGATATTTCACATAAGATGTTTAAATATAGTCCAGAGAAAATAATTGAATTTATAAAAACGACCCCGTTCAAAAGTTTACATAAACTTGATTCTTAATACGGTGTTGTTACCTGAATAATCCACAGCTGTGTTTTTTGTTTAGTAATAGTTGTTCATGAGTCCCTTGTTTGTCCTGAAGTTAAACTGCCTGCTGTTCTTAAGAAAAATCCTTCAGGTCCCACAAATTCTTTGGTTTTTCAGCATTTTTGTGTATTTGAACCCTTTCCATCAATGACTGTATGATTTTGAGATCCATCTTTTCATATTGAGGACATCTGAGGGACTCATATGCAACTATTACAGAAGGTTCAAACGCTCACTGATGCTCTAGTAGGAAACACAATGCATTAAGAGCCAGGGGGTGAAAACGTGTTGAATTGAGCAGGACAAATTTAACTATGGTCTTTTGGTAAAAAGTATCTTCTGTAGCCTCTGAAGGGCAGTACTAAATTGAAAAAAAAAAAAGGGATATTTAGGCAAAATAAGAAAAAAGTACACATCTTCATTCTGTAGAAGTTCCACCTCCCCGGCTCTTAACATTTTGCAGATTCTGTGAGGTGTATATAAACTTTTGACTTCAGCTGTATGTTTTTAGTAATTTTATGTGCTTTTGTCATTTAGTTCTTTAGTATTTGTACAATTTTTTTTTTTTTTTTATTCCAATTAGTAATTTTAGTACTCCAACTTAAACTTGTTTCAATTTGTTGCCAACACAACATAATGGCTCTCATGTTTTGTGTTTTCAGTTATTGTGGTTCTTGTGTCATGTTTTTCAGTAACTAGCAATTTAATTTTCAGTCTAATCCTCACACAAACCTATTGTATGACTTCAGAAATCTAAGAGTTGTGTGGATTACTTTTAAGCTTTTATGTCAGTTTTTAATCTTAACAGCCTCAGTCTCCATTCACTTTCATATATGTCACCCTGGATCACAAAACCAGTCTTAAGTAGCACAGGTTTATTTGTAGCAATAGCCAAAAATACATTGTATGGGTCAAAATGGTTGATTTTTCTTTTATGCCAAAAATCATTAGGATATTAAGTAAAGATCATGTTCCACAAAGATATTTTGTTAATTACCGTAAATGTCAAAACTTCATTTTTGATTAGTAATATGCATTGCTAAGAACTTCATTTGGACAACTTTAAAAGTGATTTTTCTCAATATTTAGATTTTTTTTGCACCCTCAGATTTCAGATTTTCAAATAGTTGTATCTCGACCAAATATTGTCCTATCCTAACAAACCATACATCGATGGAAAGCTTATTTATTTAGCTTGCAGCTTATTCATTCAGCTTTCAGATGATATGAAATCAAATTTGAACAAAAAATTAACCCTTATGACTGGTTTTGTGGTCCAGGGTCATATATTATGTATAGAAAACAACTTAATTCAAAAGTTCTTCTTTTTCATACAACTGAGGAGAGAATGCCAGAAGTTTTGAAATGACTTGGTGAAAAAATTAAATGTTCAGGTGAACTGAGAACAGGCCAACCACAGTTTTTCATCCATATGGCTTCAGCTTATCGCCTTTTCTGCTTATGGTTTATAGCACTGACGTACATTCAAGCATTCTAAGAAATGGAGTAATCTGTATTTGTGTAAAGATGATTTATGTTAACCTGCTTAACGTGTATCAGTAAGGATTGTCTTATATTACTTCTTTATTTATACATTTTTTACCCTTTTCTGTAGTTTTCTCGCCGTATGGGAACTATGAGCTCCATGTCTGGTGCAGACGATGCCGTCTACATGGAATACCAGACGTCCCGCGGTAACAAGGCTTTAGCCGGCAAGAATGTCCATCCTCTGTTTAAACGTTTCCGCAAGTGATCTCACTCATCTGGATAGCATCTGGAGACATCGGCCCAAACAACGCACTCCCTGGATGGCCAACATTATAAAAAAAACAATTAATGGTTGCTTGTCTTAATGGGAGCCATTTAAAGACCGTGAGAAAGAAGCAAAACTGCTGTCATTTCAGAAAGACTTAAGAATCTAACATGTATAGTATTACAAACAGGATGTTTGTATTTATCAGAATAATTAGTTTGAACTTTTTGGTGAGAAACTGAATTGTAAAGAAAGAAGATGTTTGTACAGTATGTGAAAGCCAAAACAAAACCTGTTTTTGAAAAGTACTGGTAAACTTTTATCAAATAAAATGGACTTTGGTAACTTATCAAGATTCTATACATTTATATTAGTGCATTAGGTATCTTAAAGGGATAGTTCACCCAAAATTCTCATCAATTACTCACCTTTATGTTGTTCCAAACCCGTTAGACTTTTGTTCATCTTTGGAACACAAATTAAGATATTTTTGATGATATCCGAAAGCTTTCTGACCCTGCATAGACAGCAACGCAACTGACACGTTCAAGGCCCAGTGGAGAGTAACATGGAATAGAAGAAATTGGTGAATAAAGTTCTTTTTTTCTTTCCTTTCCTCGCAGCTTCATAAAATTAAGGTTGAACCACTGATGTCACTATTTTAACAATCTCCTTACTACCTTTCTGGGCCTTGAACATGGTAGTTGCGTTGTTGGGTGGATTATCCCTTTAACATTAATCCAGATATAAGATGAAATAAAGCCTTTGTCTGTTGTTTATCTAACTGTACGTCTAGTGAAAGCAGTTTTTTTTTCCACAATGAACTCTGTTGATCACTTGTGCCTTCAAATGTAATCCCCTTCTCGCAGTGGTGCTGAAGGTGATGTACTTCAGCCAACACAGATATGTGTCCCCATGTAACTTCATGTGATTTGCTAAATCATATAATCCTCTAGTCGCTCACACTAGGAGAAATCCGGAGCCCCCATTCATCTTAAAACCGGAGTTTGTAATCGTATTATGGATGGGTATTAAAAGAACAAGCGTCATATTCTTCAGTGTACAAACTAGAAACTGAACTACAAACTGAAAGGCATATACATTTAATGTTCTCTGGAAGTTCTCTGTTGTTTTGCTGTTTTTACCACCACTTGAGATACAGGAATGTGCAAATCATCAGTTTTAAATTAATGTTCTTGCCTTATGAGTCTGAGAAGATTCATCATAAAATACGCATATTACTAATGCCATCCTGCCAGTAGATGTTTCAGGTGGTTTCCCCTCAAAACAAACTTATTTGTTTAGCAGCTACCTCAACACATCCATTCAGTAACACTGTACAAACATATGGGTAGTTGATATGACCGGTATCATGATATGATATATGATAAAATGAACAATATTGGAGTATTTCTTAGATGTCGTTTGATTATATTAAATGAGACTACGTTAAATATATTAATAAATACATTACCTAGAAATGATTTAAAATCTTGATGTTGAATAAAAAAGAATGTTGAATATCTTCAATATGAATATAACTATTTTGAGGTGAATTCAGGTAAGTAACATCTTTTTGCCACCATATTTTTACACATTTTTACTTATGGTAACACTTAGTTAATATGGTAACGCAATAGTTAACTAAGAATAAACAAAACTTCTACAGAATTTATTAATCTTAATATTAATTTCAGCCTTTACTAAATTATTATTAAAATCACAAGTTGTGTTTGTTAACATTAGTTAATGCACTGTGAACTAACATGAACAAACAATGAACGACTGTATTTTTATTAACTAACATTAACTTAGATTAATGAATATTGTAATAAATGTGTTGTTCATTGTTTGTTCATGTTATACTACGGGGGCCGAAGAATGCGTGAGTCTGATTGGCTGACGAAAGTTCTAAGCATAGGCGGAGTTTAGGGGGTGCTGAGCCAATCATGATTTTGTCTGAGCTATGAAAAATCAAATAATTCGTATTTTTTCATTTTATTTATATTATCTTATTATTTTAGTGGGTAGAATAAGTACGTTTCGGTTAAATTCAATTTAAGCCACATATCCTTGCGAGTCGCGACTCATGATTCTCAACTTGTCTTGATAGAGAGGACTCTCTTTTCGTTATTTTCCCGCTTTTGCAAGTTAACTCTTTGGCTATATCAAAAACAAGTTTCTCAGTTATGAGGAAAGTAGGAAACTGGCTCCGAACGTCAATGGCACATATCTTAAATTTCCCTCGTTTCACTCACTTTCCTTCGCTTTTAAATAGCTTGTAAATGCGCAGTGCATATTTTACTTTCACTTTTAAATTAGCGGCAATTCGGCGTCAATTGCTTGAATCCCATTCAAGCAACAACAATATACAACGTTAAACTCACTTAGCCTATAGAACCTTTATTAACAAAACGAATAAAAATAGCTTACACCATCCTATATGCGTAATATAAAATAACAAATAACTTAGGCTAGGCCTACATACATTTTAAATAGCCTAGTATATAAAACTGAAAATCGGTAAACACCGTGGAACCAAATAAATAGCTATAAGAAACGTAGAACGTTTATTAGCAAAACGAATAAGAAAAAAAATTACACAAAGTAAAAACCAGCAATCACTGTACAACCAAATAAATAAGAAACGAATGTTCAAAAAAGTTGGAAAACCACCATAGATAAACGGCAAAAGTCAACAGGCTTTCAAAATAAAAACTTTCACCAAAACTTCCACCATCGTCTTGTCTGCCTCGCCTGACCTCACTCTTCTTGTCGGTCAGCTTGTCACTCTGCAGGCTGTAAAATAAAATGTGATCTGCGATGCGACTGTCGTTCGGCACTCCGCATTGAGCAGCCGCGTTCAGTTTTATTTGTAGTGTCTGTTCTCCACTTAACTAAATCATATTTTATTACTATAAAAAAAAATCAAAAATCAAAACGTTGGTGGTGGTCGGTGCCGCGGTGGGCAAGTGCCGTAACCGGTGTTACATAATTATTTGAATATAGAACATAGGCCTATAAAAAATAAATAAATAAATAATACAAATCTGCTGCTGGCTCGTCTGCCAGTGGGTGCACACGGAGAATGTAGTTCCAGGCTTCCCCACAGGATTTCAGTTATTTCAAAAGTCCTTACAGCTAAAATAGCAAAATAACCAAAACCCACAACGACAGTGGCCAAATAAATAAATACAGTAAACAACAGGACAACAACGACAGATTATTTCCATGTTTTTGCCACAAAATTGCACATACTCTATTTCTCCCACTCTCTCTCCCTTACAGACTCACACACATACAGTTTGCACACAGGTTAACATTCGCACCAGAGCCGTATAGAGAAAAATTTTATATATACTTCAGAGATATGTTACTCATCAGAATTTCTTTTTATATTTATATATTTTACATAAAATCATGACAATAAAAAAGTGTCTAAATAGTGGTAAGAAGATTCCTTTAAATGGTCTTGTTTGCATTATTTCCACTGCAGCAGCTATGTCATATACAGAACATATGTGACCCTGGACCACAAAACCAGTCTTAAGGGTCAGTTTTTTGAAATAAATAAGCTTTCCATTGATGTATGGTTTGTTAAGATAGGACAATATTTAGCCGAGAAACAACTATTTAAATATATGGAATCTTTTACAAAATATCTTAATGAAACATGATCTTTACTTAATGTCCTAATGATTTTTGGCATAAAAGAAAAATCAATAATTTTGACCCAAACAATGTATTTTTGGCTATTGCTACAAATATACCCCAGCGACTTAAGACTGGTTTTGTGGTCCAGGGTCAAATATGTGGTTTTAAAATAATTTTAAAATAATAATTTTTGTATATTGTAAATGCAATTTCAATTGTATCACTGATCCTGACATTCGTGCTGCGAACACTTGGCTCTGTGGGTTCCAGTTCAGCACATGGCTGATGATTGAGTTGAGATGCCATGTGCTCTCTTGACTCTGTTTGTTTGAACACATGGCTTTTGTTCGTTTCTGTTTCCCATTGTTCTTCTGTTGGTCTCATGTCTTGGTTCTGCCCTTTGTCACCTAGTTATAGTTCATTTTCTTTACCATCTCCACCTCATTGCATTTCCTTCCCTGTTTAGTCTTTTTGTGTCTTATGCCAGACACCTGAGTCCTTTCTGCTGTTTGTAGGTGCACATAACAGTAAAATCAGCTGCATGATAAAACAACAAATGGAGATTAAAAGATTAGAGGATTGTAATTATTAATATGATTTTAGGTAAGTGTGGCGAGAAGCCTCACGCACCTGTGGTTTCCAAATACTGGTATAAGAACACAAAAACAAAGCAATCTTTCCTAACTGTGCTGGCAAAAGTGAGTCTTCTGAGATGGTAGGGTTCAGGGCTTTTCCCCTTTAAGTAACTAGATCTGCTTGGCTCGGAGTGATTGGTTTTTATACCAAGAAAGATTGTGAATTCTCTAGAAAGGATAATCAGCGGGCCTCCTTCATTGTTATTGCATGTATAGATAAAGTCTAATAAGAAGGATAAAGAAAGACTTAAATAAAGGCAGGCAATGGAACACAAAAGTTCTTTTCTAAAGCATAAATTGAATTAGTGATTCGTATTTAATTCTTAAAATGAAAATCTGGCATAAACACACGTCTTCTGAGCTTGTTCAAAAAGAGGGTCTATAAGAGGCCTTAAACATACAGCAGCTCTCTGCAAGTCTTTTCACGCGGTCTTAAGTTGCTTCATAAATGCGCAAAAAGAACATTTAACGTATGCTGGGAACACTTAAGAAATTAGGTATTTAGATTATGCAGTTGGCACTAAAAGGAAAGGAACGATACATGTTATGTAACAGGTTTTACCAGAGAAAACAGGAGGAAGATGAGGACCAGTGTGTATGAGAAGGAACACCTAGGGGGCATATTCTTGTTGTATACCCCAGTACAGCCTAAGCTGTTCTAAGGGGATGAATCCCCTTTTTGTCCAGGACTGCAAAAAACAAGATTGTGGGAAAGTCGCCAATAGTGTCCTACCAAGAGCTGAAGAATGTTCAGACGAGATTTGCATTTGTGTAAAATAGAGGTTCTTACCTCAGCTGCCCCCAAACCACACAACTGATTGCCTGATGTGATACACTTTTAGAAAAAAAAGGTACAACGCTGTCACTGGGGCAGTGAGGTAGGACTAAAAAGTATACCTTATTTACCCCTAAATGGTACATTAGCACCTAAAAGTACATATTAGTACCACATAGTGACAGTTTTGTTTTCTGAGAATACATGAACTCAAAAAACACATTTGCAATAATGCAGCAACATGAAACTTGGCCAAGAAGAGATTACCATTCTTCGACGTCCAAATAACAAACACACGTGGGGATATGAAATACAAATCTTATTTTTACAGAGCCCACCACCAGAGGGGGATAAGTCCTCCCACTATTTAGAAATATAGCCAAACTGTCCCTGCAACATTTGCTGATATCTTGCACTATCCACCTTTTTCTTCACGTAAAAGTGGGCACAGCCATTTGCAAATTTTATGGGTTTGGATTTTGGGTTTTGATTTTTGCTGCTTGATATTGCAAATTGGTGTCTTACTATATTATTTTATTGTATTATCTTAATTATGCACACACTGGTTTGTAGTGCAAACTGTCTTACCTTTTACTGTACGTTGTTATCTCGTTATTTCCTTATAGCGGCTAATGAACCGGAACTCTCGCCCATAGGCTTACTTCCTCGTTAAAGAAAAAGGTGGTAAAGAAAAATATCTTTACCATATTGTGTATTATTACTCTTATGTCATATTTTCTGAATAATTTCACGAACTCGTTCGGATCTAAATCATTTCGCGAATTGAATATTCAAATCAAATGATTCGCGTAAAGCGATTTTAAGTCCCTAACTAAATAAAATGATTTTCGATTCGGCGCTCCGAGTGCTGATCTGAAATGAATCATTATTCAGATCGGGACTTCGGAGCGCTGATCCTGAATCATTTTATTCATTTCGGAACTTCGGAGCGCGTATGGCGAATCATGTTTCAGATCAGGATTTCGGAGCAGTTTCGCGGATCTTTTTTTTTTTAAACATTAGAAAACATAAAACAACTAAGTCAGTACAGTTATAAAAACAAAACAAAGACAAAAATAAAAGAAAAAATAAAGTATACACAAATACAAATCTCTTAAGAAATCTTATCTTTGGGTTTTACTATAGTAAAAGTGTACTATATATTGTAATACTTTAGCAGTAATACTTGGCATATGCTTCACTTTATTTTTGCCATTTTTGGTTTCTTAGTATATTTTTTATTTATCGATTTGTCTTTTTTTTTTAGAATTTTTTAGAAAGATAAGACATTGTTTGATAAGTAAGATCTCTGTTTAAAATCCTTGAAATTAAAAAGTTAGGCTAGTGCTTGAAAAGTCCTTGAAAGTCCTGGAGTTTCATTTTACAGTATCTGTACGAACCCTGCATTGCTTGTATAGGATAAATTGTAAGATAAACATTTATTATCTGACAACTGTTTCATGCTGTAGATGTTACAAGACTGCCAGTAAAATCCAGTGCAAACTACTTTTGCACTTACATTACATAAAAAATATTTTGGTCCCTCATCCCATTCAAGACACATTCACGGCCTTGATTTTATGAAGGGCATCTTTTAATTACGATTGTACGTTCTTAAACGTTGAGCTTTAAAGAGACTTAAAACTCTTAATTTTGTTATCATTGTGACTGTAGCTAATATAATTTCTGACCACTAAGAGTCTGAGGTTAATGCGGGTCAGCTCAAGAGCTGCCAGCAACAATCGTTTTATGAAATCCCCACTTTATTTTGCAACAAAAGAAAATCTTTCCCTTCAGCTGCCTCGTGGGGGATGCGTGAGGACCTTTAAAAAGCCGCTGCGCACCACGCATCAGTGCGCATTTACTCCAGTCAGCGAGCACCTCCACATCTACAAGACACTCCTGATTTCAACTTGGTGGCAAGTTATACAGTCTTTGACATGGCTTTTCAAAGTAATATTCTGCACCTGGCCCGCAAGAGCCTGCTCCAAGAGTCATGCAAGCAGTTTCTCCTCCAAACCCACGGGGTGCACAAGTCCGTGGCGAGCGGCTCTCTGGAGATCGCGGCGCACGCTCAAGCGGATCTGAAGGAGGAGAACATGGTGAACCCCGTCGCTGAGGAGCAGAAGGTGGCAAAAGTGAAGACCCTCCATGAGATGCCCGGACCCAGCACTATCGCGAACCTCGTTGAGTTCTTCTACCGGGATGGATTCAGCCGCATCCATGAGATCCAGGTGAGTCGGCAGCGGTCAAATGGCACCACCGTTACGCGTTACTTTTTGTTTGCACTTCAGTGGTGTTTCAGCCGTGCACCTTCAATACACGTTCAATAGATACAATCATGTAGACGCATTCATATGGTTTCATTTAACAAAAAGACTACATGTTTAAGTTTCATGCTCTTTATGTGTTCTGCAACTTATTCACTGTAACTTTTCCTCCTGTAACTTTTTATTTTTCGAGCTGGCAGAAAAACGTGCCAACAATTGCTCGTGCCAGCAATTGCTGTTGCACAAACGATTAGTAAACTTGAATTTATTTGTTTGGAACACAATCAAAATCGGCTAAGTAATGTGCAGTGCGTACACGTGAGGTGTTGAATTACTTATGGAGTTGCATAAAGCGGGGAGTGCAGTCTCCACCCCATCGTGAGGGACGGTCGGAAATCTTATTTTATCCCAGGCACAGTCTGCATGAAGGATCAAATTCGAATTATATAGCGTGCAATACAGTGTCGCTGCCAAATATCTCAAGAATGGCCCGCTATAAAGATTGCAAGAAAGACATAAAGCTGTAAAGATTTGCTCCACTTAGATTTGAATGCCCAGGAATGCAAATCCTGACATAGGCCTACATTATACTGAAAAATTAAGTCTACTTTTATTCAAAACATTATTCAAGTTTGATTTTCATTCATTTTCTTTCAAATTGCAATGCAGTACATTCCTCTTCATGTCATTCATCCCATTCAACATTCTGTGGGACATGGCTAGTGTGATTCAAATTCCAACTCATGCATTGAAACAGAGCCAAAAACTCCCAAGTACTGTTCCAGCATTGGCATTGGTTTACATGTATGAATTAGGCATCAGATATGTTGTGCAACAAAGTCGTCTTAGGACTGTGAAAAGTGAGAATAGCCTTCCAGGATTTTTCTGGCTGAGGAGACACAGAGGTGCCTTTGTTTTGTCTTAGAATGACTGGTTCAAACGACTTGAGAAGGGGGATGAAAGTGGGCAAGCTCGCAGTGAGGCCCGTATTTGCAAACGACTTAGAGTATTTGCAAATGGGCCATCCATACTGGGAAATGTCTTCTTGTGCATACTGAGCAGTTGACTAACAGCCATATGGTCTTGGGGGAGATGTAGATATTGTGAGTCAGGAAATGAGTGATGTGATATGGGTAAATGTATTTTTTTCCATTCTC
Source organism: Labeo catla (assembly GCA_012976165.1). Lineage (NCBI taxonomy): Eukaryota > Metazoa > Chordata > Actinopteri > Cypriniformes > Cyprinidae > Labeo > Labeo catla. Next base: position 1,165,904 of record VONZ01000080.1, read on the forward strand.
ATTAAAGCATTTACAGTTTAAAAGAAAAACCAGCGTTACATCACATAAACTACATCAGGAAACTGATCTAAACAAATGACTCTAATGCAGATGGGCAAAAACAAGTATAAAACAAATGCATTTCTGAGATTGATCAAGTTTACAAATCTTCTTGTAGTTGGAGCATTCTCAGAAGTATGGGAAGATCTTCAAATCTCGTTTTGGACCTCAGTTCGTGGTGTCCATCGCTGACAGAGACATGGTGGCACAGGTTCTCAGGGCTGAAGGTGTGACTCCTCAGAGAGGCAACATGGAGTCCTGGAAGGAGTACAGAGATTTAAGGGGAAGATCCACAGGACTCATCTCAGCGTAAGTACATGCTAATGTGTTTTTTGTTGAGGGGTGCCGTAGTCTAGTGGTTAAAATCTGAGCTGGTAACTTGTAGGTTTGTCACTACCATTTTAAAATGGTTCAGTGTCGTTAAATAGTTTGGGTTAAGTACGATTTTTGATACTTTTATTCAGCAAGGACACATTAAATTGATTGATTACAAACAATCGATTGATTACAGATGCTGTTCTTTCCTCAAAGAGTTCTAAAAAACAACAGTTTACACAACAATATAAAGCAGAACAAGAGTCTTTAGCAGTGATAATAGTGAAAATGTTTCTTAAGCATAGAATCAGTATATTAGAATGATTTCTAATGGAATGACTGGAGTTTGGCTCCTGAAAATTCAGCTTCACATCATAGGAATAAATTGAATTTTAAAATATAATAAAATGGAAAACAGTTATTTTAAATTGTCATAATATTTCACAGTATTACAGTATTTTTGATCACATAAATACAGCCTTGGTGAGAATGGGAGATTTCTTTTTTAATTTTTTTTTTTTAAATCTCACCGACCCTTGAATGGCAGTAGGTAAATAGTAGTAATCTGAAACAGTATGTGACCCTGGACCACAAAACCAGTCATAAGGGTCAGTTTTTCGAAATTGAGATTTATATATCACCAGAAAGCTGAATATATAAGCTTTCCATTGATGTATGGTTTGTTAGGACAATATTTGACAGAGATACAACTATTTCAATATATGGAATCTGAGGGTGCAAAAAAATCTAAATGTTGGGAAAATCACCTTTAAAGTTTTCCAAATGAAGTTATTAGCAATGCATATTATTAATCAAAAATTAAGTTTTGATATATTTACAGTAGGAATTTTACAAAATATTTTCATGGAACATGAACTTTACATAATTTCCTAATGATTTTTGGCATAAAAGAAAAATCAATAATTTTGACCCATACAATGTATTTTTGGCTATTGCTATAAATATACCCGTGTGACTTAAGACGCTTTTTTTGGTCCAGGGTCATATATGTGTGCAATATCCCAATGTTTTATTTTATTATTATTTTTAATTTTGATTCTTGTCTCTATTGAAGAATATATGATGATTTCTTTCTCCAGTGAGGGTGATGAATGGCTGAAAATGCGCAGTGTTTTGCGCCAACTGATTATGCGGCCCAAAGACGTGACTGTTTTCTCCCCTGACGTCAACGCTGTGGTGGCCGACCTGGTGGAGAGAGTGAAAACACTGCGTAGCCAGCAGCACGACAGGCAGACTGTCCTTAACATCAATGACCTGTTCTTCAAATATGCCATGGAAGGTAAGCCTGAGGGCAGAGTGTGTGTTTTTGTGGTAAATTCTAGTTCTAGGTGAAGGGGTCTGATATATTAAGTTCTATGGTTGATCACAGGACAGGATTTGGCTGCCAGTCAATGTGACTCAGGGCTTTCCTTTCATAGTGGTTTGATTTCCTCCAACGGTGCTGTGGGGATTTTTTTAATTAGGAGGAAGTAGCATAGTGGTCATTCTGAAAGAGGGCTTTAAATAAACAAAATTTGATCCAGCTATTTAAGGAGTCTGAGTGTTAATCAGATGTTCCACAGACAGATAAGGATTTTTTGGGGAAGATCTGGAGTTTTTTAAACTATAGTGAATGTTGTTTTGTCACCTTTTTAATACTTAAGTAGCACTTTATACAAAACAGGTTTTAAAACAGCTTCACAGTAATAAACAGAAAAATGAAAGTGACAATGTTGATGAAAGTTCATCAGTGATGAAACAACTTCAGTTGAGCGTCATTAATCAGCTCAGCTTATTCAATTCATTATTGATTTGGTATAGTTCAATAACACTGCCAATGCTGCGAAGTTCACTAGTGATGAAACAACTGCATTTTTAGCTATAAAGCAGATATATAGAAGATAATAGTGTCAATAATCAGTTCAATTCAGTTCAGTGTTAATTCAGTTTAGTTCAAAAACTAAATGCTGCAAAGTTTATCATTGATGAAACAACATCAGTTTAAGCTATGAAGCAGCTATATATAAGACAATAGTGCCATTAATCAGCTCAATTCAGTTCAATGTTGATTTAATTTAGTTTAATAAGTGTCAGTGTTGCAAAGTTCATCAATTATGACTTCAGTTTCGGCTATGAAGTAGCTCTACAGAAAATAATAGTGACATTAATCAGTTCAATTCAGTTTAAGTGTTTGTGTTGAGTTAGATCAATAATGTTTTTTTTTTAATATTAATTATATTTTAATTATGTAAGGCCTTTCCGCCACTGATTAAAAAAAAATAAGGTAGTTGCGACTTTTTATCTCACAATTTATCTTGAGTTTACATCTCGCAATTCTGACTTTTTATCTCACAACTGCTTGATATAAATCGCAAGTTATAAAGTCAAAACTGTGATCTTTTAAGTGAGAATTGTGAGATATAAACTCAAAAGTCAGAATTCTGACTTTATAACTCACAATTGCAAGTTTATATCTTGTAATTATGACTTTATAACTCGCGTTTATATCATGCAATTCTGAGAAAAATGTCAGAATTTTGAGATTTAAACTCGCAATTGCGAGAAAGAAGGGAAAGAAAATTGTGAGATAAAAAGTCACCCTTTTTTTCAAAATTTTTATTCAGTGGTGGAAATAGGCTTCCATACGTAATTGTCATTTGCTGCTGTCTAAAAAACTGCCCACTAAATTCTTACATGTAAATATAATTCAAGTTATATATAATTATTATATAGAAAATATATATTTATATTAATTATATAAATATAATTTCTGCTAAACCTTCTGTAGTGTGTTCATTTTTGGATCTCACTTTACTCTTAATACAACAACATGGATTAAAGATTCAAAAAAGATTCAGCTTAACACATCAAAACCTTAGCTAACTGCTTTCATTTGTGGGAGATTCAGTATGGTAAATTTACAAATGTGAAGCAATACGATATGAAAAACGCAATGTTGAACTCTTTCCTAGGTGTTGCAACCATTTTGTATGAAACCCGCCTGGGCTGCTTGGAAAACGAAATTCCCAAGATGAGTCAGGAATACATTGCTGCATTGCACCTCATGTTCAGCTCTTTCAAGACCACTATGTACGCCGGTGCCATTCCCAAATGGCTTCGCCCTATCATTCCCAAACCCTGGGAAGAATTCTGCAGCTCATGGGACGGCCTTTTCAGATTCAGTAAGAACAAAGGGAACCGTGGTGGGGTTCAGTGTCACTGTGAGACAGCTGCATGTCTACAACTACAACAGTTTTTTTGTTAAAAGTTTGTATAAATGTCTTTTAGGTCAGATCCACGTGGACAAGAGGCTTTCAGAGATCAAAAAGAAGATGGAAAAGGGTGAAGAGATTAAAGGAGGGTTGCTGACTCACATGCTGGTCACAAGAGAGATGAATCTGGAGGAGATCTACGCAAACATGACAGAAATGCTTCTGGCTGGTGTGGACACGGTAAGAATTGGTCCAAGGGCTGCTGGGAAAGAGATATGAAGTCATTGGTTCTGAACTTGTGGTTCATGACTCGTAATTTGGCACATTCGTTGTTAGATACTTAGTAAACCAAATTAATCCTACCTTTATTGAAGTCATGCCTCAATATCTCCAAGCAGTGAATGTGTGTTTGGAGAAAAGCCAAAACACATTGTGTATTGAGACAGCTGGAGAAACGTTTGCGGCTAATGGTGATGATAAACGAACATTCTAATCGAGACGACATCTCATGCGCCTTTTTCTGTTCCTGTGAACTCTTTTTAAATGGTCAGATCGTAGCGGGTGTCCAAGGTCTCTATGGAGACCTCTGTGTTCACCTGACCTGACGCTGACCTCTCTCCATACGTCTCACCCACAATAAACAAGACCTGCCAAGACTCTCCCATTTCACTGATGTGTCTGTTGGCATCGTCTTCTCTTTGATCTTTCCTTCTATTTTTCTTTCAGCCGTAGGATCACATTAGCAATCGTGAGCCAAATTCGGTCATGTAATCCGTCTCTGCCTGTCTTGCTTTCCCTTCATCTCTTTGAGGCAAGGTGCCTCTTTTGGGTTCTTGCTACATAAAAGGAATTAGCCACCCAAATAGAAAAAGGGGAAAGGTGTGATCACTGGAGCTGAACGCACATGACAGCAGCTGTTTTAGACCCAGATTTGAGGTAAATGTAATGAATAGAGAGAAGCATGGATTCATTATAGGATTAAGGGGTGAAGAGAAAGGGCCTATTAAGGGGAGAGTGAATGATGCTGACTGGGCGATCGTGAAAGGATAAAAGGTGGACAGGTTTGGGAGAAAAACTCCATGGGAATGAATCAGTGGTTATGCAGTGGAGCAACTTATGCAATACTGCAAAATATAGAGCAGTGACCAAAATTATCTTTTTCATTAACAGGCAATATTTGCCCTCTAATATGATGGATTTGTCTTTGCACTGCCAAAATGGCACAGAATCTGCATTGAAATGGCATTTAGATGTATTTACATCTCTAGATGTACTGTTTTATGCAGCTCAGAGGTGGAATGAATGCATTTACACAGCAGTGGAAAGTCACTTTTGTAATGAGTGAGTCACTGAATCATTCATTCAAACGATTCGTTAAAAATGGCTGATCCATTCAGTAATAAAACACTGCTTGTGTTGCTCTGAGAGAAGTTCTGCTGTGGCTTTTTTGGACCTGTTTCCGTTGGCAAAATACTGTTGTATAAATCACATATGCATCATATATTCAGAAATAACTAAATCGTGCTATTTCCCTGTATCTTGAATCTCGCACCAAGCAGAGAAGTTAGTATAGATGTGTAGTGTAAATCAAATTTTCTTCTCTCTGCCCGTCTACAGACCTCTTTCACACTGTCATGGAGCGCATACCTTCTGGCGAGACATCCCATAATACAGCAGGAGATTTTTGAGGAAGTAGACCGAGTGCTGGGTGGGCGTGTCCCAACCGGAGAAGATGTTGCTTATTTGCCTCTTATTAGAGGGCTTGTCAAAGAGACGCTCAGGTAAGCCCCACCCACCACTGTGAAACTTCGTTATTTATTTCACATTTAATTAGATAAATGACAGAAATACAATGATCATTCATAGAGCTCTGCAGAGTGCTTGGTGTTGTTGCATAAACGCTTCTTTCTGTCTCTCTAATGCATACAGGCTTTTCCCTGTTCTGCCTGGAAATGGACGCGTTACACAGGATGATCTGATCGTTGGAGGTTATTTAATTCCTAAAGGGGTAAGAACATATATCACATGACTGTATGTCTATGCAAAAGCACATTTTTATATGCTTGTCTCATAAACGCATGTCAAAACCTGCCCATTGTTTCATGCCTCTCCTGCAGTTCTAGATTTAATTACCATGACCCTGAATATAAGTAGATAGGATGTGCTAGAACAAAACCCCACAGCTACTTGTATTATCACTGCATTAATTATGTTAAAAAGATGACAATAGTAATTTTGCAATACTACAATAAAAAATTTGAAAACATGCAGCTTTGTCATATTTACAAAAATTTTGTTGGGCAGCAGGGGGCTTTTGAGTTAAGAAGGTTGAGACCTGTGATATACCATGAAAAACTAACAACTTCCTGTGTTCACAGACTCAGCTGGCTCTGTGTCATTATTCCACCTCTATGGATGAAGAGAACTTCCTCCGTCCTGGAGAGTTCCGTCCAGATCGCTGGATTCGTAAGGATGCTTCTGACCGTGTGGATAACTTCGGCTCCATCCCGTTTGGCTACGGCATCCGCAGCTGTATCGGGAGGAGAATAGCCGAGCTAGAGATGCATCTGGCTCTCACACAGGTGCTTGTTTGTATATGTGTCTTAAAACTCAAGATCCAAACCGCTGTGGTGCTAATATTGATGTTCTTCTCCATCACAGCTCCTGCAGAAGTTCCACATTGAGGTGTCTCCCCAGACCGCTGATGTACGTGCGAAGACTCATGGCCTTCTCTGTCCGGGAGCACCCATCAACCTTAGATTTGTGGACCGAAACTAATGTGCCTTTACACTCTGTGTGAATTTAAACCATAACCATACTGTACTTCTTGAAGTCCAAAGACTGTTAGTGTCATTGTGTAATATAGTGCCTCTTTTAGGTTTTATCCAGCAAAGAATGTTGCTTTTATTTATGTGTGGAGACTATTTGAATAGTTTTCTTGTGTGAATGTTTATAGCCAATCAGAAGACCAAATGTGAAAATGTTTAGAACAGGCACTAATTTATATTGTTGAATCAATGCCAATTACTTGGAGAATTGTATTGTATTTTTCATTTACAGAATTAATTTACATCATACTCTCAGTGTAATTTTCTCTTAAAGCTTTTTTGTTTTGCTCAGCCTTAAATGTTAGCATGAAATGTGGTCAAGGAGACCTTGTACATAGAAGTTTTATTATTAAATTAGCTTTAGTGCTAAGCTCATTATTTATTTAACCTGGTACGCTTATGTAAGCTTAATGACTTTTAGCTTACAAGCAGAAAATTCCTAAAGCAAACACGAGTGAGAAAATCCTATTACAGCTACAAAGCTACTATAGAAGATCATGCTAAAATCCTGTCCTGTGGACACTAATATTAAGACAAATACTGTGTAAAGAAAACACCTCAGATCATAGCTGTGTTGATTTCAGTGTGGCTATAATGATCTAATTTGTTATTCAAGAGTGATGATTTTGTGTTGGTTTCACTAAAACTCTTCAGTGGAAAACATTTGAATGCAAAATGCAAAATTGTGCCTCTTTTTTTTTGTGCACTAGCCTTATAGGCAAAAGATGGATAATGGGAAATGGTGAGAATTAACTACTTTTGGACAACATGAATGTTGTTATTGAGGGTTGTGAACTTAGTAATACATTGTGTGAAATTTGGAAGTGTTTGATATGTGGAAATGTAAGTTACTGAATTTTGTATGAATAAACTACACTTTGGAGACCTGCTGTGTTGTTCATATCTTTTGCTCTGTTTAAACACTATTTAGGGGGAAAAATCTTAAAGGAGAAGTCCACTTCCAGAACAACAATTTACAAATAATTTACTCACCCCTTTGTCATCCACGATGTTCATGTCTTTCTTTCTTCAGTCGTAAAGAAATTATGTTTTTTGAGGAAAATATTTTAACATTTGTCTCCGTATAGTGGACTTCTATGGTGCCCCGATTTTGAACTTCCAAAATGCAGTTTAAATGCAGCTTCAAATGATCCCAAATGCGGTTGTAAACAATCCAAGGGTCTTATCTAGCATAACGATCGGTTATTTTAATAAAAATAATACAATTTTTATACTTTTAATGGCAAACGCTCGTCTTGTCATACTCTGTCTGGACTACTTTTGCTCCTGTTCATGACAGTTACAGTATGTCGAAAAACTCCCATCTCATGTTCTCCCTCAACTTCAAAATCATCCTATATCACTGTTTTACCTTTTTTGTTAAGGGTGTTTGATCTTCTTTGCATGTTCACTTTGCAAAGACTGGGTCAGAACTTCTGCAGTGATGCAGGATGATTTTAAAATGATTTTTGAAGTTGAGGGAGAAAATACGATTGGAGTTTTTCGACATACCCTAACTGTCTTGAATCAGAATACACAGAGTTCAAGGACTTCAAGGCAAGAAGAGCGTTTGAGAATAAAAAGTATTTAAATTGTATTTTTTGTAATGTAAATAACCAATCATTTCGCTAGATAAGACCCTTCTTCCTCGGCTGGGATCGTCTACAACTGCATTTGGGATCGTTTGAAGTCGCATTTAAACTGCATTTTGGAAGTTCATAATCAGGGCACCGTATCAGTCCATTATATGGAGAAAAATCCTGAAATGTTTTCCTCAAAAAACATAATTTCTTTACAACTGAAGAAAGAAAGACATGAACATCATGGATAACAAGAGGGTGAGTAAATTATTTGTAAATTGTTGTTCTGGAAGTGGAGTTCTCCTTTAATAGTGTTTATTGTCACACTTACCTGAACTACATGAAAATCAACTAAAAATTGCCTCTCATAACTTGTGCACTAAAATGCTGTATGCAACAGTAAAAACTGTCCTTCTAATTGTAATTTTTAAAATTCATTGTTTATTAACCTTTGATAGACTGATGAAACATGATTCTTCAGACATTCATTAGAAGTACAGTTGAGGTCAAAAGTTCACATACGCCTTGCAGAATCTGCAAAATGTTAATTGTTTTACCAAAATAAGAGGGATTTTACAAAATGCATGTTGTTTTTTATTTAATATTGATCTGAATATGATATTTCACATAAAAGATGTTTACATATAGAAAATATTAGTTGAATTTATAAAAATGACCCTGTTCAAAAGTTTACATATGCTAGATTTTTTTTTAATACTGTGTTGATACTGATCCACAGCTGTGTTTTTTGTTTAGTGATAGCTGTTCACGAGTCCCTTGTTTGTCCTGAAGAGTTTAACTGTCCAGTGTTCTTAAGAAAAATCCATCAGGTCTTACAAATTCTTTGGTTTTGCAGAATGTTTGTGTATTTGAACCCTTTCGAATAATGACTATATGAGATCCATCTTTTCACACTAAGGACAACTAAGGGACTCATTTGCTACTATTACAGAATGTTCAAATGCTCACTGATGCTTCAGAAGAAAACACATGCATTACGAGCTGAAAAAAAATATATATTTAAGCAAAATTAGAAAAATGTACATGCATCTTCATTCTGTTCAAAGGTTTACACCCCTGGCTCTTAATGCATCATTTTTCCTTCTGGAGCATCAGTAAGTGTTTGAACCTTTTGTAATAGTTGCATACGAGTGCCTCAGTTGTCATACTCGAGTCAATCATAAACGTTTCGTTTGCCATTAGCAGTATAGGCTGAACTGTCTAAATTACAAATAACCAAATGAAATATGTCAAATACATGCAGTAACGTGAGCTGCATTCACGCACGCAGCAAACATGTGCCTGTAAATCAAATGGGAGTTGCTTCGCAATGTTCTGATTGGTCGAGAAAAAGCGAACCACATTCTCTGATTGGCTAGAACTTGACACTGCGAGTCTCTGGCCATCCGAGGCATCAATTAGGTGACAGTCGGCAGATGGCGCTGTGGAGTCACGTGAGTTGTTTGAGTCAAAGGACAGCGGTGCTGTTCTAAAGTAGTGTGTGTCTGCGTGTGTTTTTAAGTGTACTTAATACCTAACATCATTTGCTAAATGTGTCGTACGTTCTTTCGGATTAATTTTCTGACCAGACCTTCTCATGTTTGTGCATTGCTCTCGTCTTAGTTCGTTAATCTTACTATTCCTCTCTGTCTAATTGACAGCAGTTGATATTCGCAGCTCGAGCGCTTTGAATCTAATGTAAACAAACCCCGGTTTCGCGGTCGCTGATTAGGTTGTTTTCATCCACAAACTCGTCTGGAATCACCGTCAGCGACTTTTACTAACCTGTGAAGTGTGTTGGACTCAGCGGGAGATGATTTGGCCGTGTGGTCAGGCCTTGGACTAAAGTTGAAGCCGTTTAATTGAGTCTGTCAGAGTGTCAGATTCGTCTCGAGGCCTCTTATCTGTGGATGAGGAAGTGAACGGACCGAGCTCACCCAGGTGATCAAATGCTTTTTATTTGTATCTGTTTTATTAGGAGACTGCACGATGAAGACATTTCAATCAGCTAAGCCTGTCAGAATCTCTCTGTTAGCTGTTAAAGCACAAAGTGGCTCGTTAGCATCTTGGCGCAATGCTAATTTTGGCCTAGAAAGCTAAGCGGCTAACTGTGTTTATAAATATGATTTAGAGCCGTAGTTATATTTAACATTGTGTCTTGATGCAAACGAGATTAAATGCAATATCTAAATGCCAGTGGAGACTTAGTAAAATATCAGCATGTAATCGCATTTGTTTAGTTTGACCTGCCATAGTTTTGACAGGTATGTGTGCTAGCGAGCTAACAGTTAGCATGGTTATTAGCTTTGCGTGCCGTTAGATTATATCTATACATTAATTGGAATTTTCTTTTATTATTTGTCAAATTATGTGTGTAATTGTTATTCTGTTTCACTTAAACTGTATATTTACTTAATCTGTATGTTTTACTTAAACTGTCATACATAGTCATGAATGTGGTAGAACCATGTCTTGACTTATGACATGCTCTGATAAGCTATTTATCTGTAATTAGACAATGTACTTGTACTTTAGATGTCCTGATTTTGTGAGTTTCAATCAAGTATGTGTATCAGTCACACTAGCGGTTGCTGTCATCTAGTGTCATTCATAATTTTGACAGATGTCTGCTGAAGTACTGTAGCACTTTCACCCAAAGATTAAATATTAAATATTTCACCCAAGATTAAAATTTGCTGAGATTTTTCTCACCCTCAGGTTATCCAAGATGTATATGAGTTTGTTTCTTCATTAGAGCAGATTTGATGCCTCACCTGCTCACCAATGGATCCTCTGCAGTGAATGGGTGCCGCAATACTATCAGCGAAAACCTACATGTTTGTAATGAACAATTTCATCAAAACATTTTAAACTTTAAACCATAATTTTGCCTTCACCAGTGGAGAAAGTCATCTAATCTAAATGAGGAGAGAAATATGCACAGATCAAGCAACTTTTACAAGTGGAAACAGTCCAAAGTAGTTATAAACAAATATTAGGGCACATTATGGTTTTGTGGTCCAGGGTCACATATGTTGGTAGATTTTGATGATGAAAAAGAACAACAGGGAGTGGGCTTTTTTTTTTATAAGCTAGAGGAAGACTTTATATGGATTATAGACTTATTTTGGCAAGAAGCAATGATGTAAAGTTAAAAACACTTTAATGATGGATTTTTTTTCTTACAAACACACAGCTTTTCACTTCACAAGATGTTAATTGATTGGAGTTGTGTGGATTGCTTATGATTGATTGTGAGGATTTTCATTAGCTGTTTGGACTCTCATTCTGACGGCACCTATTCACTGCAGAGGATCCACTGGTGAGCAAGTAATGCAAATAAATTTTTCTCAAAATCTGGTCAGATAAAGAAACAATCTAGTCTACATCTTGGATGGCCTGAGGATGATTTTTTTTTTTCTCCCAGCAAATTTTCAGTTTTGGGTGAACTATTCTTTTAATTCTAATGTCATGTGATAATTCTGAGTAATTGCAAAAAAAAAAAATTCTTATTGTAATTTCGTATCCAACAGGTTTGCCTTCTGATGTGCTGCTATATAAAGAATAACTTTATGCTGTTCTGTGGCAACAAAGAACAATTTAGTGCTAGAGTCTTAATAGATTGTTAATGGTTTATATCACTTAGCACAAATATTTAATGTTTATCTTATTAATAAATAATGCTATTATTTATGTAACAAAAAGTTTTCTTGTGCAGGAGAAAGGATCCCATTTCATGGGAGAATCCTGTTTCCTTTACTCCTGGGTGAACCGGTGATCTGTCAAAATGGGTATGTGTTTAGTTTTTTTTTAAAAATTGGTGAAATACTGAAAGAATTTTTAATCTGTTGAATGTACAAAGGATGCAGTCAGTGTTTATAATGAGAATTCAAAATTATAATAAGAATTTTTTAATAAAAATACCTTGTAGATGAGCAGGAGGCCCTGAATTCCATCATGCAAGACCTGGTTGTGCTGCATCGATCGAGTCGACCATCTGGTCTGTCTGACCTGAGCAAACCCAAGGCATCCTCTCCCAAGAACCAGGTCTGTATTGATTTTGTTATCCACCTCAGCACCGGCTGCTTTTTTTTAGGAAGCTCAGACCAGAATTGTTATCTGAGTGTCATTTGCACACATACAAAGAGAGTATATTATGTAAATTAAAATCATTGCATTAAAACTGTGTTTTCTTGTCCACAGAATGATGTAAGGGTGAAGTTTGAGTACAGAGGAGAGAAGAGGTAATGACCACAATTCCTGCTTCTGCTCTACATCACTTCCTATTTTTAGCACTTCCCTCTAGAGGTTTCTCTTAATTAAACCTGTCTGACAGAGCCCTGTAGACGCAGTGTAATGGATGTTGTGTTAGCTGGTCCAAACCTGTTTTTTTTTTTCCCCAGTCCTTTAGGATCACTTTACAATAATATGTTTTGCTCCAAGCCAAATTAGGGCTTCTTATTTAGTTAAAGTGTTAGCGAATTAGTGATGTAGTTTTGGGTGGTCATGTGTCTGTGTGCATTTGTGTGTGTGAATGCAAAGACTAAGATCCACTTCCAGAATAGACTTCACATCGGAATATGAATTAATGAGTTTTATTTATTTGTTTATTTTTGTAATTTTTATGTGATCATCAGTGTTAGGGGTAAAACATTACAAGTAGGTCACTTTGATTGAGAGAAATTGATAGTGAGGTGCAAAGATACTTCCTTCAGCCTGAGGCTTATTAATTTTATTTTTGGTATGAATGGGCCCTTACAGTTACCAATAATTATAACTTTTGGGGTTTTTGTTATTAAAAAGCAATTAAGCAAGCCCAGCCCTGGTGACAAAAAGTAACACAATAAAGTAGTAACACAATAAAGTAAAGTAATACATTACTTTACATAAAAATGTAACTAAGTAATGCAATTAGTTACTTTTTATATAGTAACAAAATATTGTAATGCATTACTTTTAAAAGCAACTTTCCCCATCACTTGTACACTAATTATGTAATTACTATAATTACAGAATGCATTTGTAGGAACTATTTAATTGATGTTGTTTTATGTTACTTAAGGATCCTGCAGTTTCCTCGACCTGTCAGTCTGGAAGATCTGAGCGCCAAAGCTAAAGTAGCTTTTGGGCAGAGCATGGACCTGCATTATACCAATAATGAGGTAATAGATGCTACAGCTTTGTTATATTTATGATATATTTATTTAAATGTTTTTATATAAGCCTGTCTTCCTTGTTTTCCTTTTCTCTGTCGTGTAGCTTGTGATTCCGTTGAGTACTCAGGATGATCTGGATAAAGCTGTAGAGCTGTTGGATCGCTCAGTGCATATGAAGAGCCTAAAAATCCTGCTGGTACTCCCCTCCTGTACTCAGGTCAGTGTGCATTACAAATCACTAGGGATGTGACGACATCTTGTGGCACGAGATTTCATGAGATCTGATGTGTCGCGAGATGTGTCGAGTTTTCTAATCTTTTGTCTCCAAAATCGTGAAAGAATCATGGTCTCCAATTTATTAAAAACAACTGGGATTCTCAATTTATCCAGAATCGTGAAGCTCTTGTTTAAATGTTGTTTATTACTGCATATAATTAATTAAAATGTAACCCAGCCTTGTGTCTCGTCTCGTCTCGTGGGATAAGTGTCTCGTCACACCCCTACAAATCACATTCAAAGAAAAAGTGCTAGTCTGAGATCTGTGACCTAATCTAAAAATGTCTTGAATGTTCTTGTGCTTTCAGAACTCTGTCTCCAAGGACCTGTTGCCAGCTCACGAGAATTTGGACAACACAGACTTCAGTGTTGCAGATAAAAAGAACATGCTGGCACTCATAGGTGGGTGTCATTGGGTGTTTCTGAAATTTGTCCTTGAAAGCAGTCAACATAAAATCAAAATTGACCCCATTTAACATTTATTTACCTTTATGCACATTCTTGGCCTCATTGTGTGCAATTCATTGAAAAAATCTCTTTATCAAAACATAGTGATTTACTCTTCTTCTGAAATTACTTTCCATTTGGGTCAGTGTGACAGTTTACGTTTACTTTTCAATTCCACACCTTGATCAACATTTCTCCATTCTATTCCGATTATGAAATTGTGTAAGGTGTTTGTTGCTCTCTTGCTTCTTCTCCAGGTTCTCAGTCAACCGATCGTAGCTCTCCACCCCCAGGCTATATTCCAGATGCTCTGCAGCAGGTGGCCAGAAACGGTTCTTTCACAAGCATCAACAGTGAGGGCGAGTTCATACCAGAGAGCATGGACCAGGTACATAGTCTAACACATCAGGTGGAGCTGATGTGGTGTACTAAACTGTAACATAATTAGTCTGTGTCCTGATGGCTCATTTATCTTTTCCTTTCGTTCTCTTTATAGATGCTGGACCCTCTGTCTATGAGCAGTCCTGAGAATTCAGCGTCAGGCAGCTGTCCTTCACTGGACAGTCCACTTGACAGGTGAACGACTAACCCACATATACGTGCAGCCACAGTTAGACTATTATAGAAGACGGTACCTTGCCCGTAGACTTCCATTTAAAGTGCATTACTGAAAATTAGAAATGCACCGATTGCAATTTTTAGGCCGATTCCGATTTCCAATTTTTTTTGTAAGTGTGACCTGCCAATTACGATTTTCTTTCTAAGAACTATCATTGACAGCATATACAAACAAAACCTATCCTTTTTTTTCAATGCAAAAAAAGAAAAATTACATTAAAAAATTTTTTTGAACATTACAACTCCCCTAATCTGGATCTCTCACTTAAACAGCTCTCAAAACAAAGTGCTCTGTGACTAGAAAGAGCTAGAAACAACAAATTAGTTGATGTATAGAACAAAACAGATGTCATTTCCTACTGTTTTATGTCATTTTTTTTTTCCTTAATTTTATTAAATGTTTCATTTTTAATATCAAATTCTTACATTGTTTCAACTAATTCAGTTTATTAATATGAAGAAATTGTAGAGTTGTTACCATTCACATGAAACAACTCCATCTTTCTACTACAGAGGAAACAGAAGCTGCATCTGAAGTCTGCATCACAGACTGTTTGATGAAGCTGAGGTGCCATAAATGCATTTACACCACAAAATTGCAAATGCATAATGCCATAAGATTAATGTTTTAAATTTTTTTTTAAACATTCAATTAAGAAATGTTTGGAAAATGCAATGACACTTTTAAATGAAGCCAAACCACCAGTAGATGGTGGCAAATGACTGTTTGAATGAGTGAGTCATTAATCCTTCATTCAACAGATTCGTTCTGATTCATTCAAAAATGAGGCAAGTGACTGTCTTTATGAATGGGTTACTGAATCATTGACTCATCATTGACATTGACTCGTACTGAATCATTGACATTGTTTTTTTTAACTCGATTTGTTCAAAAACATGGATTCATTCAGCAACAAAACGCCCCTGTGTTGCTTGGAGACACACAAGTTCTGCTGTGATTTTGATTGAAACTATTTTCATCAGCGAAATTTAGCAAAAACAGTCAATATTGTGTCTAAAGTCACTTAACTTTAACTTGTTTATTGAGCTACTTTTGTATAAAATCAGTGTCACACTGCAGTCGCGTTGATGTTTGGGGAAACATCTTGATCGTGCAATGTTGCATACCTAAATCATGTATTATAAATATCTTATTTTTTCTACCGCAGATGCATCTAAAATTTTCTGTGTGTGCTGTTGCATTCATTTATTTTGATTTCTGCACAAATGCCTTTCACATATTCACTAGCTGCGTTTCCATTACCCTTCAAATTGCACTTTACATCTCAAACACGGCCACAATGCTTGTCAATGCAAGTCAATGCTTGTGTTTATACCAGTTGCGGTGCGCACATTTCAGAAGTGGCTCTCTGTGCTCCTTCTGTAAAGATACACACATACGCCTCCTTAAGTAAATATAGCCTAAATCTGTCAGAATCTCACCAAAATCCATTGCCATGACTTATCGCAAGAGGAAAAAAAAAATAATGTTTTAGTTGCATAATATCAGTTAATAGAAACGCTGTTATTTCACAAAACTTTTTTTATCAACATTTATAAAATATCACAGTTCTACACACATCTGTAATGGAAAAGTGCCTACTCTGTCTGTGCAAGCCTCATCTGGCACGACATAAATACATTATCAGTCTGCGTAAGTGTGATGTCAAAACGGGCCGGTTCAGAATCAGCACACTGACTGGCCGGTCACCAGTCGGGCCGATCATGCAGAAAATCGACCAATTTTGGTCCATGGCCAGTCGATCGGTGCATCTCTACTTAAAATGCAATTTGAACTTGTATTCACAGCATTTCTTTAGTATATCAGGAAAATTATTAAGTGACTCAACTGTTTTCAACATTGCAACAAGTCAGAATGATTATCAGAATGATATTAGAACGATGTCTGAGGATCATGTAATACTGAAGGCTGGAGTAATGGCTGCTGAAAATTTAGCTTTGCATCACAGAAATAAATTAGATTTTAAAATATATTAAAATAGAGAAGGCATTATTTCAAACTGTAATACTGTTTTTAGTTTTTTGGTCTAATAAATCCTGTAAGCATAAGAGACTTTTAAAATCTGACTGACCCCAACATTTTGAACAGTAATGTACAGTTCATGCTTGTAGTTAAATAATACTGAGTGAATTTTTTCACGAATCTCTCACAGTGATACCTATCCCAAATCCCGTATGCCTCGAGCCTTGAGCTACCCTGATAACCATCAAGAGTTTCCTGGTAAGCTGTTGCTGATCTTTCTGCTTTGATGTCATATGAATACTAACATTAATTAGCATTTCTAAGTCTATCTTGATTGTTTCTGCTGTGTTTCACAGAATATGATATACCAGTGTTTGAAAAAACAGGGAAGGGAGGAACCTATCCTAGGCGATATCCCATCTCGTTTGGTCTACACGACTACAGCGATGGTGAGTTATTTTTATTGGACTGTGGCCATAAACAGAAGCTTCGGTAATTTTTCCAAAAAGCAAAACCAAGCTAGCATGCACTGTTTTTAAATTGGATCATCTTTCTCCGCTTAGGGCGAAAGACCTTTCCCAGGGCGCGGCGGACACAGGCTCACGGTTTTCGTTCTCCAGTGAGTTTCAGTCCTACAGAGCAGCAGAGCCCCAGCACTAGCAGCGGAAGCAGCATCTTCACTCCTGAGCTAGAAGAACCAGGGCGCAGACGCCGTGGCAGCGACATAGAGCCCAGCTCTAACCCCACTCTCTCAGTCATGGACATCAGCCCTCCAAGCCGCTGTGAGTGGATTTGTGTTTAGAGGAGAACATCTTCTGTTGTTCTTTTAAGCTTTCAAATCAAATCAGCTTTTTTTTTCAATTGGGATAATGAGAAATGTTAAAGGAGAATTCCACTTCCAAAACAAAGATTCACATATAATATACTCCCCCACTGTCATCCAAGATGTTCATGTCTTTCGTTCTTCAGTCCAATATAATATAATATAATAGACTGATATGATGCCCCGATTTTGAACTTCCAAAATGCTGTTTAATTGCGGCTTCAAACGATCCCAATGCGGTTGTAAATGATCCCAGCCGAGGAAGAAGGTTCTTATCTAGCGAAACGATCAGTTATTTTCATTTTAAAAAATACAATTTAAATACTATTTATTCTCAAACACTTGTCTTGCCTTGCTCTTATTGAACTCTGTGTATTCTGGCTCAAGACAGTTATGTAGGGTTGGACAGTATATTAGGGTATGTCGAAAAACTCCAATCGTATTTTCTCCCTCAACTTCAAAAATCATTTCAAAATCATCCTACATCGCTGTAGAAGTACCGACCCAGTCTTTGCAAAGTGAACATGCAAAGAAGATCAAACACCCTTAACAAAAAAGGTAAAACAGCGATATAGGATGATTTTGAAGTTGAGGGAGAACATGAAATGGGAATTTTTCAACATACACTAACTGTCATGACCCAGAACAAAAACAGTTTAGGCAGAGTGAGACAAGACGAGTGTTTGACATTAATAAGTATATAAATTCTATTATTTTTATGAAGATAACCGATTGGTACACTAGATAAGACCCTTCTTTCTCGGCTGGGATTGTTTACAACCGCATTTGGGATCGTTTCAAGCTGCATTTAAACTGCATTTTGGAAATTCACAATCGGGGCACCATACCAGTCCATTATATGAAGAAAAATGCTGAAATGTTTTCCTCAAAAAACATAATTTCTTTACGACTGAAGAAAGAAAGACATGAACATCTTGGATGACAATGGGGTGAGTACTTTATATGTGAATCTTTGTTTTGGAAGTGGACTTCTCCTTTAATTGAGCACCAAGTCAGCCTATTAGACTGATTTTTAAAGAATCATTGAAGACTAGACTAGAAGGTTGCTGAAAATTCAGCTGTGCCATCTCACAGGAGTAAATTAATTTTAAAACGTAGAATAGAAAAGTTTTTTTTGACTCGGGTAGAAATTTCAGTTTGTGAGTGCATAAAAAGATTTTTATAGTCTTTAATAAATTATAAATCTAGTTAAACTAGATGGACTAAATATTTCATTTAAATAAATTGGTCAAAAAGCAGAGAGGAAACTCTGTATGGTGTGTTGTTCTCTCTGTAATCGTCTGTTTTTTGCTTGTGTATAGCCCCTCGGGCTCCCACAAACTGGCGTCTAGGGAAGCTTTTGGGGCAAGGAGCGTTCGGGCGAGTGTTTCTATGCTATGACGCAGACACTGGCAGAGAACTTGCTGTTAAACAGGTGCAGTTTGACCCGGATAGTCCAGAAACCAGCAAGGTGAACATTGTTTTTCAGGCTTGTGAGGTTAATATGGTGTCTAGTGAACCTTTGCACTTATTGTGCTTTGTATATTGTGTTCAGGAGGTGAGTGCTCTGGAGTGTGAGATTCAACTGCTGAAAAATCTCTTCCATGAGCGCATTGTTCAGTACTATGGCTGCTTGCGGGACACACATGAAAGAACTCTTTCCATTTTTATGGAGTACATGCCTGGGGTAAGTATGTGTTTATTCACTTGAACGCACATGTTCTTGTAAGCTTACTGTGTTTTCAAATGTTTTTGCAGTGTTGGAACACTAAACAAAGCCTGTGTTCTAAACTAATCAATAGTGTTTTTTAAAGGGGTCAAACATTCACTATTTATCGTCACATTTCTAGACAATTGTGAGCAAACAGATATTGCTGTTAGCTGGTTAGCCAGAGACAAAAAACTGTTAGGATATGTTGAAAAACTGCCATTTTATTTTCTCCTCCAACTTCAAAACTCTCCTACATCGCTGTTTTTACCTTTTTTTTGTAAAGGGTGTTTGACCCTCCTTGCACGTTGGGTCGGTGCTTCTGCAGCACGATTTTGAAGTTGGTGGAGAAAATTAGATGGGACTTTTTCGGTTTTTCGACATACCCTGACTGTACTCTAACAGATTTACCCTCACAGTGCAGAGCACAGCGTCTTCTCCTCATGATGCGATCCGTAGTTTTACTGTGTCTGTGCAGTATGGTGTCTGGGCAGTATGCTAATATTTCATGTTGACGTCAACATGAAACAGCTTGGGATTTGTTTTAAAAAGACTTATATGACTCGGACTCAACTCTTTTTTTTTTTTGAGCAAAAACTTTATACACGGTGCACTTTATTTCGATTTTATTAAGATTTAAAACTTTGCAGGATGTTTTCATTTACTTAGAGCTTTGTTACACACTGCGTGGAAGGTAATTTTAAAAAATCCATAGTAGGGGCACTTTAAGATTCAAAAAAACATTATTTTCCACAAACCGTACGTTATTGTTGCTTCTCTCTGCCCCACCTTTCTAAAACTTGCTGATTTTTACAAAGCTCATCTTGTGAAGTGCAGTGTGCTCTGATTGGCCAGCTATCCAGTGCGCTGTGATTGGCCGAATACTTCAAGCATGTGTTGGAAATGTTACGTCCTATACTGTATTTGGAATATCTGCTTCCAAAGCAATACTGACACCCTTAATAAACGAGGCATTTGTTGCATCTAGTGGAGACATAATTACTGATTATAATGACTACTTCTGTGTTTTAATGCATTGCGTCATACCCCTTTAATTAAAAATTAATTTATTACAGAAATATCTGAATGTGTACGTTCAAATACATTGTTGTGTGTAATTAAATTAATGTTAATCTCACAAACAATAAATATACTTAACACGCTATAACCCCTTTCACACTGCGCGTTGATTCCGGAAAATTGCCGGAGTGCCTTCTGTGTGAACACAAACATGTTCCGGGATTTATCCTGGGTTGGGGACCTGGTAACATTGCCGGGATCAGTCCCGGAACGAGCGCGGTGTGAACAAAAAAACAGAACCAATGGCGTAAAGGCTGTGTTATAATGAGGATACAGGTTATCATGCGAAACTTTTACCGGGTGTTTTGAAGGCAGATAAACGTTCGACAAAAAAATATGTGCAAAATGGAATTAATCAGCGATCAGGGAGGTCTGCACTCCGCACTATCCGAGATCGTTCACCCGTTTAACTGTACACATCGCATTACACGTCATATCACATCACGTGTCTTTGCGGTATCTATACAGGTTGTATGTGAACGCACACACATATTCCGGAAAATCACTGGCAGTGTGAATGAACCAAAATCAAATGATTCCTGGTCAAAACACGGGACACATTATCCTTGTATTTTCCGGAATCGCTGTGTGAAAGAGGCTTCAGTTTGTATTCTTTTAAAATTGGACATGACTGAAAGGATAACATGCGGTTCAATAAGTGAGAAACTGCCCTAGTGGATACTTGCTTAAGGATTTGTGCAACAAATGCCTTACATATTTATCCCTGTTTTGTTTTTTTGGGAGAGAAACTTGTTTCAGTCAGGACTGTGTAGATACTGTCTTTCTTTTGAAATTTTGATTTTATGTTCCATAGGGCTCCATTAAAGACCAGCTGAAGTCTTATGGCGCTCTGACGGAGAACGTCACACGTAAATACACACGGCAGATACTAGAAGGCGTGTGCTACCTGCACAGTAACATGATCGTCCATAGAGATATCAAAGGTGAACCAACTGCATGTGATGATGTCAGTTATGATGAACTTTTGCACATATATACATGTAGCATTTAAACTTCTTTTGTAGCTGTCATTTAAATGTTTCATTCTTCTGATACTTCTGCATGCACATTAGCGAAATATTCACACTTCTTTAAAAATGAACACTGGCAGAGGTCAGTTCATTTTTCCATATGTGAATGAAACGGTACTATTGTCATTATATTTTCTGCTTTTTAACATAGAACCGTTAATTTTGATGTTCTTAGATTTAATTACTAATCTCACATATTCCTTCCCTCCATGATGAATGTTTTTTTCCATTCTTTCATTCATGTAGGTGCCAATATCCTTCGGGACTCTGCGGGTAATGTGAAGCTGGGTGACTTTGGAGCGAGTCGACGGCTCCAGACCATCTGCCTGTCCGGAACGGGCATTAAGTCAGTGACAGGTACACCTTACTGGATGAGCCCAGAGGTCATCAGCGGAGAGGGGTACGGCAGGAAAGCTGATATCTGGTAAGCCCTTAAAGTCTGCATGAAATGAAAACTCGCATCTCTTTTCTAAATGCATGTGATTGCAAATGACTCATTCATCCATGTTTAATTTTCAAAAATCAGTATTTGTACTCCTAATTTTTAATCAAAATATCCTAACTCAACAGTGAAATGCCAGACTTCTCTTTGATGACACTTGCTTTCTTCAATCATTTATTCTGTTAAAACCCTAATAAATCCCTTTCTTACGATCTTCTTGCCTACTACAAGCTTGTCTCCATTCAATCAACAACCGATGGGTAGAAGTCCCTGCTGTACGTTTAAATATTGTTCAATATTGTTCAGCTTGAATGTACATCACAATATGGAAGAAAAATACTTTTTCGATTCATTGTCTGATGGCCTGTCTCAGCGTAGAAGACTCTGTCCTTTTTCTAGCACACTATTAGAAAAGACTGTCTTTGTCTTTGTGTGTCTTACACTAACAATAATGTTAATGCCACCCTGATTCCAGGAGCATCGGCTGCACCGTGGTGGAGATGTTGACCCAGCGGCCGCCCTGGGCGGAGTACGAAGCAATGGCAGCCATTTTTAAAATCGCCACACAGCCCACCAACCCCACTCTGCCGCCTCACGTGTCGGACCACTGCCGCGATTTCCTTAAACGGATTTTTGTGGAGACTAAACAGCGTCCTGCTGCTGAGGACCTATTACGGCACACTTTCGTCCACTAGCCACTCCCCCTTCCATCTCTGACCAATCGGAGACTTCCATAAGTGTCTGTAGGACCATCCCCTTTTCAGACTCCTCCTAGAAGGCCTGCAAGCCCCTAGTCGGACCAGAGCGCATAGCGAAGAGGGCAATGGCCTGATCTCACACCTCCGCTGGGGCAGGAGGGTGATTTGGAGCAGCTTGATTCTGTACGAAAACATTGCACCTTAATTTCACTCAGGGGTAAGTACCCCTAAAGACTAACGGATATCGGTACCCCCCAAAAAAACTAGAGGATGTTGTCTTTTAAAGGCTTTCTTTTGTTCGTTTTTAATGTTTTGATATCCCCCATGATTGTGGAGAGCCTTTGCTCTGGGGAGTCCAGTTGGGTTCTGGATGCACTGGGTTAATGCAGGAAGATCTTGGAATGTCAACCCCAGAACAAGGCAGGTACACCAATACGCTGCTAAAGGGTAAAAGAAAAAAAAATGAAACGGAACAGAATAGATGACGAAATGCATGGGACTCTCCAGCCCGGCTGTCGTGGCTTCTAAAAGTTCTCATTTTCTTGCACAGTCCTTCTAGAACTTACACACACGTACATGAACTCTGATCGAAGATCTTACTGTAGAATATTTACTCACTATGCTGTACAAACATTTACGTTTGCTGAACTCTCACCTTCTGATCGCAACCACATACCGGAGTGTATTCGCTCTCTCTAGCTCTAGAACTCGTCAGGATCTTGTACCTGTTTCTGCTTTGTTTCAGTTATTACTGTGTGCCTTTTTACAACATCTCCTTCCTCCTTCCTCCTTCCTTTTTTTTGTATTCTGCTCTGTCTGATCATTTTTCTAGATTTTCTAGGTTTAATGCACAGCTACTCACAAGTCTTTCTGACTTTGATCTGTACAGGAATTATTAGGACAGGTCGGCTCCTCATACTGTTTCTAGATCAGCATAAGCAGCCTCTGCCTTTCCCCCCTTTGGTCCCTCTGCTGACAAACTGATCTCGGGTCAGATTCACCTGTGCATTCTCTTAACACAGTGCCGTACACTTCAATCTGATCAGGTAGGCAGGTTGAATACACACTCACTCACCAAAGTGAAAAAAACAAAACCCAGACCACACAGGCAGGGTTTAGTGCCTGGACATTTTACAGTAAGAATCGCTCTGATTCCAGTATAAATCTCAAGAACATCAAGTGTTAGATTTGAATAGAGAAATGGATTGCTCTCAATATGAACACTGTAAGTGCACTTCTAGTGAAGACAACACAACCTGGATCCTTTCTGCTGATATTTTCCATGATGTTTCAAGTCATCAGAAGTGTTCTTGTCAGAAGTTCTCACTCTAATGTATTTCCGTAGATTTCAGAATATGCAGAAGTTCACAAATCCTAACAAAACTCAACACTTGACAGTACGGTTTGCCTATAAATTAACCTCGCTATCCCACGATGCCTTGGGACAGGACGTTTCACCCATTCACACTCTTTGTCAAGCACTTGGTTACACTCTCTAGTAGACGCTCCTGAATATTTTAGTGGGCGGTCACGTTGCTGTTCAAGTCTCATTCAGAGATCTCTCCTAAACGTAGTGCTGTAGTGCCTGCCTTCAGACGTAGGTGATTTCGTACTTTTTGCTCCTTCCTTAATCCATTGGGTTTGTTTTCTTTATTCTTTGTGTCACAATCTGCAGTTCTTAATTAGAAAGCTATTTATTCTTTACCCTCTCATAAATATGAGAGTTTGGTACTTGTGAGTTAGCATACGCTGTGTTAATTTAATACTCATAGAATGGAAACACAATTTAAGCAGTGATTTCATATTGCTTACTTATAGTGACCTGAGAATATACGAATAAGCTTCATACTTATGGTCTGTTCACGCAGGACAGGTTTTTGTGGTAAGCGCAAGCTGTAAATTGTTGGTTTATTATGTGGGTCAATGACATTACGCCATAATTATATTTTTAATGTATTTTTTTTTTTCAAAGCTTCTGCTCACCAAGTCTGCATTGAAGTACAGCAAAATCAGTACTTTTTAAAAAATATTTAAATTTAATACTATTTAAAATAACATTTCTTTTTGAATATATATTAAAATGTAATTTATTCCTGTGATCAAAAATAAATTTTCAGCATCATTACTCCAGTCTTCAGTGTCACATGATCAGAAATCATTCTAATATGCTGATTTGCTGTTCAAGAAATATTTTTTATTATTATTATCAATATTTAAAAACACTGGATTCTTTGACTAGACAAATTATAGAAATTAATACTCTTATTTAAAAAGGGTTCAAAAGTGATGATAAAGACGTTTATAATGTTACAAAAGATTTCTATTTCAGATAAATGCTGTTCTTCTGAACTTTCTATTCATCAGAGAAACCTAAAAAAATTCTACTTGGCTGTTTTCAACATATTAATAATGTTTTTTTTTTTTGAGCATTAAATCAGAATATTAGAATGATTTCTGAAGAATCGTGTGACTGTAGTAATGCCGCTAATAATTCAGCTTTGAAACCAGGAATAAGTTACATTTCAAAATATATTTAAATAGAAAACCATTATTTTAAATAGTACAATACTTAAAATGTTTTGCTGTACTTTGCATCAAATAAATGCAGGCTTGGTGAGCAGAAAATACTTCTTTAAAAAACAAATCTTCTGTTTAAAAGCTATATATAGTATATCAAGGTGATAACTGTCCTGATATAATATTTAAAAAAATATTGAAGATGTAGCAATTATCATTAAAAAAATATATATTTAAGTTATTTATTCTTAGTCTTTTATTTTAAATTTTTTTTTACTGCTTTACTGTTTTGTAATTTTTAATTAAAAACCAATCTGCTGATGGATGCAAGAAAAGAAAACTTATTACAGGAAGTTATATTCATATACAGGGCCTGCGCAGACCCTTTACAAAATTTATGACAATACTTTTTTGACAGGTTAGTTAAGGTTGTAAAATGTCATGGTGTTGGTATCCCAAAAACTTTTAAGATATTTAACAAAAATGTAATAAATAATGAATTCATTAGTCTGTTTTACTTGAAAAATCGATTTTGATTTTTAAAAAATAAATAGTGATTAAAATGTACACTCGCTTGTATTTAAGGAATGTTATTGGTTACACCATTTTTACAGTTGTTAGACTCTAACTGAACCAACAAAAAGTACTTTTTTAAGAATCATGGAGGCTATTTGTCATTGACCCATTGTTTGTTTTAAAACGATGAACCAATGAAGACGTCTAAAAACGTTCTTTTCGAACATGACCTGTCTAGCTGTTTCAAAGCAAGAACTCGCTTGTGTGAACGCTATAACTGTAGCGTAAACTACCCCGGCCGATCGAATGTGATAACATGAGAGCCTAGCTTTTCGCTGTCAGTAAGGGTAATAATAGCAATGAGACTGCATGTGGTACTCGTTTTTCAGATAATATGATTACACTCCAAGCAAACGTTTACAGTTTTCTGTTGGTGACTTAGAAAGTCTACCTCCATTGTGTGGAGTTACTTAGGAATGATTTCATGCGGCTGTTCCAGATATCTGGAAGTGAAGGACATGGAAGTATAATACTGTATTAGCAGTTCTCTATCTGAGGCCCCCTTCAGTCATGTAAACATGGGCAGGCCAACTATGTTCACTCTTGCCCCTTTTAGCTTTTTTTGTTTATGATGCCATGTGACTTGGGCCCACCGTTGCCAACCCTGGGTTGCTTTGGCAGTATTTGAAGGAATTTCTCCGCACTCAGTATAATGAGCAAAATTTCTGGTCTGTAGAGGTTTAAAGTGCCAGTTCGTAGAACTAAAGCCACATTTATTTTCATTCAAGCATTACTCGTTCAGATGTACAGACATACTACAAAAACAAAGTAGGCAGTGTATGTTTGTAATATATGTACTGTTAAATTTTTTCTTTTGATGCTGAAATGTTTGCACATTTTGAGACCATGATTTTTACACTGATTTTAATACTTTTGCCAGTGTTCGTCAGTCATTCTGTGTGCGCGCGAGTTTGTAAGCGACGTGCGATCTTACGTGAGTCTGAATGCTTGTTTTCTGTTCAAGCGGATATGAGAAAAAAACAATTCCCCTGGTTACCAGCTTTGTTGGTTAGTCACATGGTCACTCACTGTTGTAAAGTCTGGTCGTGGTCAATTCATTGCCACTGTTATGTCGCAACTCGTTCCTCAATCATACGCACTTGCAAAATTAACAGACAGATTCAGAGTTGCACGTCTAAATGCTGACTGGTGCCAAAGAAGCTGACTTGGACCAACATGACTGGTATCCTTGCCGGAGGTCGTTGTAAAGCAAATTGGGAATCTTCCTACTGGAATGTAATGTCAGATTGTTTTTTCACCACTAGGTGGCATCATTCAACTATTTGCCTGTATATAAATTGATATTTTTTTTTTTAATTAGAAATATCTCTCTGGTTTAACATTAGAGTTTCATAGCTGCAGAACGCATTGTTTATTTATGAAAGTAATAACAGGAAGTTCTTCATCAACTCAAACAGGCTGGATTCGTTAGTGAAACACGCCACTGCTGCCACTCCAGGGTCATGAATGCACTTTGTATTTGTTTGTGTGAGTGTTATATTGTCTGAGTGTGTTTGTCTGTGTTTCAAAGAGACTTCTTTTCTGTGTGCCGGTTGAGTGAGATTATTGCCAGCGCACTCAATGCCTTGCGCCTTGTACAACTGATGACAGAAAAGAAAAAAAACAAAAAAAAAAATAAAAACAAAAGAAGTTTAGAACTCTGAAATGTACGTTTTTTAGACAGTACACTTATCTGGTACAGAACTTATATCTGTTGTTTGTCCTCTTTGTCTATTGTATGAGAAAAGCCATGTTTATAATTCAATTTGGTTTGTGACCAATAAGCCTGTTTATATCAAATCTGTATATCAGTGGTACGCATATTTTTTTTATATATATATTTTTATTTTCTCTGTTTTTTTAACTCAAAATTCTAAGCATGATTGGCATCGTAAAGGCCCACCGGGGCTCTGTGCTCTGCTGATGGCAGTACTGATCGGCCTATTTGCAGGATGACATCATGAGATTGTCTATGACGGCTGGCACTTTGTAAAGTGTTGCTAATGATGATGAAAATAAATAATAAAAGATATTTATTTCACATTTTATGGTGCTACATGTATTGCTCGATCTTAAGCTTATGCTGCATAATTAACTTTCAAAATACTTATATCCTTATTTTTTATTTTTCTACATACAGTTGAGGTCAAAAGTTTGCATTCCCCTTTCGAATCATTAAAAATGTTAATTATTGTAAGAGGGATCATACAAAATGCATGTTTATTTAGTACTGACCTGAATAAGATATTCACGTGGAAGATTTTTACATATAGTCCACAAGAGAACATAATAGTTGAAAATGACCCGGTTCAAAAGTTTACATCCCCTTGACTCCTAATACTGTGTTGTTACCTGAATGATCCACAGCTGTTTTTGTTTAGTGATAGTTGTTCATGAGTCCCTTGTTTGTCCTGAACAGTTAAACTGCCTGCTGTTCTTCAGAAAAGTTCTTCAGGTCCCACAAATTCTTTGGTTTTCCAGCATTTTTGTGTATTTGAATCCTTTCCAACAATGACTGTATGAATTTGAGATCCATCTTTTCACACTGAGGACAACTGAGGGACTCATGCAACTATTACAGAAGGCTCAAACACTCACTGATGCTCCAGAAGGAAAAAAAAAAAACGATGCATTGAGAGCTGGGGTGAAAACTTTTGAACAGAATGTAGAATGGAATTTCTTATTTTGCCTAAATATCATATTTTTTCTTTTAGTACTATTTAGTACTATAGTAATATTTAGTACTGCCTTACAGAGGATAGTTACATGTTTCCCAGAAGACAAAATAAGTTAAATGTACCCTGATCTTCAAATTCAAAACGTTTGGTGGATCCATCCATTGAGTTAAAGGTGATGATCCTTCATCAAGCAAGAAACATCTGTTAGACAAGCTGAGATGTGAGCAGCTATCGTTGGATCATCAGGATTGAAAGAGAGGGAGAGTTTAGCGTCATCAGCATAGCAGTGATATGAAAAGCTGTGTTTCTGAATGACAGAACCTAGTGATGCCAGACAGACAGAGTAGAGAAGTAGTCCAAAAACTGAGCCCTGAGTCACCCAAGTAGTTAGATGTTGTGACTTGGACACCTCACCTCTCCAAGATACCTTGAAGGACCCATCTTAGAGGTATGACTCACCATATATATGTGACCTTGGACCACAAAACCAGTCATAAGTAGTATGGGTATATTTGTTGCAATAGCCAACAATACATTACATGGTTAAAATTATTGTTTTTTTAATGCCAAAAATCATTAAGATATTAAGTGAAGATCATGTTCTATTAAGATATTTTGTAAATTTTCTACTGTAAATATATCAACTTTATTTTTAGATTAGTAATATGCAGTGCTAGGAATTTTATTTGGACAAATTTAAAGTTTTTTTTTTTTCTAAATATTTAAATTTTTTGCACCCTCAGATTCCAGATTTTCAAATAGTTGTATTTGGGAAAAATATTGTCCTATTCTAACAACCATACATCAATGGAAAGCTTATTTAGATTATTTAGATGCTTTAAGATGATAAATCTCAACTTCAAAAAACTGACCCTTATGACTGGTTTTGTGTTCCAGGGTCACGCGCACGCACACACACACACACACACACACACATAACATTTTGGGGACAGAGAATTTTTTATTTTTTAATGTTTTTGAAAAAAGCATTTTTGTGAAAAGTTTTATACAAGTTTTTCAAGATTCTTTAATGAATAGAACGTTCAATTTTTTTAAACATTTTAACATTATAAATGTTATAAATGCATCTTTTCTGAATAAAAGCATTTTTTTATGTTTTTCTCTATAAAAGCATTTTCTTAAGTTTAGGGTCTTACTGACCCTGAACATCTGAACGGTAGTGTATTGTTTTAGCTGCAAGGAAAAAAACAGTATATACCTTTGTACAGTTGACAGCAGTCACGCCTGCATGTTTTTTCATGCGTGACAGTTACATTGTGTCACGCCAAGGTGTGTGTTTGTCGATCCTGCTGTCGATCCTGCTGTCAAAACAAGGTAAACTACCTACCTAGAAAGCTTTTTTAGGACATCATAGTGGCGATATGGTTTGAAACGCGGCAATGTTGTCTATGTAGGCAGCTCACTAGGTTTTGATCCCGCCCAGGATTTGAAACAACATCTAGTAAACGATCCTCCAGAACTTCAGATGCCCTGTCTGACAGACTCCAGTCATCATGTTGTCTTCTGCTCTAGTAAAAGCCGATCGTCTTGCAGTTCAAGCTGGTAAAAAGTATGCGCCATTTTATGAATTTATCGCGCGAACCCTGAAGTCTCAAACAGGCGATGCAAATTTGCACAGCGCAACATCGATCACGGGAAAATACAAAACCATTGATGATCTCCCCGGACCCAGTCTGGCCACAACTGCATACTGGCTCTTCGTTAAGGGATATGCGGATAAAAGTCATTTAATGCAGGTAAAACGTTTGCAAATTTTTATGCTTTTGCAAGTAGTTTATACACTCAAACTACTGCGTAACATGAATAAATGAATCAAATGTTAATGTCCATATAAATATGAATGGAAAAACTAAATAAAGCAAAGTACTGAGACATTGCTAACTACTCGTACAGGAGCTAATTATTTGCTAAGGAAACATTGATGTTAATAAGTCAATAAGTATTAAATATACAAACCTTCGTGACTCAGGAAATCCTCGTTGATGCCAGCAGATGTTTTCTGTGGAATGCGCATGCCGTATGGAAAGCACTTTTAACAAGTATTTCTTAAAACTAACTTAATCCAAATATACATTACTAATCCCATCCAAATGTGACTAGTATCTTTTCCAGTTTTTACTAGTAACTATTTGTCAGCAGTGTGGGGAAAGTTACTAAAATTTTGCGTTACTCCCTGAAAAAGTAAGTAATTACGTCAGTTTCTTTTTATGGAAAGTAATGCCTTATGTTATTTTTGCGTTACTTTTTAAATTTAAATCTACTTTTTAAATTCTTTGTTTTTAATATAAAACAATTCTAATGTAAAAGCCCTCTTACACCAAAAGTGAAATGAATTCACCTCGGGCTGAAAGAAAAGTACATTTATGCAGGAGATCACTCTTCAGCTATAAAAAAAAATGAAGCACAAATGTTAGTTTATCTAAAGTTATTTTTGCTTATTAGTATGGTTGAACTGTATCATTGAAGGTCAGCAGGAAAGACACTGGTTAATAAAATGGGTTTAAATACATAAGGGATATTTGTTTTATTTAACATTTAATTATTGTAGGGTTGTGTCATATTCTGAGATTGCATTTCACTGTTTTTATTCATTTTTAACAATACTGAATCTGTTTTTTGTGAGTGAGATGAATTAATGCATGTTCACATTTAGTCTAGAATACAGTAACATCATGTTTACTCCCAATTTCCCAACAGGAGACTTGTCAATTAATAACTGGGGAAAAAAGTTCTTAGAACGAAGTTTTCTTAGAAATTCTAAAGTAATGCATTACTTTACTAGTTACTTGAAAAAAGAAATATTATTACATAACTCGTGTTACTTGTAATGCATTACCCCCAACACTGTTTGTCAGATGCAAGTAATTATTCCAACAGTACTAGCACTTAATCATTTTATTACCTTCTGTGGTTTGATATCAGCGATTAATTTTCGACAAGAGAGTATTCAGGTACTTCTGTGAACTTTTCTAGTTTTGCTAGTACAGTTATTAGCTATTAGTATTGATGTCTTAGTTAATCATAACTTTTCCTATAGTTACTGGTACATATTGAGGCTGTTATATGATAGCCTAATTGTTACTTACAACTAGTTACAGTTGATTTTTTTTACATGTTTATATAAAATAGCTTTATATGTTTGTAACGACTAGTCAGGGTGGCTAGACTCACTACTATGCAGTTTTATTAAAACCCTACTAGTCTTTATAAGTTGAAAAATGTATAATACAAACCAGTGTCTTTTAAATTCATACTAATGTCTGTTACTTTAGTCCTAGGAAAGCAGGGATATACTAATACTTATAGTTACTTGGGTAACACTTTGCAATAAGGTTAATTAGTTAACATTAGGTAACTATATTAGTTAACATACTAAGAATGAACAATACTTCTGCTGCATTTATTAATCTTAGTTAATGTTAATTTCAGCATTTACTAATGCATTTTTAAAATCACAAGTTGTGTTTGTTAACATTAGTTAATGCACTGTGAACTAACATGAACTAACATGAACAAACAATATGATTATTTTTATAAACTAACATGAACAAAGATGAATAACTAGTGTAATGTGTTTTTCATAGTTCGTTTATGTTAGTTAATACATGAAACTACCTACGTTACTTGTAGGTACAAAGGCATAAATAAAACATTTTTTAGACTTTAGTAATATGTACTATAGTGGCTAGAAGCAGAGAAATAAGTACCAGCATCTAGCCTGGATTAACTGGTAGGAATTAAAAAAGTTAGCAGTAACATGGTAATAAATGTTAAAACAGCTTTCCATACGTATGGAAATGTATAGGTCTGATGTCTGAGCACATTTAGTAGTGGCTGACATGTTGCCCAGTGGCCTATGTTCCAAAGGTTGTAAATGCTGGGATGACAGAATCTGAATCACCATTTTGTCAAAGAACAGGGCTCTTGAAGTTGCTGTGAAGTATTGTTTATGGAATGCTATCATAAAATGTCCCTACTGCCAGATACAAATCACATATTTCTCTGGGTTCAGCCCATGTAAACAGCAAAAGGAATTTAAGTGCAGCCCACACAATATGACCAATCAGAGAGTGTTCTGTCATAATTTGTTTGAGGGACTTGTCGTGTCAAGTTATCGTTTAACTAATAGTGTTATTTCAGGGCAGTTTGTTCAACTGTTTGTCCAACCAGTGGAAGACAGGGGAGTGTTTGTGAAGCCAAATTCCATTTAATGCTCCTAATGACACATAAGTCAGCTTTAAAATGAATAGTTCACTCAGTAATTACAATTCTGTCATCATTTACTCACTATCATGTTGTTCCAAACACATAAGACTTTGGTTAATCTTAGAAAAACAAAAGTTTTGAAGGTGACATATCATGAAAATCTGACTTTTTCCATATTTAAGTGCTATAATCCGGTCCCAGATGCATCTACCAACCCAGAAAATGTCAAAAACAACAACCCAGTAGATTTTTTGATAAGCCTTTCACTGCAAACTTGTAAAAAACAAAAGGAAGATCTTATTATAACTTTACTGCGCCTTAATCTGCACGTTTCCATCCACAGCACCAACAATTTGTTTTGCCAAATGATAACGGTGTATTAGTTACGCCACTGGCGAAACCTTGAGCAAAGCATGCTAACTGTTCTCTTGTTGGCTGCACAGACGAGCACAGAGCAGCCTTTCAGAGGACACAAGAGAACAGTGGATTTATTTATTTTTTTACTGCATATTACGCTGCTGCCACACAGATCTAATATTAGCATGCAATTTCTTTGTTTTTGTAACCCATGTGTGTTTTTAACATAAACTTGTGTGTATTTGACTGTTTAAGCAGAATAAGACATTAAAGTTAGTCTTAGTTTAGTATTCGCATGCCATGTAACAGCCACTTTCTGTTCATGTGCTTTGGATGTGTCTGCTCACAAATCCCTGTTTTTCGGCATTGTATCTGAGGTACGAGTTATAATGGCACAGCCCTATTCTGGAAAAGGGGGCGGGGAGCAGCAGCTCATTTGCATTTAAAGAGACATGGACGAAAAGCAGCGTTTCTGCTTCCACTCAAAAAAGGCAGTTTTAAAATGATATAATAAATGATCTGTGACTTGTTTTGAGCTGAAACTTCACAGGTACATTCTGGGGACACCTTAGACTTATATTACATATTGTAAAAAGGGGCATAATAGGTCTCCTTTAAGACATTTTTAACTTTGGTTACAGCTAAAATATGAGTCCTCTATCCATAATAATGCTTTCTTTGAAGAAACAATCTCATCTATATATCGGATGGCCTTAGGGTGAGAAGGTTGTCCAAGAATGTATAACTGCAGACCGGAGATCTCCAGAATGGGGTGGGAACTCCAAAAGTGGGCATAACCTCTAAAATGGGGCGGGGTCTTGTCGCGCAAAGACTTTTCCCATTGGCTCAGGCTTCAGCCTTTTGTTATTGACTTACATTTCAAAACTAAACTTTATAAATTAAACATTGTTTGTAGTTGATCTCAAATATATATATATTTTTTTTTACTTTTTTTTTTATTATGCAAGTAGTGGATGCGATAATGTTTACACGTAACAACTACAAAACCTTTTAGACATATAACACATATAAAAAAAGAAAAATAAATAATAATAAGTGAAGAATGTGGCAATATTTAAATGATATATGTGAACGATTAGACAAACAAACATATATACTAACAACCAACATTACAAGTCCATTCAGATAACTCGTGTGTATATATTCATGCTTCTTTGATCCTGTGTGTGTATGGGGGGATAGGGGGTGGGCATACAAATCAAATAGTATCTACCAGATTAACAAGAAACCATTGGAGACAACAGATATTATCAGCAATAAAAATGACAGTAATAACTATAAAACCAAAACAACAACCACAACAATAATAATAATAATAACAATAATATTGTTTTCATTTAGATTTGGAGAGGGTGGAGGACACTGAAGAGGGCAAGTAGTAATAGTAATTTTAATAATAGTATTACATTATGTAATAATAATAATAATTAAAAAAAAAATCAATCAATCAATAATTATTAGGGTTGCCTCTGATCCCTCCATGGCCACCACATACTTAGCGCCTCACACAGTTCATCAGAAGTGCCAGGAAAAGATGCTGTAAGGCAACGGGGCCCAACGCTCCCCAAACATCCCCCAAAACACCCTGCCATCCCTGGCCTCTACCTGGATGCCTCGCACACCTTATATGTCTGTTATTTATTTATTTATGTTTTTTTTTTTTCGAAGTGTAGGTGTTTAGATGTTTCGGCTAGTTTGTGATGCATTAAAAAAGTGAGACGTGTAGGCAGCTCAGGCCTGGAGCCCGGCCCAACCATATGGCACACTTATCCTGTGTATGTGGTTTTTTTTTTATTATAACTTTCCTGTATGTAAATACATTCTATTTTAAACATTTTAATAGGCGTGTATGTATTTCAACTAATATGTGGTGCATTAAAACAGCGAGGCATGCAGGCCAGAACCAGTCAGGGCAAGAGATCCCGGAAGAGCGAGTTCAGGGGAGAGGGTGGGAAGACACCATCCCCCAGCCCCAACTCAGATCCACCCACCTATATAACAAAGAGGCCAAAGAGAGGGACGGGGGGGGGAAGAAGAAAGCGAGAGAAAAAAAAACCCTTAAGCATATAAATAACTTAACATTTTGTTTTACCCTCCTTTACTTAGACCTTGTCTTAAATGTTTTCTTATCAGTGTTATCCTCCACCCTTCCCCAAAAAACTTCTCAAATATTATTCAAATGAATACATATAGTAGTTTAGGTGCAGATGCTTTGTTGTGGTTGGTCTCAGACAAAGAAGGTCAGTAGATTATGACTGCTGGAGGGTTATTAGAGATGACCAGAAGGGGTGTGATTCTACTGTATTACTATTAACTGAACTGGATAGACTATCCATTGTGATATAATCAATTAGTAGATTCTTCCAGGATGCAATATGTATGGAATTTCTTGATTTCCAGTTCATGAGGATAGTTTTCTTGGCGATAACCAGCGCCACTAGAAGTAACTGACTGTTTATATTGTCTAAGTTGATTATGGATATATCTCCTAGCAAACAAAGTGATGGAGAAATTGGGATGTGACAACCCATAGTGACGGTTGATCTCAAATATAATAAACTGTGCTATATAAATAAATATGCTCAGTGAGAGCACAGCCCCAAAACTCGTGGGTAGTGGTTAATGATATAAACAGGAATCACCCACAAGCTCTCACGCGAGCTGTCCCAGTGAAGCGCAGGGGAAAGGCTTTACTCTATCGCTTTGTTTTAAGCAACGGGGGCGTCCCGGGGTTTGAAATTCGCAGGGTAGGAGTGGGTAGTGATGCTGGATGTAACTAAAAAGGTAAAATTTTCCGGTGAGGTCCGGTTGGGGAGTTAAAGAAAGGCCCGACGATCTCATAGCGCATGATCTTATTAACTGTTTATCTGCCACGCTATCCGCTGTGCAGTCAGCTTCACTGGTTAAGGTAAGGGTAAGGTGTTTGGTAGGTTTATGGGTTAGCATTTGTGTATCATAGTGTAGGAAATCAACACTGTGATTGACACAACCAATAAAAACTTTAGAATTAGCTGTGGGGTGGAATTTGCGTTGAAGTGGATGGGGATTGTGCATGTGTGTCATGTGCCTGTCTGTCAAGGGAGGAAGCCACACCCCTATTGTGGAGCCCACCCCTTTAGTTCCCGCCCCCATTTGGAGATCTCCAGGCTGCAGTTATATACCCCTCAAATTGTCAGCAAATTTTCACTTTTTGAGTGAACTAATCTTGAGGTCCCTTTGGGAGTTTGCTGAGACCCTCTAGAGGGCCCTGCCCCCTAGTTTAGAACCACTGCATTAAACGAATGGTATAGATGGTATTTAAACATTTTACAAAATGGCTCACCTCATATTTAACCTTAAAGGAAAGTACAGATGTAACAAATGTACAGATAATTTACTCACCCCTTTGTCATCAAAGATGTTCATGTCTTTATTTCGTTAGTCGTAAAGAAATTATGTTTCTTGAGGAAAACATTTCAGGAATTATCTCAATATAGTGCCCCAATGGTGCTCCAAAGTTTGAACTTCCAAAATGCAGTTTAAATGCAGCTTCAAATGGCTCTAAACGATCCCGGACGAGGAAGAAGGGTGTTGTCTAACGAAACGATCAGTTGTTTTTGAAACAAATCGAGAGTTTATATACTTTTAAACCTCAAATGCTCCTCTTGTCTATTCTCTGTGAAGAGCATCCGGGTCAATACAGTTGGGTATGTCGAAAAACTCCCATCTCGTTTTCTTCTCCAACTTCAAAATTATCAAAATTTTGAAGTTGGAGGAGAAAACGAGATGGGAGTTTTTCGACTTACCCTAACTGAATTGACCCGGATTACACACACTACGTATGCGCTTCACAGAGAATAGACAAGACGAGCATTTGAGGTTAAAAAGTATATTAATTGTCAATTTGTTTAGAAAATAACCTTTCGTTTGGCTAGATAAGACCCTTCTTCCTTAGCTGGGATTGTTTAAATTGCATTTTGGAAGTTCAAACTTGGGGGCACCATTGAAGTCCACTATATAATGTGACGAGACGGCTGCCTCCCCCCTAAGTATCAGCTTCACCCCGTCGGTAATCGCCGCCCTTCACCAGGCTCCCGACGGGAGTGGGCGTGTGGGAGGAGGAGGGGCGCTGAAACATCCAGGTTTGGCGGCGTGTGATGAGGCACACCTGATGTGGATGAAGCCTCATCACCGCCGCTGTTGAAATGCCGAGCGCACCTCTCCTCAGGAGACCGGTCTCTTCCCCATGCATGCACGCTGGTGTCCTCGTGGGTCCAGGAAGGGTGCGTAGAGGGACGAGCGCCGCCGATGGACGAGCTGCCGGACCCGTGGTCCGAGTGTGAGCCGCATGGAAATGGCTGCGGGCCAGGATGCCGGGCCTTCTCACCCGCCTGAGGAAGCGCCACCGCTAAGGAATGGATGAAGCCGCTAAAGGAAGCCG
This sequence comes from Labeo catla, assembly GCA_012976165.1. Taxonomy (NCBI): domain Eukaryota; kingdom Metazoa; phylum Chordata; class Actinopteri; order Cypriniformes; family Cyprinidae; genus Labeo; species Labeo catla. Next base: position 1,202,937 of record VONZ01000080.1, read on the forward strand.
CTACCTGTCATATTGCCGCGGACCCCGGCGGGGAACGAGTGCGGCCGCCGGACTCCGCCCCTTACCTGGACCCTTCCCTTCTGAACACTGTCCCTCCTTCACGGATTTCCTTCACGTCGAGGACACCAGATCCCCCATTTATTTTGGACACTTTTTCCCCTTTTTGGACACTTTCTGTTTATGTTGTTTAATAAAAACCTCTCCGAGGCCTGACGTCACGCCCACTGTGTCTGTCGCTTTGCTCCCACCCGTGACAATTGTAATAATTCCTGAAATGTTTTCCTCAAGAAACATAATTTCTTATCGGCTGAACAAAGAAAGACATGAACATCTTGGATGATAGGGGGGTGAGTACATTATCTGTAAATTGAAAAAGTGGACCTTTAGGTTACCCCAAAGAGGAGAGTCCCTGTGTTATCTGTATTGTGTTTAGCTAAATGGTCTAATGTGTGTGATGAATAATCAGCAATATACACACAATGATTTTCCCTCCACATCTATTGTGCAGGTTGAGCATAAGCGCCTGTATGGTCCAATCTGGCGGTCACGATTTGGGCCGTTCGATGTGGTCAATGTGGCGACGGCTGAACTGATTGCACAGGTGAGCCGACAGGAGGGCCGGTACCCAGTGCGTACTGAACTGCCTCATTGGAAAGAATACAGAGACATGAGAGGACAAGCGTATGGAATTCATGTAGAGTAAGCACCTCTCTCCTACACACGTAGACTTTTTGTGAGTTGTGTTGAACTCAAATTGAACTCAAGAACCAAATCAGTTCTATTCTATACAAATGATTCAGAGCACTATTGTGATCTGCATCAAATGATTCTTTAAAAAGATCTGACTCTGACTGAAGACTATTTCTGGCATGATTCTCATGAATGGTGGATCTCAAGATTAACAGAATTTTGGTTTGACTGATTGTCAATATGTTGTTGAAATGCTTTCTTCAAAATTTCACCTTTGGTGTTGCATGAAAGGAAAAAGGTCATAAGGGTTTGGGATGACATTTATAAGAAATAAAGTTTAATTTTTAGAGTGAACTACACCATTAAAATTTCATGTTTGTTTTTTAAAAATAGAATTTTTATTCAGCAAGGACTAAATTAGTCAAAAGTGACAGTGAAGACGTTAGTAATGTTACAGAAGATATTTTATTTCAAATAAATGCTCTTCTTTTGAGCAAAAAATACTAAAAGAATGTATGAAGCAGCACATCTGTACTGAACCCAAATTTTAGATGGTAATGTATTCTTTCATAGTCAATATTTGATGAAACCATCCATTTACAATCCATTTTCTGTGTTTTCAGCACAGGCCCCGAGTGGCATCGCATCCGCAGTGCTCTGAACCCTAAGATGCTTATACTGAAGGAAGTAGCAACATATACACCCATCATTCACGAGGTTGTGTCTGATCTCCTACAGCGTGTGGAACTCCTGCGTCTGCGCAGTTCAGACCAGGTCACCGTCAGTGACCTCGCCTCTGAGCTCTACAAATTTGGCTTTGAGGGTGTGTGTGGACACAGAATGGTTACAGTATCCTGAAGCTCTTCACAGTGATATTTGAACAAACTGCACTATATTCATGTCTAGTCTGGTAGGTTATTTTGATTGTGCTTTTTCTTTCCTCCGTTCAGGAATCTCCTCAATCCTGTTCGAAACACGGTTAGGCTGTTTACAAGAGGAAATTCCCAGGGACACTCTACGGTTCATAGCGGCCGTTAATGACATGTTGGCACTGTCAGAGACAGTTCTTTTTTTCCCACGCTGGACCCAGCACATTTTCCCATTCTGGAAACGATTTGTCCAGGCGTGGGATGACTTGTATGACGTAGGTATGCTACAGTTCAATGTCTGCATTAGGGACGCACAATATATAACTACCCTGTTGGTTGTTAGTAATTTTGTTTCTTTAAAATTTAAAAGAAATGTTTTCTATAGGAATACATTTTAAAATATAGCTGCAAGCAGCGATTACCAGGGTTCAAGTGCTTTATGACATTTAAGCACTTATGAAAAAAGACATTACATATTATCTAGCAAGCGTGTAACCAACTAAATCATACAGGTAATTTGCCATAGAAATGTGTTTTTTAACGTTTATGACTGTTATAGCGGCAGTTGTGGTCTGATCTCCCTAAAACTTTTTTGAATCACCTGTCGCATGTGCTCACCAGGTTTTGTGAAGTTTTGAGTTTTTGTTTAGGCTTTATAGGCTTTTGGGTATATTTAGACCGGCCCCTTTTCTAAACGACCCTGTTATAGCTGCCAGAGGGGTAAATTTCAACATGGTTTTGATAACTATTGACCTAGAGAGTCCAGAGAATTGAACTGCTGTGTTTTTTTGAGTGGAAAACCTAAGACTAGTTCATAAAAGTAGGTTTTTTCAACAGTTTGATTGACAACAGTGGTTCTAGAGGCTAGAAGTTGTTCAGAACAAGGAGGTCTGTTGTATGATACGAATATTGTGCGTATGTGTGAGAAACTGCGCAATATACATTCATTATGTCCTTGGAAAAATGTAATATTGCCCCACAGTCGCAGATTTATTTAAAATTTCTCACAAACCTTTAAGGCTGTGAGTCAAACAGGCCCACTGAGTTTATTTCCGATCGGCCTCCGTTAACCTCGTCTAATAGGTGCGTTTTCTGAGATGCGTAAATATGGAGTGTGAGTACCAATTTTCACATCAATAGGACAAACCGTTGCGTAGGTATGACGTTTTTATGTTCTTTCCCTCTTATAGCACCACCAAGAGGCCAAGCTCCGCAACTTTTTTCATATGACCTCAGATTCAGCTCTTACATACGTGTTGTGAGTTAAGCAAAGATATGTCATTCCGTTCAAAAGTTATAGCCGTTTTAGTAAAGGTGGCCCTGCCCCTTTCGAATGTTTTGGCGTCCCTTTGCGACGGAGAGTCGAAAGTTCAACTTTATTGATATTCACTCTCCAAAGAATCTTTCTGCACTGCTTTGATTCCGATGGGCGAAAAACCTAAGACTAGTTAACAAATGTAGGTTTTTCAAAAAATGCTAAATGCCCGAAAATGTTGCCAGGTTGATGGATGTATCCTAGGTGTGCGTTTCAAGTCTCTACAGCTTACGGTTTGGTCTGCGTTACGGGCTTGAAGCACTAAATATAATTTATTCCAATTTAATTCAACTCTATTTGATATTTTTACCAGTGCTGTCAAATGATTAATCGCAATTAATCGCATCCAAAATAAAAGTTTTTGTTTAAATAATATATGTGTATGTACTGTGTATATATGTATATATAAATACACACACATGCATGTATATCTTTAGGAAAAAAAATATTATGTTTTTATATTAAATGTATCGGTATCGGGCCCGATACTGAGCTCCTGTACTCGTACTCGTTAAAATGCCCCGATACCAAACGCCGATACCACATCATGTGACAAGTGCATATGCAGGCAAAGAAACACCGACAACAAAACAACAGACAGCAGAATGGAGTCATTAGAGATTAAGGATGTCTACGAAGTATATGTATGCAAGTAATATAATATTAAACATTCAGTATTAAGCTTGTATAACTGGTGCGCATCAGCTGATAGGCAAAGCAGGCAGATTGGATTGAGCGCGCGGCGGCCAAGATGTGCGGGCTTGTCGAGTTAAAATCCCGCCTTGACATCACTGGAAAGTTTGTAGTTCGGTGAGATATGTCAAAAACAATTGAAGTAAATCAATGCACAAGTTATTTAACGGTATAGAGAGAGAGGGAGTGAGAGAGAGAGAGAGCGCGAGACAGAGAAAGAGAGAGAGCGCGCGCTGTTGCGTGATCTTCATTGATGTTCGCATATTTAGCACACGCATCTTTTGGATTAAAACAAATTCGTGAGTATAAAAAAATTATAAGTGCATTCGCTATAAACATCGTTTTTTTTCAACCTTAAGCATACACGACTGTCCGGCGAAAGTGAAACTATAGCAGCCTGTGTGAAAAGCGATAGACGGTACTTGCGCATGTTTTGTTTGCTTCACGAGTGTTTCTCCATTAAGTCGCTTTGGATTATAGCCCAAATAGCAGCATATTTCAGATGAAAAAGCGTGACTTATATTTTTGAAAATATCAGAGTTAGGAGAATCATAATGAGTGGTTCGCGTGATTACAGTACTGAGCCGCTGCAATGGAGCAGTTTCATGCTATTAAATTGAAGATGATGTACCATAGAAAAGGAAAAAAAAAACAGTGAAAGTAACAAAACACATTTTAATGGCCATAATTAAGTGTAAAAATAAAAATAACTAAGGGATATATACTCAGCCCAAAAATTATTCAGACAGCAGATATACACCATCTTTTGATAATTTTTGATATTTTTTTGTTTTTTTTTTTACTAGTGGGTGCAGGACACAGTTTATGATAATGTGTTCTAAATACATTTTGATTTGACTGTATCTATTTGATAAATGAAGTTGACCAACTAACATTATACATATTCTTTTAGTTTCTGTACCCTATATTTTACAAATCTACCGGTAAATTTTTAAATATCGGTATCGGTACTCGGAATCGGCAAGTACCAAAAATAAAAGTATCAGTATCGGGCGAGTACTGTAAAAAGTGGTATCGGTGCATCCCTAATATTAAATATATTTATATATAATATACATTATAGAAATATAAATGTATACATGTAAATACAACTGTGATTAATCACAATTAATCATTTGACAGCACTAATTTTTACATCAGTACTCTGTTTATTAAAGCCAAAAGTTAGTGTTTTTAAGCATTTTACATTTATTCCAAAATAATAATTCAAGTCAGTAACAATTTAAACAGTATATTTTATTTATGAACTTATGTTTATCTGTTCTAGTTAACTTTTAACAGACTTATTTTGAATTTCTTCAAAAAAGCTGATTACTCACTAAAAACTCAGCCATTTCAAGTCTTGTTTTGACATAACAAAGTGCACCTAAGTGTGTGAATTGTTTACTTACTTTTTTTTAAAATTAGTCTTCCTATTAACGCCACTACATTGTTAATTCAGACTGATTTGTGAAAGTGGAACACATATAAACACGCATGAACCAGTCACAGCTGATCATAACCAGTCATATCCAATCATAACAGGATGGAGGCATTGCTCCCTCTCATGTTTTTTCACTATTCATTTTCAATTACCCTCCAGCAAACTTACTGCATGCTTTAGGAGGGCTGTTAAAACTCTGTAGGCTCAGGGGAGCTGAGAGAGACGATGACTCCCACTGTAACTTTACCTGCTGGTGTCGCTGTTGGACAGTGTTTCTTTAAAAAAAAGGGATTTATACACTCTTTAATATTATATTTTGTAATATTTGCATTGTTTTATTTTTGTACTACAAGTTTTTTTAGTCTGCATAATCTAGTCTGCATAACTGACATGTATCTGGTATGGTGGAGCTGTTGGACATAAATCTAGTTGTAAACAACAGCAGAACTGATTGTCCACTTTGTCTGTGTCTGTTGTATTTTTGTCCAGCCCGAATTCTGATTGATAGGAAGGTGAAGCAGATACATGATCAGGTTGAGCGTGGGGAGGAGGTGGAGGGCATGTATCTCACCTACTTGCTGGCCAGCAATAAACTCAGTTTAGGAGAGGTGTACATCAGCCTGACTGAGCTTCTGCTGGGAGGTGTGGATACGGTAAGAACGTGTTTATTTTCTCATGGAACCAGTTCATTATATTTTAAATTTATATTATATGCAATTTGAACTGTAAGAGTGTATTTTGAACCACTTACAGTAACTAACACTTAAGTGCATTTTACATGTACTGTTATAATTCTGTCATCTTTCAAATTAAATTCTGACATGCATTTATAGTAAACTGAAATATACTTAATCGTCATTTCTATCGAAACTTATGTCCTGTGTTTAAATATATTTGCAATTATTTGTAATGATAAAGTTACCGTTTAATACATGTAATATATTAACTTGAAAAGTACTATCAAATAAAACCCTACGGTTAAGATTATAATCAAATACTTTACTTGTTTATCAGCACAAAAGTGAACTTTTTCAAGCATGAATCAAAATGAACATTAATAAATGTAATTTAAAGTAAAACTTTTAATTTAAGTACAAGTGTTATGAAACATTGTCCTGAAACTGTTCTTTCTTTAAGTTCACTTAAGTCGTTTAAGTACTGTTTTTTTTAAATGTATACTTTTGAAAGTCTGAAGTATGCTACAAGGGCATAATTCAATGCAATTAAGCACACTTTTTTTTCTTTTATAAAACTACTGTAAAAAATAATTTGTTTAGCTTAAAATAATTTGTTACCCTGCTGCCTTAAAATTTTAAGTTCAGTCAGCTTGAAATGTTAAGTTGTACTAAGTGACGACTTAGATATTTGAGTTAACTAAATTAAGAATTAGTTTGTTAAACTTAAAAGCCGGGCTTGTTACCCAGCTGCCTTAAAGTTTTAAGTTAAATCAACTCAAATATCTAAGTTGTCACTTAGTACAACTTAACACTTTAAGTTGACTGAACTTAAAATTTAAGTTGACTCAACAACTGTTTTTTACAGTAGTTGTATACATCCGACCCTTGTAAAAAAGAAGTGTGCTAAATTGCATTTAATATGCACTTGTATTGTACTTAAGACTCTTAAAAGTATACATTTTTAAAAAACAATATTAGATGATGGAAAGTGAACTTAAAGAGAGAACACTTTCAGGAAAATATTTCATAACACTTGCACTTTGTCAACTGAAAGTTTTACTTTACATTTCAAGCTGACTGTTTAAGTTGACTGAACTAAAAATTTGAAGGCAGTGTGGTAACAAATAATTTTAAGTTGACCCAACAAATTGTTTTTACAGTGATATTGTCAAAATTTACTAGTTGGTGGAACTATTTTTTTCTCAAGGAAACCCTGTATAATTATATGAGGTGTCCAAAAAGGTGTCCAGAAGCATCTGTCTTCTTGTGTACAAATGTGAACAGATATTCAACTAATAAACAGACTAAATATATACATTACTTGGTCACTTTTGGCCACTGGAGTGACAACTAAAAAAAGTGCAAAAAAGTGGCATCCACAAACATGAACATCACTTTAAACATGTCCCACTGTTTCACAGACAGAACATGTCAACGATCTTATCCATCCCTAACTGATACTACACCAACCTTTAGCATGCTGTACTATGTTCCTAATCTCTGTTGAAAGTCTTTTAGTGTCTGTCAAGGCCACCAGTTATCAGATTTCCATAGTGTTACGCTTAAATTGTGTGCCACATTTAGCAACACACAAGGTCAAAAACCTGCTAATCAGCATTGCTGATGCCTTAACCTGTTTCCATGATGTAACGCTTTTGATTAGAGAGAGCCCCACCCCCTTACCTTCAGGGCACAAATAACTTAGCCAGTCAGATGTATACATCTTAACCACTCTAACATCTATAAATGCATTAGATATGATATTTGACAGTCTTTCTATTTTCTGTCCTTTAAAGACGTCTAACACATTATCATGGACCTTGTACCACCTTGCTCGTAATCCAGAAATACAGAACCGCCTCTATAATGAGATCGCATCTGTGTGTCCGAATAAAGAGCTGCCGACCACAGAACACCTGACAAGGATGCCCTACTTGAAGGCTGTCATCAAAGAAACTCTCAGGTGAGAGAAATCCATCCTAGTCCACACCCAAACACTTTTTAAAGGAAAACAATGCTTTTTTTATCTTGAAAGGAGTGAAAGAGGTCATTTGTTTACCACGTTATCAAGGAGTGGCCAAACCATACATAAAGCCGTTAAAGTTGGGTAAACTTCTTTAGTAGGGAATCAGATAAACAAACATTATTTTTGTCTTTCCATTTAAAACTCACCTTTAGATAATAAGCCAAGACATAAATAAGCCAAACCACTGGCATATCCACCTTATTTTGCCTGTAAGAGTGGGCGCTACCATTTGTAAATTTTATGGGTCTGGCTTCCGGTCTCATCCGCGTCCATCTATTTTTAGCTATACAAAACAGCTTGTTTTGCTGCTTGATATTGCAAACTGATGTGTTTTACCATGTTATTTTAATGTATTATCTTAAATATGAACACACTGGTTTGTAGTGCAAACAGTTTTGCCATTTACTGCACGTTGTCATTCTTCTCATTATTTCTCTACAGCAGCTAATGAACCGGAAGTCTAAGTTTTCCACCTATTAGATTGCTTTATTAAAGGGGTCATCGGATGCAAAATTCTCTTTTACATGTTGTTTGAACATAAATGTGTGTTGGCAGTGTGTGTACACAACCACCCTATAATGATAAAAATCCACCCAGGAGTATTTTTTTAATCCCTATGAATAATTTCCCCTTTTTCAAATCAAGCCATTCTCTGATTCTTGGCTGTGTGACATCACACAGACCAAGGCCGCTCCCACGATGGTTGACTGACACTGCTGTCTTACCTTAGACCCATCCTGAGTGAGCTGTAAACTATCCAACCGCCATTTTTTCAACATTGAAGCAGAGACGTAAACAAGAACGTCTCCTAAGCGATTGAGGTGTTGTGTTGCTGGATGTAATGAAGATGTAGAGAATTACTTAGTTTTTGAAGGGAATGCACCCCCCGATCTATCTAAATGCATCTATGTTTGCGCGAATACAGGAGAAGTGAGTATAAGGGTTTTATTATGCATCTTTGCAAATCGCCTTTCTTAATAATGTGCTAGTTAGCAAGTTTCGCGGCTAAAGTAAACCGGACAGTTTATCACCCAGGGTTGCCAGGTTTTCACATGCATTTATAGTAAACTAAAATATACTTTAACATCATTTTTTTATTGAAACTTGTTTGCCCTTTGTTTGAATATATTTGTAATTATGCATTTGTAATGATGAAGTTGCAATTTACTTTTAAGAGTCTGAAGTACACTACAAGTGCATATTAAGCACACTTTTTTTTTTTTACAAGGGGAGGGATGTATAAAACTACTGTAAAAAAAAATATTTGTTGAGTCAACTTAAAATAATTTTTTACTTTGCTGCCTTAAATAATTTTTTTTTTAAAGATTTATTTTTGGCCTTTTTGCTTTTATTACAATAGGACAGATCATAGCTGACAGGAAGTGAAGTGGGAGAGAGAAGGGGGTGGTATCGGGAAAGCTTCTCGTGCTGGGATTCAAACTTGGGATGCCCGAAGCGCAATGACGCTGTATGTTGGTGTGCTGCCCACAAGGCTATCGCCATCGACCTGCTGCCTCAAAATTTTAAGTTTGTCAACTCAATTAAGTTTAGTCAACTTGAAATGTTAAGTTGTACTAAGTGACAACTTAGATATTTGAGTTGACTAAACAAAGAATTTAGTGAGTAAAAAGTAAAGGGAGTAAAAAGTAAATGGGACGGGTCGTCACCCAGGGTTGCCAGGTTTTCACAACAAAACCTGCCCAATTGCTACTCCAAACTAGCCCAAAACTAGCCCATTCGCATTTTGGAAAGGGTGACCTGGTAAAAATCACATTCTGGGGGGTAAAATACACATTTTTTGGCAGGGTTCCCCTGGTAAACTTAGCATTCCAGGGGCTAAATATCACATTTTTGAGGTCGCTTTAACCCATGGATGTGAAAAACAACCCGTGGGAACAGTTTTAAAGTAGCCCAATTCCGCGGGAAAACCACAGACTTGGCAACACTGTCGTCACCCCACAGATGAGAGGGGCGGAGTGAGCAGAGCTCAATAGCATTTAAAGAGGCATGCAACAAACAAGTTGCTGTGAAATAAGCTGATAAGAGTAAAACGGTTTTGTTTTACACTACCATTGAGAAATTTTAACCAAAGTATGTTATAGACTTTTCATTAAGACCCTAAAGAATCATATGAGCATTCAATGACCGCTTTAACGTCCACACTTACCCCAACCCTAAACCTACCCCTTACAATAATGCAAAAACAGTAATCATTGTTGTACAGTGTTTAATAAATTAATAAAGTTATCCAAGATTGTTTAAATAAACATGAATTAGAACAAGTATAACTCACTAAAGTATACCATGTTTCATGTAATTGCGCAATCAGTGATTCAACATCGATAAGATGTCAATAAAACAGCATGTAAACAATGTCATATTGGGTGTCATTTACCTTAGGAACAATTAATCGCATCCAAAATAAAAGTTTTTGTTTACATAATATATTTGTGTGTTGTGTATATTTATTATGTATATATAAATACAGACACATTAAATATATATTTTAAAAATATTTAGGATGTATCCTGTTGTTCCTGGTAATGGACGCCTGACTGTGGAATCAGACATAATTGTGGATAACTATTGGTTCCCTAAGAAGGTAACCACACAGATACACACACAGCTCAAAATATCTATTGAAGCATCTAATAAAATGATTAAACATCTAATAGCCTAAATTCATCCAGTATTTATGTGTTTTCTCTCTCGTTCTCTTTACAGACACAGTTCCATCTCTGTCATTACGCTGTTAGCCACGACGAGAGTAATTTCCCTGAACCGGCACGTTTTGTTCCAGACCGCTGGTTGAGAGACAACCCGTCTCGCTCTCAGCATCACCCCTACAGTTCAATCCCGTTTGGGGTTGGTGTTCGGGCATGTGTGGGGAAGAGGGTCGCAGAGCTGGAGATGTACTTTGCCCTAAGTAGAGTGAGTCTGACGCTTCCACACTATCTACAAGTTCAATTTCACACCCATTAGTCCAAATATTCTGTTTGACCAAGAACAAAACCAAAGAAAAAAATCAATCTTGCTTGTCTGTTGATTAATCAAATTTAATGAATCTTTATCTTGATCCCTAAATTCCGAAATTGACCTTGCTGTTTTTTCTTGACTTGTGAGCAACTAAACATTATTTGTATCTCACCCGCCATCAAGTAATCACAATTTGATATATAACAAAGTCTCAGCCTTCAAATTCTGTCAGTTTTATAACAAAATACCATTTTGACAGTTTAAACAACAAGTGAACCTGATCATTAGTCCTCTTTAGTACTAGTTTTGGTATTAAGTAAACATAAATGAGAACCAGAAGGTACAATATGTTGAAAGACAGAGTACAAAACTCACTAAAATATACCATGTTTCATGGAATTGCTCAATCAGTGTTTCAACATCCAAAAGATAACAGTAAAACAGTATGTAAACAATGTCATACTGGGTGACATTTGCCTTAGGGACACCATAAAATGTCCATAGTTCAATAGTTACTAGAAAAATGTTTTTTTGCTAAAAATATGCACTATATTACATTCATTTCACTACCTGATCAACCCATCCATTTAAAAATACAAAAATTTAGATTTGAAAAAATCATACATTTAGATTAGTCTTTTTGTTTTTCATTTTTTTAAAAATCAGATTTCATTCTGTTTCAGAACTGAGAACTGAATTTAGTCATGTGTGTCTAAACATTTCACTTTTGAAGCTGATGATTAAACTTCAGTAGCCTCACTCTTGTTATCTCTCTCACTGTCATTAATTTAACCCTTTACCCTTTTACCCTATAGCTGATGCAACATTATGAGGTCAGAACGGAGAAGGGAGCCCCATCGATACAGCCCAAAACCAGAACCCTGCTCATTCCCTCCAAACCCATTGATCTTAAGTTCATCCCTCGGGTTTGAGACCAGCGAGCTCCAAGGAAATTGCTAATCAACATCATTATTCTTTATTCAAATCAATTTGCCTTAAATGTCTGAGGGGCCCTACCCACAAACCTGTTTCTGTGAAATGCTGTGCAAGGGAATTTAGGGTAGAAGGTAAAACTGGGCCAGCTTTTAAAATAAATTGCAACTGAGCTTTAATATTATAAGACGTATTTACAGCTGTTTAAATTGCCTGGGTTGCATTATTAAAAAAGAATTTGCAAATGGTCTAAAAAGACTTAACAGAGAGCTCTTGCAAAGTCACTGTTGCTCTTTAACAGTCTGAAGGGAAAGCAGGAGAGAGACAAGAACATAAAGACCTTCTGTTCATGTGATGGTGGCAATGACTCAAGCAAAAAGAATGCTTTTTTAGAAATGTTTTCTGATGGTATTTTTTTAAACTATGCTACATTTGCTGTTTTTTCATTTAATATTCATATCATGGCATTTGTTCAAACTTTAATCAAAGGACATCCTTTTGAAATCTACTTGGAACTCATTTGAAATTTCATCTAGAAACAGGATAAGCTCGAAATAGCAGTATATGTAAATAAACCTGTTGCCAGACCACATACATGTTGATTTGCATCTGTGTTTTTTCGTTCCAAAAATACACAGACTCATTTTTACACAAACACTTACAGTAAAACTTAAAATGAACATAAACAGAAAGAAAATAAAAAAGAAAAAATGCAAAAGAAAAAAGCTGCCAAGGCAGTAGTTCTCAAAATTCACAAAAATTGCGTAAACAACAACAATAATGACATAAACATAATTACAAAAAAAAGTTACTAAATCTAAATGTTACTAAAATTACCCCTGAACCTGTTCTTGTGTCTAAGAAGAGCAGTTTCAGTTTTTCAGTTGAACTGCAATAATATTACCACAAGGACATTGACTACAACTATAAGAGTTAAGTGCATGCGGTTTTCTGTTGCTCAACAGTTGTTAGCCATATCAGTTTCTGAAGTGCTTTGGACGAGTGGTAAAACTCTTGAGAAAGAGAATCAGACGGGTGATTCTTGTCACGTAGTACCTGTAGTACATTCCATTTTACGTGTAAGCCTGTTCTAAAGTAAAATTCTAAGTATGCAAGATTTTGCCCTAACTGTTCAAGTTAAGACACCTCATGCATTCTTTATTTACCTCAACTTTACAAAATCAGCGAAGGAAATAAAAAGCCAAAACCATTGAAGGCACAGGAGTTGGCTTATATTAAGGCGGTATCTTTTAACCTTTTTTTTTTACATCTTGATTTTTATTAACGTGCTTAATGTGTTATCCATACTCTCACAAATACAGCAATGATTAATAATAAATCTATTTTTGAAAAAGCTTTTTCTGTCATTCCATAAGCTTTGTAAATGCTGAAATAAATGGCTTTCGTTAAAATTGTCTGCCTCTCTAAATGTTATCATTAATTATTTATTAAACAATTTTTGATGTTATTTACATTCTCTAACAAGCTTTTAGTTGTTGCAAAACTGAGAAATCCTGGCCCCTTGTGGTGATTTTGTATACTACAGATGGATGTAATTCTACGCACCAAACAGGAACTGCAATTTGTCCAATAATGCTAATAGTGGAGAGGGAGTATTTTTGTTTTAATGAAATCATTTTAAGAAATCACTAACATTTGAACGCAGAGTGTTTCAATACAACTTAGTTTTGTAATATCTGGGTCGCTAGTGATGCAGAGATTACAAAAAATTACATTAAAATCAGTGTCGGGAAGAAAACAAAAATTGCAGTGTCTTAAACTTTTGTTTTCCCCGATTCATCAGCTACAAATGTCTTGTTATAAAGCACTACACTAATGTATAAAGTCCAGAGAATGCTACACTACCACCATGAGTACATACATTTAATTTCTCCCATTAATTCTAATAATAATGGAGAGAATTTTAAAACTGGTAAATATTAAACATAAAATAATATTGTTATAATAATAATGATAATAATAATAATACAATACACTCTAAAAATGCTGGGTTATTTGGCAACCCAGTGCTGGGTAATTATTGGACAGAACACATGCTGGGTTGCCTCAAAAAATATACCTTAAAGGAATCAGACATTCCTTTGTTTTCTGTTGAGGTAATTAAATATTTAACTTTTTTTTGTTTTTAATTCTGATGCATGAATTATTAACTCACAAAGCAAAAAGAAATCTATTTCTTTTTACTTCAAATGAATATAATAATTCCAAATATTTTTAATTATGCATTTTCAAGTTTGAATTGTAGGTTCAAGCCGAATAGGTAACAATCTTACCTGGTTTGGCTCTACCTCCACATCTCTGCAGTTGCACTGGTCAACCTGGCAGTCATCGTGGACTTGAACTGCCATCTAGTGGTTTGAATGCAGCATCACCGTAAAGCAAAGGTTAACAGTTACCGTTGTAGAAATGAATTCATCATTCTCGCTCCATTCATTTTTATACCTCAACTGAGATGATGAGAATAGTATGGAGAAACAAAATATGTAAAAATAAAATAGCTTTTGTTAGCCCCTTTCACACATGCAGTTGTTAAATTACCGTTAAGAGATCATGTGAGAAGAACAAGACCTTTTCAAAAACACTGGTAAATTCGTTCCAGCAATTTTTCAGTAAGCTACCGGTATGATGCTGTGTGTGAACTAAGCGGCAACCTCCCGGTCTCCCTCTTGAAGCCAAAACGGAACTGACTAAAACTGCAATTCATCGACTGGCCGCTAGAGACTGGCTCAAAAAGGGAGTCAGTACCATAGACTACCCATGTTAAAATGTCTTTACAGCAGAAAAAAATGTTTACAGCCTGGTACAAAAAGTGGTTTTGGTCTATATAGCTAATTTTGCCCTTCATGTCAACTGTGAGAGGGGTGAATTTTTTTAGAACTCATCCGTTTAAATTATATTAGGCCTTAAAGTTCTGAATAGGGCGTCGCCACTTGAGTGACAGGTGGATTGCCGCTGCTGTCACCCATGTCCCGCCTCTTTGCCCATTTTCGATTATCCGGGAGTGACGTGCAGTGACGCGATTCCAAGATGGCGACATCCGACTCCCGCCCACTAGTGATGGGAAGTTCGGATCATTTTACCGACTCGGACCTTTGAGTCTCGTTTCTGCAAAATGAACGAATCTTTTTTCGAGTCATTTCGTTCATTTTAGCAAAATATAATTAAAATGTTACCTGTTGCCTCCCTAACACATCTACTGTTTACACAAACGTTGATCACACTTCAAACAAAACAAAACTATAATGCTATAAGAAACAGAAAATATTAATTCATTGTTAACCTGGGTCTTTAGTCTATGATTCGCTCACCTCGCCTCTTATTTGACAAGTTCTCGGTTTTGAGTCGTTCGTTCACCAATTAGCTTACCAACGCAGTCTGAGCCGGAAAAAGAATTGATTAGTTCATCTCTCGAGTCTTCTGGTTTGAGTCGTTCGTTCATCACGTCACAGCTCCATAAGTTTAACCTATGCAGTCTGAGCCGGAAAGAGAATTGATTAGTTCATCTCTCGAGTCTTCGGGTTCGAGTAGTTCGTTCATCACGTGACAGCCCCATAAGGTGAACGAACGACTCTAAAAACCCGAAGACTCGAAACAGGTGAACTAATTCCAGTACAGAACCTAATAGGATGTTGCGCATGCGCGACTGAACGAATCACTCCCCGAGACGACTCGTTCGTCACGAGTCACATTAAAGATTCGTTCAAAATGAACGAATCGTTCAAGAACGACCCATCACTACCGCCCACTAAATGCTTCAAAAATGCTCTTCAGAAACCTACAGGTGACGTGACGGACACTACGTCCATATTTTTTTTTACAGTCTATGGTGTGAACGCAGAATGAAGATTACTGGTATGAGCACGAACAAGTTCAGAACGCGCTAATATTATACATCTCCTCTGGGCCGCTCATAACATTCTGACGTGATGACGCATGTACTCCATTCTGTGTAGTTCGGTTTGAAGTCGTTGGTCTCTGGGGCAAACGCGTTGCGTGAATGTTAATGTCTGACACAAAAATGAAAACAAAAAACAAACAAACAATGAAAACAGTGTCTATGTTAGAGCTGAAGATCTTTGCCCGAACCCGATGAAACTCGGCTCGGGCTTAATTTATATCATTTTACACGGGCTCGGGCCGGGCTCGGGCTTTCGCTCTGGCTTGCGCCGGGCCCTGTCGGGCCTAACTTTTAAGGCCCGATTACAGCTCTAGTCTATGTATGCTGCTCCATGTTTACAAACACAACACCAGGAGGCTCGGCAGCAGGCCATTTCTGGTTAATGACGTCACAATTTACCAGTATATTGAAACACGTGTAAATGGCGCATTACCCGTAAAAAGACAGAACGTCTTTACCTGTGTGAACAGCGCATTTTTGTATTTACCGGTAAAGTAGTTCAGGTAATTGCAGGGCACTTTACTGATATTACATTGTGAAATGGGCTTATATATTGTGTTGCTAATACCAATCTTCACATCAAGTTATAGTACGTTATATCAAATCCATAAATCCTACACGTTAATCAATTTTCCCCCATATTGTTTTAAAGGGGTCATCGGATGTTAAGTTCACTTTTACATGTTGTTTGAACATTAATGTTTGTTGGCAGTGTATGTACAAATGTACCATATAATGATAAAAATCTATGAAGTGGTTTTTAATTGATCTGTAAAAATAATATCCCCTTTTTCAAATCGAGCCATTCTCAGATGCCTGTCGTTGTTGCGTCACACCCACAGAGGCCGCTCCCACGATAGTTGATTGACATTAGCATCTTACCTAAGATCAGTTGTAACAGTCCAACCTCCATGTTTTGATGCCGGAGCAGGGATGTAAGTTAGACAAGAATTGAGTGATCGAGGTGTTGTGTTGTTGGATGTAACAATGAATGTAGTGGTCGTTATTTACTCCCAACATCTGAGCAGCTGAAGATGGATTATGTTTGTTTGTGAAGGGAATGCGCCTCCCGATCTACATATATCCGTCTATGTTCGTGCAAATCATTTGTGATCCAGCTTCACTTACAGCAGAAGTGAGTATAAG
Source organism: Labeo catla (assembly GCA_012976165.1). Classification (NCBI taxonomy): domain Eukaryota; kingdom Metazoa; phylum Chordata; class Actinopteri; order Cypriniformes; family Cyprinidae; genus Labeo; species Labeo catla. The sequence continues at coordinate 1,219,625 of VONZ01000080.1, forward strand.
GGGTTTTTTTTATGAATCTTTGCGATCGCCTTTTCGAATAATGTGCTAGTTAGCAAGTTCAGCAGCTAAACGTGGCTATACATGGCTAAAGTAAACAGGCTCTTCACTCCACAGAGAGAAGAGAGGGGCGGGGCGAGCAGAGCTCATTTGCATTTAAAGCAGCCTCGACCAGAATGGGATGATTTTTGCAGAGCTGATTTTGACAAGGTAAAAAGGGTGTTGTTTTACACAACCATTGAGAATTTTTAACCAAAGTATATTATAGACTTTTCATTAAGACCCTAAAGAATCATATTAACTTGTGAAAAATGGGCATCCGATGACCCCTTTAATAATGGAAAAAGTACTCCCTTTGTCTTACTGTGGATGTTACCATGCATCACTGGAACAGCAATGATTGTGCATTTTTCGTATTTTAAATGATTGTTCCACTGCTCTGCTGAATCATCAGAAAGAATTTTCACAATTTGTTACACTGTTCATATATCCTCCTATTGCATGTAAAAAAACATAAGTAACAATTTGCTTTTCTTTGGGAGTACTTGATGTTATGTTTACTGTAACATGCGCATACAATACTACTGTAATATTGAGACTTATTAATACTATTTAAAAAAAAAATATAGACTGAAATAGTATATTTACCATGTAAGCACAATACTTCTGTAATAACTGTATAGATGCAATTCAAATGAAACAAAATGCGTAATTTCCAAGATGAAAAATTGTCAGCTTTATTATGAACAACATTCCAGAGTTTAACAAGTGAAATACCTGCTAGAATTATTTTTTTTACGTTTATTTACACGTATATCTGAGATCTGAACGCTGACAGCAGAGACTACTCTTCAGAAATCAACAACATCCATTTTTAATCGACTAATTTGAGTAAACATCTGTTCTGATATGATTCAGATGATAACTTATTACATACTAAATCTGATGATGTCGAATGTAAAAATCAGTGGGTTGTGTTTTGGAGGCAGTGCAGACTACCAGGGGTTTAGTTTATGTTTTTTTTTTCTTGAGCCTGACAGGAATAGAGGGACCGTTTTCCTCTGCTGTGTATCTATTATGGCAATGTCAAAAATATTATGTACAAATTTAAAATGATACAGAATAATACATTTAAATCTTTAGTTACAAGTACAGTTATGAGCATTGTGACGATTGTGATATTGCACAACTTGCCGTCATTGCGATACTATTTGTTGGAAAAGTGCAGAATACTTTGTACAGAACACTGAGCTGGTTGACAGAACTGAAAGAAAACAATAAATGTGCCACGCCTAATAGCTGTAAAAATAAGACACTTAGGGAAAAAAAACCCTTTGCAAAAATAAAATCTCAGTAAAAGAAAATATACACAGTGTGCAAATGACTTGGCATAGACAGACAGGGAAAAAAGGGAGAGCCCCATTTAAAAACAGTCCGTTGCGCGTAATGGAGCATGTTGATGAGAAAGGACGACGTTAACATCCATACACATCCACACGTAATTCACTGACAAATTCACCTCAGTTTCCTCTCTATACAACACAATCTTTTTTTAAATTATTAGCAATATAATATATTTTCTTCAACTTCCTTTTTTATTTTTTTTTCTATAGATTGTTTTTTTTTTTTGCCCATATTGACTATGGCAGATGATATCGCACCATTTTTTGCAGCGTGCATCTTTAGTTCTCAACTGTACGGCGGCAGGGGAACGGGGCGGGACTTCCTGTTCTGACTGACCAACAGTAGCTTAGCAGGAGGTTGAGTGGCATGACTTGGCATGCTTTCCCAGAGTAGGCTGGTGAAACGGAATGGTGAAGGTGAGTAGTGGTTTTATTCCGAGGTGTTGAGGGGGGCGTGGCTTTACCGGGTCGAGGAGAGCACATGACCCGGTACCCAGCCCTCAGCAGCAGGTGATTGGCTATTTGCAGGTCGGTAAACCAGGCACATGTTCTGCTGATTGGACGCCAAGATCTGTACCTTCTCACCAACCACCACGCAGATCTCGTCCTCCTTCACGGCGTTGTAATCCTGCGTCACTAGCACCGATGACAGACCGTTACACTCCCCCTCATCCAGCTCCTGGAAACACAAAAATGAAACATCTGAATATCACAAAACATGAGACTTAAACTTTCTGATCAAGAGTCTACAAATTAATTGAGCTGGGTTGAAAATATTGATTTTAATGCATTCTCATTTTAATACCATTCTTAAATCCCAAGAATCGATCTTATGTCTATGCTGTTTTCAGCTGACGCATGATTAAAACTTCACCAAAGATTATTTGTAGCTCACCTCTCATCCAATAAATCACAATAGGCTTTATGCTTTATTACTTTTGATATGAGACAAAGTCTCAGCTTTCAAATTCTGCCAATTTCATAATGAAATTCAAACAATAAATATAGTTATACAGTTTATCACACTTTAATGTGATGTGATAGATTGCTGCTCAATGTATGACATAGGATGTATGTGTAGCGGTGAAAATACGCTAATCTTGTGAGAACCAAGTTTTGCTTACACCAAATGAAAACCAGTCTCCTCTTGGCTTACATCAAAATCCTCCGACATTTTACTCTTACAAATCCTCGTTTTGTACTTATAATTTATGACTGGTGTTTTGTTTTGCTCTCTCCTCTGTTTTGCCACTTTCTTGTGTATGTGAATAAGACTAGAGATTACGGTTTATAAAGCTTTTAATATGGATATTATGATATTATTATAATATGATATTTTTTTCTTACACAAACGCATTGATTCTCTTAAGGAGGCCTTTATTAACCCCCTGGAGCCGTGTGGAGTACTTTTATGATGGATGGATGCACTTTATTGGACTTAGAAATCTCAACAGCCATTCACTGCCATTATAAAGCTTGGAAAAGCCAGGATGTTTTTAAATATAACTGTGATTGTATTCACTTGAAAGAAGGAAGTTATATACACCTAGGACAGCTTGAGGGTGAGTAAATCATGGGGTGATTTTCATTTTTGGGTGAACTATCGCTTTAAGTGGCAACTAAACCAGTTAAGGTAAACTGATCATCTCTTTCTCTTTACTAATAGTTGCAGCACAAAATAAACAACAGAAGGTATGTTGAAAGATACAGTACAACTTACTGAAATGTATCATGTCTCAGGCAATTGCTCAATCAGGGTTTCAACAGCAGAAATACATATATGATGTTGCTCAATGTTACATTTGCCTATAATTAGCTAGAAAAATAAACTCTGGAAACTCTAGAAAGAGCATTTTAAACCCATTATCAAAAACAAGTTTCTATGATAGCCACCATTTAAAGGTTTATATTTTGAAGCATGAAATTTATTCTATTTAGCCTATTTACATTAAGTGCAAATAGCTTGCCTTGTTGCCAGAGGCTATTTACGCTAACTCCGCCCACCATCGTGTGAGTGGGCTAGTCAACACTACAAAAGACGATCATTGAAACCATCAGCTCCAGTGGCGTAGATGGTAAAGTGCGTGCTGTAGTCTTTTTGATCCGACCGACCCAAATTCTAAACAGCCTTTTCCTGAACTTTTTTTTTCTCCCTTTTCAAATCTCATATCACATCAGAAATGCATTAATTTTCAATTATAAAGTAAATCATCAAAAAGTTGAAAATAAAGTATCGGGTAGGGTTAGGGTGTAGGTAGGGTAGGTATATTGTCACAATAAGGTGACGTCCATTTAATAATTTGAATTAGAATGAAAATTTACACTCAATATGTTATTATTGCATACTGTTTTATTATGTACTACAATACTGAGGTGCAGATAATTGCCACTATTTGCAATAAGTAGTATAAAAAGCTGAAAATCCTGTCTATAGCTATTTGCACTTAGTATAAATAGCATGTCACTAAAAAATACTGCTAATTTTCACTTGGTGTAAATAGAATTCATTGCTGTTTGCACTTAAATAGAATATTTTCAATCGCAGTGCAAATAGCCGCTGTATATTTCCTTGAAACGTTTCTATTCAAAACAGTAGCTAACATAAAACAATCAAATCAAAGTTGCAACTGAATTGAATCACAAGCTTGTGAACTGTGGTCAAAATGTCAGTCAAACTTTACAAATTATATATATTGCCTTCAATGCATGTTCTTCAATCATATGGTCAAACACTTCAGACAAATCAGGACAAAGCTTCACACAGACAAAAGTCTGTTCCTCACCATCTCAGGTCAACCTTGACCTGGCATGAGTAATAAATAGCTGGGTGAAAAGCTTAGACATTTAAAAATAAAAAGTAGCAAGCAGCTTCTTCAGTCTGGAATTCAGTGACAGTGTGATTTATTAGCGACACAGAAAAAAGCAGGGTGTGCCAAGGCCAAGATACAAGCTCACCAGAGAGAGAGCGAGAGAGACTGTGGTGAGAGGAGAACAAGAAAGACAGAAAGCGAGAGCAGAACAGAAGAAAGAGACCCTGTAGAGAGGAGAAACAGGTACAGAACACAGGCAGAGCTGAAAAACTAGGCCATTCCCCCCACTAAGAATAACTAGCAGGCACCTCTCCTCCCCTCAAAGACAATTAGAGTGGAACTTCACAGCACTGCAGCACGGACACATCCAGTTCAGCGAGGAGACGCATGCACGGACCGCAGCGACTAGTGTAGCGTGAACTAATTACGTTTAATTACATCTATCTGGCCTGGATGAAACGCTAATTAAAATGATCTGGATAACTAATTGATTAGGTTAGATTACACAATCCTGTTTAAGCACAGAATGCTGTTGAGATAATTGGTCTCCTGTCACACAGGCTGATTAGGGTGCTTTCACTCTAGAGCTTTTGGTGTTGACGTCAGTTTGACGTCACAGTTAGGTTTGAAAGTATTGAAAACGATGGTCAGGGCTTATAAGCTTTTTGAGGCTAAAGACCCTAAAATATGATGAGCCCCCTTAAAATATATAAAAGCAGCTACACTACAATTCAAACGTTTGAGGTCAGTAACATGTGTCGTGTTACTCGTGAATGCACGTCAAAGACTGACACAGAAGAGAAGAAATTGCTGAATAAAGTTATTTTTGTTTTCTTTATGCACAAAAAGTATTCTCATAGCTTCATAATACTATAATACACTTACCTGAATAAGGTATTTCACATAAAAGATGTTTACATATAATCCACAAGAGAAAATAATAGCTGAATTTATAAAAATGACTCTGTTCAAAAGTTTACATATACTTGATTCTTAATACTGTGTTGTTACCTGAATGATCCACAGCTGTGTTCATGAGTCACTTGTTTGTCCTTAAAAGTTAAACTGCCTGCTGTTCTTCAGAAAAATACTTCAGGTCCCACAAATTCTTTGGTTTTCCAGCATTTTTGTGTATTTGAACCTTTTCCAACAATGACTGTATGATTTTGGGATCCATCTTTTCACACTGGACAACTGAGAGACTCATACGCAATTATTACAGAAGGTTTAAATACTCACTGATGCTCCAGAAGGAAAAACTATGCATTAAAAGCCAGGGGGTGAAAACTTTTAGAATTTGAAGATCAAGGTAAATTTAACTTATTTTGTTCTCTGGGAAACATGTAACTATCTTCTGTAGCCTCTTTAGGACAAACAAGGGACTCATAAACAACTATCACTAAACAAAAAAAAAAAAACAGCTGTGGATCATTCAGGTAACAGTATTGAGAATCAAGCGTATGTAAACTTTTGAACAGGGTCATTTTTATAAATTAAAAACTATTATTTTCTCTTGTGGACTATATGTAAACGTCCTTTATGTCAAATAACCTATTCAGGTCAGCACTAAATAAACAATAACATGCATTTTGTATAAAATAATTAACATTTTGCAAATTCTGAAATTTGGATGTAAACTTTTGACCTCAACTGTGTTACAGGTGAATGTCACAGACTATTTTAACGATGTCCACACTACCTTTCTAGGCCATAAAACGTTTCAGTTGCGCTGCTGTCTATGCAGGGTCAGAAAGCTCTAGGATTTCATTAAAAATGTCTTTATTTGTGTTCCGAAGATGAACGAAGGTCTTACGGGTTTGGAACGACATGAGTGTGAGTAATGACAGAATTTTCATTTTTGGGTGAACCATCCCTTTAAATGATGTGAGATTTACATAATATTTTGAATCATGCTCACCTCCTCTGCATGTTTATTGGGCTTGTGGACGGGGCTTCCATTGGGGGCAGTGTTTGGTTTGAGGGGGGTGGAGGGGTGAGAGGAAGAGGAACGGCTGCTATTGGACAGCTGTCTGCTCAAAGAACCTCCACTCTCTTTCTTCTGGTACTCCTGTGGGTTCTGGAGAGCTGGTGAAAAATAGATGAGGAGCAGGTTATGAATAGAAACCAACGAATGAAAATACCAACTTCCACCCTCCTGATGTGCTCACCTGTGAGGAAGTTGATTTGCATGTCCAGCAGTTCTCGGATGCTTTGGACCCACTCTTTCTTGATGTCAATGTTAGCGGCCTGTAGTGTCAGTCGTTCAGATGAACCGCGACATAACAGCACAAACTTACAGGGGTCGCTCTCCACATGTTCCTCCATGCTCAGGTAGCTCACCTGCACAGGTCAACACACAAAAAGTTACATAACATCAAACAGACTTTATTTTTTACTGAACCTGAATTAGCTTGTGCTGAATGTACCTTGATGCTCTTTTTAAACTGGTACCCTGGTGTTGACGAGCCTTTCCGAAGCAGCTCGCTGAAGATGACGATCTGTTCGAAGAGGAACACTCTGCGCTCTTTACTGCGGGACAGGACGCCAGAGTCCTGCTCTGTCACAAAGAATGTGTCCTGCTGCAATAACTTTCCCTGAGCTGTCAACTTCCCCTGTGCAAAAAAACATCAGCAATCATCAAAGTACTGATCCATACTGTACATTTTAGTACATCACCTGATATGCTAAGAAAGTCAAGGTTATGTACTTCTGTTTCTGGGATTTTTCACCACTGCACCTCAGACAAGTTGCTTGAATTTTTTGGAAGAAGATATGACTGTAGAATGCAATGTTTTATCTCACAATTTAACTTTTTTCTAGTAATAGCAATCCTAAAATGTAAGATTATAAACTTTTTTATTGCAAACGTACACTTTGTAATTTTGAAGTGAGTTCATATCTTGCATTTTTGACTTCTCCGAATTCTGAGTTTACATTTCACAATTTTGACTTTTTTTCTCAGAAGTTTGACTTTACATCTCACTATTCTGTTTTTTTTCAGTCATGGAATAAAATATAAAAAATGCAATTGTGGTATATTGAGTGCATATCTTCCAATTTGGACTTAACACTACCAGTCAAAAGTTTTTGAACAGTAAGATTTTTAATGTTTTTAAAGAATTCTCTTCTGCTCACCAAACATGCATTGATTTGATCCAAAATACAGCAAAAGCAGTAATGTTGTGAAACATTTTTACTATTTAAAATAACTGCTTTCTATTTGAATATATTTTACATTTTTAATTTATTCCTGTGATCAAAGCTAAATTTTCAGCATCATTACTCCAGTCTTCAGCATCACATGATCCTTCAAAAATGATTCTAACATGCTGTTCAAGACATATTTTATTATTATTATTATTATTATTATCAATATTTTAAAGCTCAGTACATTTGCTTACAGAATGCTTTAAATTGATCCAAAATAATGATAAAGATGATAAAGACATTTATAATGTTACAAAAGATTTCTGTTTTAGACAAATGCTGATCTTTGGATCTTTCTATTCTTTAGAGAAACCTGAAAAAATTCTGTTTTCAGCATAATAGTAATAATAATAAATGTTTTTTTGAACAGCAAATCAGAATATTAGAATGTTTTTGAAGGATCTTGTGACTGGAATAATGATGCTAAAAATTCAGCTTCATTTTAAAATATATTCAAATAGAAAACAGTTATTTTAAATAGTACAAATATTTCAAAATTTGACAGTTTTTGCTGTACTTTGGATCAAATAAATGCAGGCTTGGTGAGCTTCTTTAAAAAAAAATACAAAACTTTCGTCTGGTAGTGTAAACTTAGGATTGCAATTATCTTTTTTATTTTTATTTTTTATCCCATAGCATAGCTTCCATACTTTGAGACCTTTATGTTATCTTTAGGTAGCAGTTTATAATTTCTGGATGCAGTTTGTACAGTTTTTGAGGAAATTCCATAAACTACTTCATTAGTTTGTTAGTCTATTTTGTTATGCTGCACAATAGATGCACAAAAGTCAGTTGAGTTGAATTTACATTATGAATAAAACTTGCTATTCGAAAATAAAGTAAAAATAAAAGTTATTTGCTTATATGTTCCTGTTGCTAAAGTCTAGCCTCAAAGCTTACAGCTGATTGGTCTGTTGGCAGTGAACATTCCAGTTTAGACAGATTCAAGTTGTTGCTACACTGTCAGTATAAACCTGGGCGTTAGCATAATGACAGACCTCTATTATTACAATAACAGATGTGTCATGTTGCTTTGAGAAATTATAACTCTCAGTGTAATTTTACATCGGCATATACTGCTTTTGGCAGTCAACCAATTGTAGCACACCTTTGTAACTACATTTGCAATTGTAATAATTATAGTTATATTAAAAAACAATTTGTGGTTTGTTTACTTCAGAATCAAACTCTAATTTCATGAGGTGTTTCTGTTCTCGGTGAGAGGTGAGTTTACCTCGTAGCCCTGCAATCGTCCAAGATTCATCATGTCGTTACACTGTTTGGGCACCAGGGACATCAGCTCAACTGCTTTCTGCAGGACAGAAATTGCAGACCAGCAATGTCAATACATGAAAGGACATTATGAACAGAAGTGTATGCTGTATATGGAATTTACACATATTCATACAGAATTCCTTAGGTCACCTACCTCTATCTCTTTACAGTCCAGACCTGCTTTAGTGCTGTACTTCAAAAAGTCCTTCAAATAAAACAAAAACAAGAAACTTAAAATACTATAATAATCTGACCATATAACATAGTTACTGTTACTGTATACAGGGTACGACAGAGCACCCCTGCGGTTGGGGCTAAAAGGCACAATATTAACATGATAATTAATAAAAGGCTGACTTTTCCATTTGTTGACATGACATTGTTAGATTCAGATGGTAAATATCATATATTATGTTGGGTGTCCATCTTAGAAATAATCACCATGTTTAGAATGAAACTATCATATTTAAAAACATGATATTAATCATATCATATAATAAAATATCATTTGTTGTTACTACTGTAAATCTATATTAAACTATTATAGGATCTCCTTCGATGCTTTTAGAATTTTGTTTCTGTATTTTAAAATATATGTTTTATAGTAACACATTTTAATGACAATATATTTATTGAACAAAACAATTATTATTTTATTTATCAAAATAAGCAGAAAATACAGACTTTGGTAAAGTGATTGTTTTGAACAAGTATTAACTTAAACATTTATAACTAAAATAATGTTTTTTTTATAAAGTATTTGTATTAATACTGTGTGCCTTTTTGGGGTTAAAAGCCCCCCTTGCCACCTCATACATTTAATGAGATTTTTTAACAAAATAAACAACTTGTATTATTTATTTTCGCACAAAATATGTTGCTCCATTAATGTTCAATACAAACATATGTATTTTTCTGCAATCATATTCTTCAGTCACAGTGAAAAGCAAATTTTTTTCTTAGGGGATGTCTTTAGCTCCGTTGTACCCTATATATATATAAAAATGTATTTTGATTTTTTTTATTTTGAATTGAGTGTCTGTTCTTGCTAAAATCTACCCCTCTTCTGCTGAATGGAAATGGAAAGAATGACAGACTGAAGTGACGTTTTTTCCAGTCCCTGTCAAAAAAATAAATAATAAATAACCCCCCTCCCCCCTAGTAAAATCGGGAAAAAAAATACATAAAGACAGGGCCACCACACAAACTGTAATAAACTGAATCAGGACACCGTTCAGAGTGATTTACGAATGTTTTTTTTTTCCTTTCAGGGCTTGCCGTGTAGAACATGTTTATGCGCAGCTTTAGTGAGAATGTATTTACAATTCACTAAACACACACTGTTCCGACTCTTATTTTATTAGTCACTCAAGTGGGTAAGAACCACAGAAAATCACCCAATAAAGAAAAACCATCTGCTAACACCCACACGCTGAGAGACATGTACGTGGGTACAGCCTCCCCGATGCTCCAACGACTATGTAAATGAGGCTTGAAAATTTTAAAGTGATGCTGACATAATGTTTTCTGGGAGTTTTAAGTGTGTTGACATGTCATGGCTAGTGTATTCTGGGTGGTTGCTGTTGCCTCTTTGATGTTCTGGTCCTTATATACACAACCATTTAAAAATTTGGGGTCGATAAAACATTTTTAAAAAGAACTTAATGCTATTATTCAGCTACTATTCAACATATACAAAATTGTATATTTCAAATAAATGCTGTCTTTGAATGCATCAAAGAAAAAATGAATTACAGTCTGTACAAAAATACTTAGAAGCACAACTGTTTTTGATGTGATAATAATAAATGTTTTATTTATTTTTTGAACAAATCAGCATATTATAATGATTTCTGAAGCATCACTGAAGACTGGAGTAATGATGCTGAAAATTCAGCCTTGAGAAGCATATATATTGAAGCCTGTTTCCACCACTTAATAAAAAAGGTAATTGCAACTTTTTTCTCACAATTCTGACATTTTTTTCTCACAATTGTGAGTTTACACTTCGCAGATATAAAAATGCAATTCTGAGGAATGAAGTCAGAACTGTGAGATATAAAAAGGCAATTCTGACCTTTTTTCTCAAAATTGCATGATATAAACTCGCAAGTGCAAGTTATTAAGTCAGAACTACAAGATATAATCTCGCAATTCTAACTTTTTCCTCAGAATTGCGTGATGTAAACTTGTAATTGCGAGTTATAAAGTCAGAACTGCGATTCCAAGACAAAGTCAGTCCGCAATTCTGACTTATATCTTGCAATTCTGAATTTATAACTGGCAATTGTGAGTTTGTCTCACAATTTTGGGCAAAAAAAAAAAGAATTGTGAAGTAAAAAAGTCGCAATTACCTTTTACATTTTTTTTATTCAGTGGAGGAAACGGGCTTCCATACATAAAACATACTGACCCCAAACTTCTGAACAGTGGTGCATGGTATTGTAAGGGTGTAATCATTGTGTAATTCAGTAGGTTATACCTTGAGCAGGAGCTGGTATTTGGTGATCCTCTGGATGGGTTTGATCAGGTAATCACTGATGGACAGTCTGGAGTTTACTTCTTGCTGCACTTCCTGACAGAAACACCAACAACATCATCAGACAGAGCACTTTACGTCAGAGGAGACCGTACTGAGCTGCTCAAATAACACTCACCTCGAAGAATCCGTCATATTCAGCCACGACAAACTCTGAGCGAGGCTTGTTCTGACAGTAGATGACGTACATGTGTAACCTTCTCTCCTGGATAACAGGAGAAGACAATCAAGTGAGGTTTACTACAACACACACACATACACACACATATATATATATATATATATACTTATATAGTTCATTTTGTTGGACTCACATGCTTGATAAACAGCTCAGCTAGTCTGTCATGGTCCTGCAGACATTTCTCTAGTTCACCAAGGAAGAACCTTTGAAAATAGAAACAGAAAACATTTTTTCATGTATAAACTCACCTCACTCAAATCAAATTAGATTCCCATCTGAAATTCAGTCCATTTCCTTTTAGTATGCATCGCTGCTCATAACAACCAGGAAATTTTATGCACAAGTTTTGCATGCTTGATGGTAACTGTTGCATGAAATAATGTAAAAGACTGCAACGGCATTGTGGAGTCAATACACACCACTGTTCAAAATATTTATTTTAATGTTGTTGAAAAAACTCTTTTATGTTCACCAAGGCTGCATTTGGTTGGAAAAAAAAAACAGTAATATTATAAAATATTGATATATTTGTTAAGAAAACAATTTACTACAAATAACTGTTTTCTATTTGAATATATTTTAAATGCAATTTATTCAGCATCAGAATTTCAGAATTTTCAGCATCATTATTCCAGCCTTCAGAGTCACGATTCTTCAGAAATCATTATAATATGGCAATTTGATGCTCAAAAACATTTCTTTATTATTATCAATGTTGAAAACAGTTGTGCTGCTTAATATTTTTGTGGAAATTGGGTTAATTTTTTCTGAATTCTTTGAGGAATAGAACGTTTAAAAGAACAGCATTTATTTAAAATATAAATGTTACTGTAACTGATCAAATTAATGGTAAAATATATATATATATATATATATATATATATTTTTTTTTTATTATTTTTTATTTTAAATAAAATTAATACATTAATTTGATTAACTTGATCAAAAATGCCAGTAACATTTATATTTTAAATAAATGCTCGGGATATATAAATACATATAAATGATGCTTGCTATATATAAACATGTATATATATATATATATGTTTTTTTTTTTTTTTGGTGTGTGTAAATGAATCAGCAATCAAATTTTTAAGCATATAATTTTTTCCCCCTTGTTCATTCTTATAAATCATCCGAGTGCCCTCATTAAATTAATTTATTAGCGTTTTAGCAGCTGTGAAAATCATTTCTAGTCTAGTATTAGGTTTAGTTCAAGAAAATATTTTAATTCCAACAGCTCTGACAGCATACAAATGAAAATGAGATGTGGTTTACTCTTTATGCCAGTCGTAGATTTGATGAATGTTCCCAAATACGATCTTATCCTTCCCCGTCATGTCCTCCGGAACACCTTTTTCCCCAATCCTTTTCATAAAGCCCTGAGAATTAGGAGGAAAACAGACATTTGGAAACTGTATTTCATAATAAAGTTTATTTAATGGTTCTTTGTGGCACTTAGGAATTTAGGAAAAAACTTATCAATAACTATTGTGCATTTACATTATACTTCATGTTCTTCAGAGCACTGTTAAATTTCTGTCTATTAACTATTATATAACATGACCCATGCAAATCAGCTGTTTTGATTGTAAGCATAAATATCACAGATGTTTAAGCAAATGTTGAAATACAGTACAGTCATGACAGGACATAATAATAATAACACACCATAGTTAAATCTGTAACTTGATACATGTGCACCTTTCTGAATGATTTTGCTGTTATCTGTCACATACCTCCACTATGACACCCAGATCCTTCACATAGTCCCTCTCTGTCTGCACCATTTCATTTAACACAAACCTGTGGAGATACGAGAGATGTCAGAATACACTAGAATATCCACATGTTTCAAATAGCACACCAAAATTTAAATCTTTATTTAATGTTGAATTCATTTGGTCAGTCTTTTAGCAGTTTCTCTTCTCCTTGTAAACTGAGACGGGTGCTTACATTCGGCCTCTCATGGCCTTGTTCTTCTGCTCTGTTTCTGGGTCTCTGGGCGTCTGATCAGACGGTGTGACGCTACCCAACACTGGGAAAGAGCCAGGCTCTGGAGTCTGAAAGAGAAGGTGAAAGGAAAGAAAGAGGGAACAATAAAAATCAAAACTGAAAGGGAAAACAGACAATAGAAACAGCTGAAAATTTTGTCATCATTTACTCATCCTCATGTCATTTCAAATCTGTTTAACTTACTTTCTTCTGTGAACAAAACGTTCAAACCGGTTTGGTGAACTGAATAAAATTATTCATTTAAAGGTGACATATCATGAAAATCTGACTTTTCCCATGTTTAGGAGTTATAATCGGGTCCCCGGTGCATCTACCAACCCAGAAAACTTGAAAAAGAACAACCCAGTACATTTTTTTGGTAAGCCTTTCTCCAACCGCTCCTTAATCTGCACGTTTCCACCCATGGCGGCATTTTGACCGCTCTAACGCCATGGCAAAAGTTCAAACAAAGCATGCTAACCGCTCTGTCATTGGCTGCACAGACGAGCACAGAACACTATTTGGAGTCTCAGTCTCAGAGGAGGATTTATTGATTTATTTACTGTATATTACTGCTGCTGCCACACTGATCTTACGTAAACATGCAATTTCTTTCCCAGCTGTTTACCTTCACAGACATAACCGACTGTTTTTGTAACTCATGTCTGTTTTTAACATAAACTTGTGTGTATTTGACAGTTTAAGCGCAATAAGACATGAAAGAGAAATTAGTTTAGTACTCACATGCTGTGTGACAGCCGCTTTCTGTGCGTGCTTCAGATGTCAGACATCAGAAGTTTAAACTAATGGCTTTAAAACGCATGATTTCAGTGCGACATACATGATAATAAACCAAACAGATGTTTTTTTTTTACCAGAGTATCTGACGTACAAGCTGTAAAGTGGCAGCTCTCTTCTGGAAAAGGGGGCAGGGAGCAGCAGCTAATTTGCATTTAAAGAGACATGCACGAAAAACAGTGTGTTTCTGCTTCCAATCAAAATGGGCATTTTCAAAATGATATAATAAATGATCTGTGACGGTCTGTGATAATCTTTCGAGCTGAAACTTTACAGATACATTCTAGGGACATCTGGGACTTACATTACATCTTGTAAAAAATGGCATAATAGGTCTCCTTAAAAGATCTGAATTGGCTGTTTGACTGAAGAAACTAAAAAGAAAGTTGAAAAACTAACAATTAATAAAATAATAAAAATGTAACATTATAATAAGTAAATATGTTTTAAAACTAAACACAATCAAAATAAAACACTAAAAAGATTACTTTTATTTGTTTACCTTCACCTCATATCAACGAATATCAGAGAACTGTAAACATGCAAATTTATTGTTGAATTATTGAAATATTAAAGGTACAATATGTAAGATTTTTGATTAAAATATCCCAAAAACACTAGAACAGTGTTATATATTTTGCTGATTTGTATACTTTATCCCAAATGTTTCGAAGTATGTTTAAAGTTAAGCAATATTAAGCAATTTTAACTAGTGTAGCGGACTGTGTCCTTGCCTCACCTGCCAATGACGTCATACACCCTCAATATTTCTGGTTTTATTTTGTAGAAATCATGGAAACCCCAAAGACGCTTTAATATGTTATGCACTTCATTACACAGGTGATGAACGCACAGAGCTGTCGCATAATAAAAGCTCCGCTGCTATCGAGTCGTTTTTCGAGTTTAGTGAACTGTTTCTTTAACAAACAGGATGAGGAATGCAGAGTTAAAAAAGGAAAAGAGCAAAACAGCAATAAAAAATTTAAGAAAGCCTATGTTTCACCTTCTCCTCCTGAGCGGAGGGGTCCTTGATGATCTCCATTGGGGGAGGAAGGGGTGTGTGTGGTTCGTCTTCAGCTTCTTCCTCTCCTCCGCTGTTCACTCCTCGTCTTCCTCTCTGTGGAGAAACAGAGAAAACATCACACCAGTTTCAATGGATTCTTTAAAACCTCCACTAAAGAGCCGACATCAATCTATCATTCATAACCTCCAACAGCAGGCACACTCCTAATAAAATATGCACCTGTACAGGAAGCTCTTTTACATACAAGCGGTTAAGTAGACTAAAATATGTGATGTTAGGTGCGGTAGCAGATTAAAAGGAGAGTGCATTGCTACGTGTTGTTTGGTATGTGGTACTGTAACAATGCTGGAATGTTGAAACGTTGCCAACTTATGCAAGCATGTTTCTTAAACGGTTAATGGTTAATTGCTGACAGTACCTCTTCGGTGCTGTCTTGGTGCGGCGGTCCCAATTCTACACTCTTACGGCCGTCTCGTTTACGTTGCTTGTTGTTGGGTTTTTTGGCATTAGTGTTGTCGCCCTTGCCGTGACTGAGACGTCGTACGGGGCTAGTGAGCCATTTTTTTAATGTGTTTCCAGTAGTTCCAGAGCGTTTAGGACCCGGAGAACCGGTCGGCAATGATGTCACCGATGGCTGCGGCTGCAGCGATGCGGCGGACTCAGATTTGACCTCTGAACTTCCTACAGGATAGTTTTCTGTTGAACAAAAATGACAGAGAAATTATATAAATATTCACTATACAGAAATCTTATAATAGCAGTAACAGTCAACAAATAGAAGCAATCAAATCCGCCAAACACAATTCTAGTCAGTGAGATTTTTTTAAAGAAATTTTATACTTTTATTTAAGCAAGGATGCATGGAATTGATTAAAAGTGATATTTTAGTATCACTGATATACTACTGTAGTTTTTGTTATTTTGAATTTGATCTTAATATTATATTTACAGTTTTTACTTTCATTTTAGTTAAAGTTGTAGTAACAAAATAGAAGTAGTAGTAACCAAAAGTAAAAGAAATGAATTATTATATATATAATTTCTTTTACTTTTGGTTATCTTCATTTTAGTGAAACTAAACAAAAATAGAAATGCTGGCAACTAGGTGAAATAAACTAATATTTTATTTCAACCAACAAAATGTATTTAATTTATTTTTTAGTGTAATTTATTTCCCAACAAATCAGTTTTTAAGTTTTAGTTTCAGAACTATATAGTTCCTTTAAAAAAAAATCTAAAAATGCTTCTGAAAATATAAATATTAAATGTGTACATTATTGGTATGGTATCCTTTTTTCCAAGAGTAGTTATGGTAATTAAACAACAAAAGATGTATTTTAATTAAAAAAACAGCACACAACAAAAATAATATTGCATTTCAAGCAACAAAATGTATATTTCATTTCAGTGCATTTTATATACTAACAACAAAGTTTGTAATGTTTTAAAACTTTTACATTTCAAGATCTTTTATGCTATCAATCAAATAACCTTAAAAAACTATTATAGTTTCCACAATGATATTAAACAAATTTGATATTCATTAAACAGAAATCCTACACTGGAAGTAACAGACGACCAATAAAAGCAGACACAATATATGACCTAGATATTGGTAAGTAATACCATAAAACCTCAAAACATTCAGAATATGACATAACTTCAGAAAATGTGCATATAATATAGAACTTTGAAATGTTCTTTTACCAGCTCAGAATATTGAAGAAATGTTCACTCCAGCTGAAAACGCACAGAACCAAATCTAACAGCAGAAAGCCAAGAAACCTGAGGACACTAAGTTGGACATCAACCTCTTTACTGAGGTGAAAGGAAAAGCAATTGTCTAGTCTATAGGCTACTAGTTGGTAGGTGACAGATGCAATTGTAGAGTGAAAAAACCAGCTGGACCTGATCTGAGGATAAAGGCATTCTGTAACTCCACATAGCAGGACATCACAACAAAGGCAAACAACACAACCAAGGTACTGCGGAGTTCACAGCATGGGGAATTTACCATAGAAGATCATTTTAAATGTCCCTCAGATAGTCATTTCAAACATCTACCTATTCAACTATCATACTAAAGTACACAATTCAACATGAAGTGATTGGACTGCTTATCAGTCTTGTCTCTGTAAAGATATCTCCAATCTTTCAATTCATGTTACAACTGGCTAAAGAGGCAAACCCAGTTACTTTCAGTTATTATCCAAAATACCACAAGTGCAAAAGGAAAGGGTTTTACATAACTATAGGTGAACAATATGATTCCTGTACAAAAATCTCTAAGTTTGCTTCTGACAATATGAAAATTAATGTGTAAATTAATGGCATGGTATCCTTTTTTCAGAGTAGTTACAGTAATTAAGCAACAAAAAAATATTTTAATTGAAAAACTCACTTTAAAAACCCAACGAAAAGACTAGTTAACCTAGTATACTATATATATATATATATATATATATATACATACTGTATATACAGTAGTCAACATTTGAAATGGATCAAAAAAGTTAATCAAAGTTTAACAGACAAGAACGGGTATTGTTTTGCTTTTACAACAACTTTGATGAAAGGTATTGATCCACTTCAAATGTTGACAACTATACATATATATATATATATATATATATGCACACACCACGGTTTGGGGTCAGTAGTAAGATTTTATTACAAATAAATACTTTTGATTCAGCAAGGATGCATTAAATGACCAAAAAGACATCTGAGATAGATTTTTATTGCAATAATATTTCACAATATTGCAGTTTTTGCTGTATTTTTAATCAAAGAAATGCAGGTTTGGTAAACGTAAGAGACTTAAAAACGTTTTAAACATTTTACCGACCCCAAACTTTTGAACAGCTGCAGTTTATAGAGTAATACTTGTAAAAACATTACAAACAGGTTTATTAGTTAACATTAGTTAACTACATTAGTTAACATGAACTAAGAATGAACAATACTTCTACAGCATTTATTAATCTTAGTTAATGTTAATTTCAGCATTTACTAATGCATTATTAAAGTCACAAGTTGTGTTTGTTAACATTAGCTAATGCACTGTGAGCTAACATGAACAAACAATGAACAACTGCATTTTTATTAACTAACATTAACAAAGATTAATAAATAGTGTACTAAATGTATCATTCATTGTTCGTTCATGTTACATAAATTAATATTAATAAATGACACCTTTTTGTAAAAAGTGTTACTGAAAGCACCATTTCAGAGCACCATTACAGATAATAATGCTTGCAAAAATGTGGTAAGAAAGGTTTAAACAGGGTAAGAAAGGTTTCTAAGGCACCAATTGAATGGCATTACAATGTACAAAAAAAAAAACTAAACAAAAAAAACAGGTCCTTAAGTTCTTCTTAAACATTCTGAGCTCCAAAGCAACTACAACCTGCTAAGTTGATTATAAAGCTGCAAACATAACGGGAATTACATCAGAAACACATAAACAGAACAGAAGTTCATCCACCTGGAAAACCATTCCCTCCTTAAATAGAAAACCGAGACAACTTTACAGCTCAAACAACATTTTTTCCCTGGAGGAATTCATCTAAGTGCTAAAAAGTAGCTAAATTATGAGTGTTATGCTTCTGATATTAAACTGCCAGTACCAACATCTGCTAGATGTGAGGCAGGACAGAGTCGAAATGATTTTGTGTGCTAATTAACAGCGTCCATTGCTGCAAGTAACAAATAAATATAGTTAATCCTTAGAGGATGAGTCGAAATAAACATGCTGAAGTGTAATCGTGCTCACTGCTGTCTGCTTCAGTGCAGATCATTAACTCAGTGCTGGTTCAGACACTGGAACACTGAGTTAGTGCAGACGTTGTGTAAGTAACTTCCCATGGGGTGAGAATGGGACAAAGGTCACTGCCTTGTTAAGTGTTTCTTCAAAGAGCCATTTACCCTCATCCATCGCTGAAACTGGCCCGCCGACACCCCCTCTCAGGTATTCACCAATCAGATCTCGCTCTGCTTGTCCTGACAGCCTCAGGGAGGATCCACGCTGATCATGTGCCGGGATAATGCTCCTTTGTTAGAGTTATACTTTATTTCCTTGAGTTTCACTGCTGTCATTAAAACAGGCGCCTCATGGTTATGCAATCCAGACAAACCGAATCCTCATACTAGGGACTTTATTTAAATTTCTCTCTGATTATCGGATGACACAGCCACCTGAAATCAACAGTCAGCCACACACAAGCTGCTGATGTAACATCCAGTCCAGAACAAAAATAACAATGTAAAAGACAGGACTAGAAGTAGAAAATGCAGGAACAAATGTATTGTGTTCATGCTCTTTAGAGTCGGCAGCAGAATGAGCTTGCTGCTCAAGATTCAAATACTCAGCTAGTACTTGCAGTAGCAGTTGCAGCACGCTACCGAAACCCTCCACCTCCCCAGCTCCACCTGTATAGATCTGCTACGAGGTGATTTCATGTATGCAATATATTTCTCACATGCTCACAGCAGCATGTCTGTGGATGTATTTGTAGCAGATATATTCCACCAAGACCAAACATATTAACATTAGCCGGTTTTTCATCCGAAGTTGTGAATTTAACTTATGCGCAAAAATTGGAATAACACTTAAAACATTTGCGAATAAGCACCGTTTCTATCCAACAAGTCAAAGAGAACAAAATCGTCACTTCCTGGTAAATTGACACTATAAATTACTAAGAAAAGTAGGAGAAACCACTGAATATAGTAATTTTCATATATAATAAATTACTTGTGCCTCAGAGTGAGCAGACGAAACACAAGAAATGTGATAATTTCTTTCAGAGGTGGATGCCTGCTGTTTGGGAATGCAGTCGTGTAAGACAGTTCTGGGAGGCAATTATACGGAAATACTTTGACGACAGACTTTGCTCAGGCATTTCAGAATGACCAATGCCTGAGCATTTCAGATGCTGTTGAACGAGATTTGTCCACTGGTTTGACGGGTTTTGCCGTCCCATAGTGCAAAGTCACATGACTTTTTTGATGCACATGAAGGAATTTATTCGGAAAATGTGTTTCCATCTCCCATTATTCGCATTAACCCTTTTCAGTCAAAAACCACCTCAAGCAAGCATAAAAACTTTGTGAATAAGGGTTTTTTATTCAGAATGTGGCATTTTCATCACTCGTTTCTAATGCAATACTTGAAAATGCGCATAAAAACAGGGTAATGAAAACAGCTATTTGTCACGTATATAACCATGCTAAACTCTCAGAGTTGTCATGACAGAACTTGAAATTGATTTACCTTTAAAAAATGTAAATATAAAAAAGGAAACTTTTTTCACCTAGTTCCAAAAGTGACATTTCTAAATATGAAATATAGTTTTGATCTACTAAAATAACTAAAATGTAATTAATATTAATTTAAACTATACAGACATATTAAAACAAACTAATAAAAAATGGCAAAAAAACAACAAAATTACTCAAAAAAAAAAAAACTTAAATTAATGTATATATATTATAGTCTTCACTACAAATGTGTTGCCTTCACTACAATGTGTTGCCCTAATATTTATGGAATATGTAAACAAAAATTTATATAATAAGTGTAGGGGGTTCCTGTGTCATCAATCTGCCAACTAACAGGTCCTTATCTGAAGACCCCTTAACCTAATTCACACATGAATCACCAAGGGCCAAAATGTACAGAATCTTCAAAGAGCATGTTATTCTTCTTCTTCTTCTTCAAAAAAAAGGGTAAGAAATGATCAAACAGAGCAAGGAACTTGATTTGAGCTTCAAAGCAGAAGGAACAGCAGACACATTAGTTTGTTGATGGAGAAATTAGGTTACAGCAAAACAGAGAAGCTTGAGGGGGCAGTTTATCTCTCTCACACACACACGATACATACTCACAGACAGACACTGTTTTGATATTTTTCATTAAGATTTTTCATTAATTATGCTTTCAAAAGCAAAAACAGAAGATTTTGAAGGGTCATATGGGTAAAAAAAAAAGCTTCCTGAAGTGAACATGGACATGGCAACACCAAGGACATGGGTTCAGTTCTTAGGCAACACATGGACTGATAAAAGATATACCCTACATGCACTGTTGATTGCTTTGGATAAAAGTACATAACAACTGCACTTTCTCACTTTGTACCATGTAAATGCTTATCGACCTCCAAAAGAACTCACTCAAATGACAACACTGCACAAATCATCAATGCTTTTTGCATTTAACACAAAACCCTGTTGTCTGTAAATAACCGTCAGCTGAGTCACACAAAACACCCTTGAGCTCATCTGAGATCTCCAGGATTCCGATCACTGAACCGTTACACTAAATACCAGAGTTCAGATGAAAAGATGCACATAAATTTCCACCAGCACACATAACTCAATCATAATATTTAACCCAGACACACAACACCCAACTCCCACAGGGCAACACACACAGTCCAACATGCCTCCACACACTGCGAAAAGAAAATTCAACTGAATGCATCTGCATACATTCCAGTGTGTTGGGTTACGCACCTGCGCCTTCACAACAGCGAATCTTTCCCAAAATCCAACTGAGACAAACTCCACAAGAGCAACACGACCTCCCGCTCCGCATGCTGCTCGCTCACTGTCTCATATGTGCGTCAGGTGAGAGACAGAAGAGGAGAAAGGGAGAAGGACGCAATGGGAGGTGGAGGACGCTTGGGCTCTGTCCGCTTCAATACTGAAGCTCAGCTGGAAGTTCAGCGCTACTCTTCACAATAAAGGGGAGGGGACGGGGGGCGGGGACAGGGGCCACAGAGAGACACACATTCAAAGGGATACAGGAAGGTTCCAATGAATTCACACTGAGGTCTGCTAAACCAATATGCAAAAATCTAAATCTCTCTTCACATAAGACTGGAGAAACAGGAGTCACTGTTTTGAAGTTGTTACATGGAAAGACAAAGTGCTATTGTGAGTGGATTTTGCGCGCGCGTGTGTGTGTGAATCCTGAATCATCTACGTCTGCATGCTGCAGTGGCCCATTTTTGAGAGGGTGTGTCTATATCACAAGATCTTCATCCCCACTTCAGCGGTTTCAAACACACACACACACACATACAGACATTCTATAGATGTAATGTTTTTTTATACTGTTCAAACTGTAAACCCCTACCCTTCACACAAAACTTTCTGCATTTTTAGATTTTTATAAAAGATTATTCTGTATGATTTATAAGCTTGCTTCCTCATGAGGACCAACAAATGTCCGAACAAGGTCAAAATTTATTGGTATTACTAGTTACACACACACTCATATGAACACTCTTACGACCAATATTACATACTTAATACCTTCAGGATCAAATAACACACATCTAAGATATGCACACGTCACTGAAAAGCTGATTCTTGTGAGTTAAGACATTCATGATAAGAAACTGAGTTAAGGGTCAAGGGTCAACCTGATATTTCCTACAATAATGTTCAAAGTGTAATAGATATATTCTTGCTCTATTTAATAGGCAGGACTGCTTTAGGTTATTCACATACATATTTATTTGTTTATGGTTGCCAATCAATGATGCAACATATATTAATATGCATAATTTTTTTTTTCCAACTCCAAGGCCTGTCATTGTCCCAGTACTATTTTAGAGATCCCAGATAATGTTTATAGTACACTGTAAAAAATAAAAAACACAATTTGTTGAGTCAGCTTAAAATAATTTGTTACCCTGCTGCCTTAAAATTTTAAGTTCAGTCAACTAAAATAAGTTTATTCAACTTGAAATGTTAAGTTGTACTAAATAACAACTTAGATATTTGTGTTTGCTAAACTTAACAGATGGGTAAGTAACCCAGCTGCCTTAAAATTGGAAGTTGATTCAATTCAAATATCTAAGGCATCACTTAGTATAATTTAACATTTCAAGTTGAATAAACTTTTTTTGAGTTGACTGAACTTAAAATTTTAAGGCAGCCAGGTTACAAATTATTTTAAGTTGACTCAACAAATTGTTTTTTACAGTGTAGTTCTCATTCTTTAACCAATAAATTTACAAGACTTTTCCAGTCATTCATGATTTATCGAATAAAAATTAAGGATATTGTTTTTACTCATGTTTTGTAAAAATATCATTTATAAAACATTTTGGTATATTAGATATTGGGATATTGGCATAAGTACAAAAATTATATTAATTATAAAAATAGAAACAAATGGACTTTTAAAATTTTAATAACTTTTCCACATCTAGAAATCACATTTTTAAAAATGAGACTCTGGGAACCCAGAGATTCAAATGAGAAATATCTTGATTTTTAGTTGTTTTAGTGTATTTTAATGCTTATTTTAAATTATTAAGTTATTTTGCAGGCCCCTTCGAAGTTAGCTAGGGTCACCTGTGTGTGAAAATATGAAAGATTGTGGCACAACTTAGTGTGTTTAGTTACAACTCCAATGAGGAGAAAATCTAAGCTACATCATATTTCACAGGTTTTTAAGGCCAGTTCTAATGCCATGGCAAAAGTTCGAGCAAAGCATGCTAACTGTTCTGTCGCTGGCTGCACGGATGAGCACAAAACACTAGTTAGAAGCCCAGCCTCAGAGGAGACAAGAGAGCAGTGGATTCATTGATTTTTTTACTGTATATTACTGCTGCCACACAGATCTAATACAAAACTTTTCTTTCCTAGCTGTTTACCTTCACAGACATAACAGACTTTTTTTTGTCACTCCTGTGTGTTTTTACCATAAACTTGTGTGTATTTGACAGTTTAAGTGCAATATAACATGACAGAGAATTCAGTTTAGACTCACATACCGTGTGACAGCCGCTTTTTGTGTGTGTGCTTCGAATGTGTTCGTTTCGAAAACCATATAATAGAAGTTTAAACTGATATGGGGTTAAAACAAATGATTTCAGTGCAACAGACATGATAATCAAAACCAAACAGGTGCTTTTTAGCAAAGTATCTGAGCTATGACAAAGCCACTAGATGACAAGCCTGCAACCGGAAAAGCCGAAAAAAGCGTTAGCCGAAAAAAACGTAATGGCTAAAGCTAACGCTTCCTGTCTGGCAGTACGTGGGAAAGGAGACCAGAAGCCGTTTTCTTTGAATGGATGTCAGTGGAAGAGAAGCTTCACTATGCTGAATAAAGCTTTTTAGAGGAAACTGCTTATCATTTAATG
Organism: Labeo catla; assembly: GCA_012976165.1. Taxonomy (NCBI): domain Eukaryota; kingdom Metazoa; phylum Chordata; class Actinopteri; order Cypriniformes; family Cyprinidae; genus Labeo; species Labeo catla. Next base: position 1,244,018 of record VONZ01000080.1, read on the forward strand.
AATCAACAGCCTATCTGCTAATCTTCAACACATTTTACACTAAACAATACTTTTGGATTGAACTATTTTTAGAGTTTACCACGAAAAAAGCTGTTTTATAAGAGAAGTCACAGACTTTTTCTGACAGGTGGGATTCAACTTAAGGCGCTTCTCATACATTCCTATAGTATCTGTAAACGGCGATTGGTGTCGCACAACTCTGACTTAAATTCAACAACGTCAATGCTGTAATGTGATTGGTTATTAAAGGGACACTCCACTTTATTTTGAAAATAGGCTCATTTTCCAACTCCCTAGATTTAAACAGTTGAGTTTTACCATTTTTGAATCCATTCAGCTGATCTCCGGGTGGCGGTAGCACTTTTAGCATAGCTTAGCATAGATCTTTGAATCCAATTAGACCGTTAGCATCTAGAGTTTCGATATTTTTCCTATTTAAAACTTGACTCTTCTGTATTTACAGAAAAATGAAAAGTAGTTTTCTAGGTCGATATGGCTAGGAACTATACTCTCATTTCAGCGTAATAATCAGTGATATTACGCAGCTATCAACTCTGCCGCCTGCAACTCTGCATCTACACAAACTTAGTGCCGGTCACTTTCAGGAGCTGTCTAATATCATTGCACCTGCTGCACCCATGGTACGGCAGCAATGTTCCTTGATTATTACGCCGAAATAAGAGTATAGTTCCTAGCCATATCAGCCTAGAAAATCGCAACTTTTCATTTTCTGTCCGTCTTAGTACCCGATGTAAATACAGAAGAGTCAAGTTTTAAATAGAAAAAATATTGTCATTATATATGGTCATTTTTGAGCGAGATGCTATCAGCCTAATCAGATTCAATGATCTAGGCTAAACTATGTTAAAAGTGCTACCGCCTGACCCGGAGATCGGCTGAATGGATTTGAAAACGGTAAAACTCAACTGTTTAACTCTAGGGGAGTTGGACAATGAGCCTATTTTCAAAAAAAGTGGAGTGTTCCTTTAAGGGAGACGTGATCCAAGTTAGCCATGACGCTTTCTTTCTTACGCTTTCCTATAGTAACTAATACAGACCCTTTCATCTCCCTATAGTAAGATAATCACTGGCTACGAGCTGTAAAGGCACAGCCCTGTTCTGGAAAAGTGGGCGGAGAGCAGCAGCTCATTTGCATTTAAAGAGACATGCATAAAAAAAGCAAGTTTCTGCTTCCACTCAAAATAGGCATTTTCAAAATGACAAATTATCTGTGAGGTATTTTGAGCTGAAACTGCACAGACACTTTCTGGGGATAACCGAGACTTATATTACATATTGTAAAAAAGGGCATGGTAGGTCCCCTTTAATATCTCACGGAGGGCAGCCCATAGTGTGCATCATCATTTACAGGTTAACTTTGAGAGAGCCAGTAGGGCAATGTCAACGTGACTGTCCAATAACAAGACTGAAGTTCCATTAAATGTACTGAAACAAGCCAAGTCAACAGAATGAGGCGTAGCGTAGCATGCAGTAAACAGTCTCATTGGACAGATTCTGTCACACCTGACTAAAGATTTTCCATGTTAACAGGCATCACTTTCTATTTATCATTACTCCGTTGCATCAGATAGAGACCAGCACACACACACCACTATCACACAATCAAAATATAAAGGCAAAAGCGTGAACAGCAACAACATTAAAAATTCACATGATAATAAAATACAGAAAAAGAGAGGGAACAGATGGCAGACTCTGTAAGTGAGATCATTGGAGAAATTTTCCAGGTTAAATGCCACTTAAGCTCTATGAATGTGACAGTACAGCTTGACATAGTTCAGCAGTCATCTTGACCTGTCACTTCTTCTGTGTATTTATTTTTCTTGAAACCTACCTAGAAAAGGCCAGCTCCCCTTTTCCTCTGTCTATTCATAGATCCAGGCCTGAACCTGCTGAGGTCGGCGGGGGGGTCTGGTAGGGATGTTTAGAAAAATGTGTTCTTCTAAACACGGGAAGTGCAGGGCAGGGAGACAACAGGAAGTTAAGGGACTACAATACAGAGTGTTCCGCTTCAGACAGTATGGGGCCTTAAAGGCACACATTAACATCGCCCTGACCCAAAAACCAAAGCCACACCCTCGTGGTCCTTACTTTGACCTCTAAAAGTGAATACCACAATAAAAGACACTCGTATAGAAAGGAGAATTGAAAACTAAAATGTTTCCTCATTTATTCGGTGTGGATCTATTGTGTAAAACATCTCATGAGCCTGTCCCAGGACTGAAACCCCAACAAACACATACACCAATCCCCTGAGCTGTATCAAAGCAGGACGCAAGCCTTTCGTAGCATCAGTAGCACCCTGCTAATTAATGATCAAACCCTATTTGTACCTATACCACTGAGAGCAGAACTGGCTCCCCGGAAGAATCCAGAACACATGCTGTTCAGAGAGCCATACATGTGTACAACTTAAAGAAACCATTCAAACAAGAAAATTTCTGTCATCATATATATACATTGTATTACTTTCTCCCCCACAGAACACTTTAGGAGCTATTGAACTGAATGTGAAAGCTGCTCTTTGCCATCTAATATACGTAGGTAGTAACTGGGGCTGTCAAAAATACTATAAATGAGTGTTTTATTTTTGTACTACAAATTGTTGTATGTATATAGATCCCCCCAATGTTCAAGACATGGTTATGACCTTGCATCTGCCTACACAGATATGAACACAAATACAACAAAAAGTGTCTTGTTACAAATGACAAAGACTTGCTCAACAACTGTATCAAAACATGAACTTGTTAATAAACTGACTGCATTGCAGTTCCATATTACATCCCCAAGTGGCACTCGCTATTGAACCAGTGGTGGCAGCTTTGACTATTTCTAAATACAAGGTTCAGTGTAGCCATTGGAAAGAGACACATGATCTGTGTTTATGGGCGGTGAACATTTGTGTGGGTGTGACTCACCTTTCCCAGGTGGGAAAAAACAGTCCATGTCGACACTACTGCGAGAGTGAGATACGGACAGGGTGCTGCTGGGAACCAGACCCTCCTGAGGGGGCGAGTGTTCGGTGGTCCGGACCAGACACCAGCCGGGCCGCTCTCCAGACCTCTCCAACAGCTCGACGGTCTGACCCGACTGAACGCTCAACTCACCCACTGATCCCGCGACGAAGTCCTGCAGAACCACAGTCTGCTCACAGCCACCCGACAACTGCAGAGAGAGAGAGAGATACAGGTTTTAGATTGCACTTTAAGGTTTCTAAAGAAGCCTCTACAGTTATCTAGGAAGAAAGGGAGTGTTAGATATATGTTTGTATCTATGTTGAAAATAATGTTTTGTCAAAATATGTTTTTTCCAGAATAGAAAAAAGAACATTAAAAAACAAACATTTTTTGAAATATATAAAAAATGTTGTTGAAAGATGTCTCATATGCTCACCAGTACTGCATTTATACAGTAAAAAGAGTAATATTAGTAAGAGTAAAATTATTACTATTTAAAAGGACAGTTTCCTATTTAAATACATTTTAAAATGTAATTTATTCCTGTGTTGCAAAGCTGAATTTTCAGCATCATTACTCCAGTCTTCAGTGTCACATGATTTTTCAGAAATCATTCTAATATGCTGATTATTATCAATGTTTAAAATTTTTTTTAGTATTTTTTGTAAACCTCAATACGCTATCAATTAACAGTTTGAGCTAAGTAAGAAAAAACACATCATTTTTTATTCAGCATGGACACAATAAATTGATCAGAAGTGTCAAAACATGTAAAGACATTTACAATGTTACAAAATATTGCTATTTCAAAATGCTATTCCTCACAACTTAAAAATGTATTGCTCAACCTCCACCAAAGTCTGTTCATGATCCAGTCAAATCCTGGTGGATATAGGGGCGGTTTCCTGGACAGGGTTTAAATTAAGCCAGGAGTAGGCTTAATCTAGAATAGTTAATCATGGTTTAAAAATGTCTTTCTGAAACACTAACTTCTAGACTAACTTAAAACTAACTGTGCTAATCTGTATTAGCATGACAGAGGTTGCCTATAAAACATGGAATGAACCAAGAAAAGCTTAAAATTGTATGCAACTGAGAAGCAAATCCAAAGAAACCAATAGCAGCAGAAAAAAAAGACAGCAATCAAAAAAAAAAAAACCTTTCATAATGAGATTTTCATTCACTTAAATTTCACTTGGTTGAAAGTTTTTTTTTAAATAAAAGATCAAAATTATTAACAGTGCAGATTTATTTTTACAGGCTTCTTTGTTTATATCAATATATGGAAACACAATGTTAATCTGAAGTTAAACCTGCCTCCTGGTAGGTTTAATTTAAGCCTCAATTTAGTCCTTAAGTATCTCTAGTCTCCCTCCAGGAAATCAGCCTGGACTAGACCAAGTCTAAGACTATTTAAAACCATGACAGAGAAAGCAGATTTCTGTTGGCTGGTTTAAGGGGCATTTTAGTCTACACTGTAAAAAAAACAAAACAAAAAAAAAAAAACACACAATTTGTTGAGTCAGCTTAAAATAATTTGTTACCCTGCTGCCTTAAAATTTTAAGTTCAGTCGACTAAAATAAGTGTATTCAACTTGAAATGTTAGGTTGTACTACGTAACAACTTAGATATTTGTGTTTGCTAAACTTAACAGATGGGTAAGTAACCCAGCTGCTATAAAATTTGAAGTTGATTCAACTCAAATATCTAAGTTGTCACTTAGTATAATCTAACATTTCAAGTTGAATAAACTTTTTTTGAGTTGACTAAACTTAAAATTTTAAGGCAGCCAGATTACAAATTATTTTAAATTGACTCAACAAATTGTTTTTTACAGTGTAGGACTAGGCTTAATCTCTGTCAGAGAAACTGCCCCATAAACTCCCACACCTATTATTTCCTACAAAATATTCTCTTCAACCTGGAAATACGTCTCAGTGCATGTTAAATGCATTATGAATGCATAATTTAAGTTTTATGATTTGGATGAAGATCAGAACACATTTGTACTAAAAATTTAATGCAGAAAAGTACAGAACTGTACAAAACCGTCCCAGATGAAAGAAAAAAACAGGGCAGGCTGAGAGAAATAAAGGATGGTCAGGCTGCAGAGAAAAACCAGCTCACTGAACAAATACACACATCACTACCTGAGTCAAACTCACCCTACAGTGACAGAAAATCAATTCAGCACATTACACACACATTTGCAGACACACAGAAACATTTACTAATCTTCATCAAACACACCCACTGAAACAGAAACTGAGCTAAAGACTAGGAGAAACAGCATGAGTAAGAGAGGAAAAGGCAGGTCTGAACAGTTGTTCTCCTATGGAGGTCTCTCCATCTCTGACCTCCTTCCTGAATACATCAAATCTTCACTCTCTACCATTGGGTGTCGGCAGTGGTTCTGTTCTGACCCAGCATCCTACTCCCATCCTAGACAGCACCGCTCCCTAGTTTTGTCTGAACTCATGTTCTGAGGGTCAAAACACACATTCAGCTAGAACACAAAACAAAACTCACCTTTTTCCCATATTACACATTGGAGCTGTGCTCATAAATACAACAGAACCTTAAAAATGGACTAAAACAGTACCAAAACATTTCATAACAACACGTCATGACTTTTCGTACATATACCATGGAAGTACCATAGTACTATCTGGACATCCTTGGAGTACCATGTTAATACTTTAGTATATGAACACTGTAATCATCAAGTAATGTGGAACATCAGCCCCAAATCAGCATTTTAGAATGATGTCTGAAGGATCATGTGACCCTGAAGACTAGAGTAATTATGCTAAAAATGCAGAAATAAATTACATTTTAAAATATATTGAAATAGTACATAAATTGAAATTACAATAATATTTCTTTCTTTTTTTAACTTATTTTTCATCAAATAATGCAGCCTTGGTAAGAGACTTCTTTCAAAAAAAGTAAAAATCTTAATTACTCCAAAATGTCTGACCTGGTAGTGTATCAAAGTACCATGCAATTACCATGGTACTGCCACAATAATATGGTCTCCGCAAATAATATGTTTAATAATTACAATGATATAATCATCTACACAACTAATTATAAGTTTAAAAAACCTAATTAACTTAAATGAGATGTTTAACTGCAATTAAAAAAGAAAAAGAAAGTCGTTAAATTAAGAAAATTTACAACATGGCAGATGAGTAAATCATTTAACAGCCATAAAATGTGTGTAGAAGTGAATATTTAGATTTTTTAAAATTATTTAAATAAATCAACATGTTAAACTGACAGAGCTACTTACTACTTACAAAAAAGACCCAAATAGATGTGTTAGTGACAGCATGTCATAATTGTAATCATCTTAATTTAAAAACTACTGAATCATATGGGAGGTGCTTATCATGATATAAAAACAAACATCTACTGTACAGTATGTGCTTTCTTTAATGTCTTAATGTGTGTGTGTTCATGCAAATGTTTCTTGCAAGTTTTCACTTTTTCATGTTAATTGTTTTTGCTGCATCTGTGAGGGTTTGTGTGATTGTGTTAATTATGTGTGTAATTAATTCTGTTCTCAAATCTACTATGAAAATACAAAAGGCTCTAATACTAGATTTACAACTGTAGAGTCTCTGGAGAGCAAGGCAGAGACGAAGGAGTGTGTGATAGGGTGGAGGAGAGAGATACGCCCTCCTCAAGGGAACATAGGGTGTTTTCCCTCCCTGATTCTTTACAGCTGGACAGGAATTCCCGCCATATGGAACACACTACTCTATACCGACAGAACTCCCAGCCATGAGGAAAGCAGAATCCCCCACAGAGAACGAGACAGGATTACATATGTGCCATATGAGAACATTTAGCTGACGCTTTTCCTTTATTCACAACAGACGTCATGCAGACTGAAGTCAAGATGTACTGTAACTTATAAACATACATGTGGAGTTCAAGTTAAATTAATAACATGTAGTAGAAGACACACAGATATGCTATATGTATGAGTCTCTAATAATAATAATACTAATAGGAGACAATTTAATATATTTGACTATCATAAAGTAATTTACAATCATGAATGCATTATATAATGTGTAAATCAGCGGTTAATATCTACAAAAATATTTAAACATTTTAATTAACACTACCAGTCAAAAGTTTTTGAACAGTAAGATTTAATGGTTTTGAAGAAGTCTCTTCTGCTCACCAAGCCTGCATTTATTTGATCCAAAGTGCAGCAAAAACAGAAAAATTCTGAAATATTTTTACTATTTAAAATAACTGTTTTCTATTTGAATATATTTTAAAATGTAATTTATTTCTGTGATTCCAAAGCTGAATTTTTAGCATCATATATATATATATTATTATGTTGAAAACAGCTGAGTAGAATTTTTCTTTGATGAATAGAAAGTTCATCATTTGTGCCATTTAGCTGAAATATAAATCTTTTGTAACACTATAAATTACTTTATTAACACTTTTGAGCAATTTAAAGCATCTTTGCTAAATAAAAGTATTAATTTCTATAATTTCTTTCCCCCCTCCAAAAAAAAAAAAAAAAAAAAAATTATACTGACTCCAAGCTTTTGAGTGGTATAGTGTATAATGTTACAAAAGCTTTTTATTTCTGATAAATGCTGATCTTTGGATTTTCCTATTCAAAGAATTTTGAAAAAAAGTACTCAACTGTTTTAAATATTTATACTACTACTACTACTACTACTACTACTACTACTAATAATAATAAATAATAATAATAATAAAATATTTCTTGTATGTCAAATCAGCATGATGATTTCTAAAGGATCATGTGACACTGAAGACTGGAGTAATGATGCTGAAAAATTTGCTTTGATCACAGGAATAAATTACATTTTAAAATATATTCAAATAGAAAACAGTTATTTTAAATAATAAAATTTTTTTATTGTTTTTGCTGTACTTTGGATCAAATACATGCAGGCTTGGTGAGCAAACGAGACAAAAAAACATTAAAAATCTTACTGTTCAAAAACATTTGACTGTATATATTCATGTTCATTTTATACATTAACTATTCATTATATTTTTTTTTTCAGTCATATATTTTATTTTATATTTCAGCTTTGGAAAACAGGAGTCGAGTTATTATTTCTGATACTAAAAACTAAGATAATGGATGTTATAACTTTAAACATCTGACTAGCCAAACACACACAAACACATGGAGTAGAATATGAACAGCCACTCCCTTCTGAGCAACCCAAAAAACACAGTCCAAATGTGAGCTCATGCTTATGGGGACAGAAAACACACTCACACACATACATACGCAGACAGATGCACAAGTACACTCCTACATTTAAGTGCAAATGTCAGCAGAGACATTTGAAATAATTGGAGAAACATAATGGGGAAAACACAGAGCACTGGTTAAATCAGAGGGCGATGTTACTGTTGGGCTGATGAAATAACCACTGCTGTCATTTAAAAAAGCATTATTAAAACACTTTTTAATATTATTGAAACAGGTGAGCTCTTTGTGTAAACATTTTCTAAAGTGGCAATTTAAATGAATTTTGATACTAATGTATTGTACAGGTAAAACACATACAGAGTCAATGTACAAACGCATTGCTTTATGAATTATTAAAAACATAAATAAACCATGCAATTATGCTCTATCCCACACAATACTGAATAATAATAAACAACACTCATTTCTGTTTAAAAACTCCCACTAACACAGCTCATTTACAAGCCAGTCCAATCTAATATCTAAAAACCCATCAGAAGCATGTGTACTCACAGGTCTGGTTCTCTTGGGTAGTCTGAAACTCCTCCACCTGGGCATGATTCTATCTGTACCGCCAATCCAGCCAACCAGAAGTCAGTCTGCCAACCAGATCCGCCTTCTGATTGGCTGACTGTCAGGTAGAAAGTGGTCTAACCAAAGTGCTCACTCACTCCCAGAGTCTCACACAAAGCTACTGACTGAACTCATGCTCAACATGTTCTTTAAAGAGAGAGAGAGTACGGAGAAAACGTATTGAGCTGTCATATAGATCTGCACAGCTGAGGAGTGTTGAGAGGGTTCTGCCCATAAGGGCGCGAGAGGGAAAGAGACTGAGAGAAAGAGGAGGTAAACAAGCACAGACGCCAACAGAACTAAGAAAAGCGAGAGAGGAAGAAAAATGAAATGAAAAGATGCAACACCCAAAACTGGGCAAGGAAAGAGTGAGGTCAAAGATGTGTGTGTGTACACATGTGCATGTGAGATAAAGACAGAGAGCATATGGAAAACACACTCATACGCACATAGATTTCATATATTTTTAATGCAAGAAACATTACTCACTATAACTGAAATGTCAACTCTAAGTCAAACAGAATAAATCTAAGAGACAGACACATATACACAAACCCAACTGCAGACATCTACAGTCTTTATATAAAAATAATGACTTTTTCTAAAGACTAAACGAAAATAAAAGTTAAAGGGATAGTTCACCCAAAAAAAATGAAAATTACCCAGTGATTTACTCACCCTCAAGCCATCTTAGATGTATTCTTTCAGGTGAATACATTCAGAGTTCTATTAAAAATAGGGCTGTCAGTCAATTAAAATGTTTAATCTAATTAATCGTAAAATAAATTTGACTGTGAAAATACCCACAAAAGATTATTTAAAGCTATTTTTGTGTTAAATGAGAAAGTATCAGGTAGAGATTACAAACTGTAGCTTTAGAAAGAAATATTTGATTTGATTCAACATAAAATTTATTACACAAACATTTAGGCTGCAACAGCCTAACGTAAACTATGGAACATAAAAGAAGATAATTTGAGAACTTTTTTTTCATATAATGAAAGTCATGGAAACCAAAACAGCTTTGTTACCAACATTCTTCAAAATAATTTTTTCAAAATTATTTTTTTCCACAAAAGAAACAACATGAGGGTGAGTAAATGATGACCAAATTAAGTGTTTTTGGGGTGAACTATCCCTTTAATGTTTTTATTATTAGCAAGAATTATGAAATTATACGCTAAATAAGGGTGCGGCAAATGTCTTTATGAGTCATTTACTCATTGATTTGATTCATTCAAATGGCTGATTCATTCAGGAATTAAGTAAAAGGGCCTTTGAATCATAAATTTACACAATTCGTTCATAACGCAGTTTCGATTAGAAAATAAACACAGCTGTGTTGTTCAGAGACGTGCAACAATTTTCCTATATGGCTTCAAAGGTATAATGTTCTCTGCAAAATTGAGCAAAAACACATAAAATAGTGTTTAAAATATAACACAATATCAACTTTACTGAACTGTTGTATAAAATCACATTTAAGCTTGATCGGGACAAAATCAGCACTCGTGTCATATTGCTCTTGCTGCCCGTGTGGTATTGTGTGATATGTGCTAAATATAAATATGCGACCAAACCCATACAGGAGCGAATTTTTTAGTAACAATATCTTTAATTTGAGTGCATAACTGCATTTATGGAGTTGTTGCCCTGCATCATATTTGTCAACAGTCAACTGTACAAAATATAAGATATAAGATGTACAGGTAAGGGGCGGAGCCAGCACGTTAATGACGTTAAAATATTTTAATCATGTTATTTTGTCTAATTAATTAAGTTAAGTGTTCAACTGACAGCCCTAATTAAAAAATGTCCTGGCTTTTCCAAGCTTTAGAATTGTCAGGCATTCACCACAGCCACCTCCATCAGCCACGTCACCTACAGCACCACCCACTCGTTCTGCCTCACCGGAGTTCTGATTAGTCACACCTGAACCTCATTACCACGCCCTATAAACAGACTCTCCCTTCATTCAGTTATTGTCTGGTCTACCGTTCACTTCCCCTACGCTAGCTCCAGACCTCATGCTTCTCAGATTCTCCAGTGTGTGCTACGACTTCTCTGCTCAGACTGCTCATAAAACAACCCAACAAGGACTGTCAGATAAGCTACCTGATCACCATTACTTCCTGCATTCTGTTTACTCGAAAATCTGTTAATAAACATTCAAATTACTTTGCTTACTCCTGTTTCTGGTCTCATCCCTTTGCAAACGTGACAATAATGGCAGTGAACGGCTGTTTAGATTATGAAGCAGAATTATGTGCATCCATCCATCCATCATAAAAGTGCTCCACACAGCTCTGGGGGCCTACTGAAGAGAATCAATGTGTTTTAAAAGAATAATTTCCATATTTAAAACAGTGTTCCAGCGGATGACAGATAGCAGAATCTAGAGATTGCGGTTTATAAAGTTTTAAATATGGATATTTTTCTCACAAAAACATTATGATTTGCTTCAGAAGGCCTTTATTAACCTCCTGAGCTGTGTGGAGTACTTTTTATGATAGATGGATGGATTTTATTGGGCTTTAAAATCTCAACGCCCATTTACTTCCTTTATAAAGCTTGGAAGAGCCAGGACATTTTTAAATATAACTCTAATTGTATTCGTCTGAAAGAATAAAGTCATATACACCTAGGACGGCTTGAGGGTAAGTAAATCATGGGGTAATTTTCATTTTTGGGTGAACTATCCCTTTAAGGCTATTCCTAATTTTACTGTATTTTATTATTTTATTTTATTATTTTGCATTTTTGATTTGGTTTGCTTTTGAATTATTTTTACCTTTGATAATGACATCAAAATGGAGGTTTTGTCAAATTTAGTTAACTTCTGGGACAAATGCTGACAGCATGGCAAACCGCACTACCCAGAGACACAAACAAGTCAAGAAATGTCTAGTCTGTAAAAATAGGCAAAATGAGAAGCCTATATATAGTTCTATATTTGAATGTCCATTGAGTCTCCCACACACAACACACACAGCTATGCATACACACAAACTCACTAACCTCAAACCACAATGACATAACAAAGCCCTAGCAGTACAATAACTCCAAAGAGACAGACCACTAACAGAAGAGAGAGAAAGAAAAGACAGACAGCTAGAAAACTGAAAATAATATGTGTGCAATTATATGACTAATGATTGCTTGAGTTGTTTAGGTGATAAAAGCTTAATAAACTGTAAATCTGAAACTGAAATGCTTCACATTTATGCTGACTCTGGCTAAAAATGGCTCACTTTGATATATCTCACTTCTCATATTTGCTTATGTCTAAGCAGGAAGTAAATACAGGTGTGTGTTTATATACAAATGTTTCATTATCTTTGTCATCTTATGTTACTGTACACCTCTTGCAAATAAACCCTAAGTAGCCCGTCAGTTAGAGTTAGCGGTTTGCACCAACACTTGCCATTTTGTGTGTAACATACAGTGTTAGACGGTCGGTGGGTGTCTCCATCTGAGACAGAGACAAGTCTATCCTGACTTAAAACCACATGAACACCGCAAAACGACTGATCTGGCAGGAGAGTGTGTTAGAAAAAGTGTTTCTAGGAAACATGAGCTGCTCTTGACTCAGAGCTTTTTTGTCTGTAATTAGACGGTTGAATGAAACAAGAGTGGAAAGACTGGCTTGAGGTTAAGAGCAGGGGCAAGTAATCATAAAATTATAGAGAAATGACAGAGGGAGAGATGAAGAGAAATGTTACAGTTTTTGCCGCACTGACATACTGGATGGGAATAACAGTGAATTAGAGCCAAATTTAGTGGGACAGGGAGAAAAAATTATATAACAAAACCAAGGCAACAAGAAAGTTGCTGAAAGAATGAAAGAAAATGAATCATCCTGCAGCCAAAAATAACTTGGGACAATACGGTTAAGTCTCAGTAATTAACTTACACACACAAATTAACGGATCTAAGGGAGATTTTACACCAGCAGCATCAAAACAACAAAAATGGGGGAAATCTTTTCTAGATTTCCAGAATACCGTTAAAAAGTCTGGGGTCAGATAGCATTATTATTATTATTATTTAAAGAAATGATTACTTTTATTCTGCAAGGATGCATTTAATTAATTAAAAAGTTAAAATATTTAGAATGTTAAAAAAGATTTCTACTTAAAATAAACAGAAAAAATAAATTCTATTTAAAATAAAAATCTTTTGAACAGCATAATCCTAAAAAAAATGTATTATGGTTTCTAAAATATTAAGTAGCATTTAAACATTCATAATGAATAGAAATGTTTCATGAGCATTAAATCAATGATTTTTGAAGGATCATGTGACAATGAAGACTGGAGTAATGATGCTGAAAATTCAGCTTTACCATCACAGAAATACACTCCATATTAAACAGATTTCTAAAAAAGAAAGAGTTATTTTAAATCGCAATAATATTTCAAAATATTACTGAATTTATTGTATTTTTGATCAGTACACACACATGTGTATATGTTTGTATACACTACCAGTCAAAAGTTTCTTTAATGATTTTAAAATAGTCTCTTCTGCTCACCAAGCCTGCATTTATTTGATCCAAAATACAGCAAAAACAGTAAAATTTTGTAATTTTTTTTACTACTTAAAATCACTGTTTTCTATTTGAATATATTTTAAAATTTAATTTATTATGATTTTAAAGCTAAGCTGAATTTTTAGCATCATTACTCCAGTCACATGATCCTTCTGAAATCTTTCTAATATTTTGATTTACTGCTCAAAAACCACTACTATTATTATTTTTATGTTGAAAACAGTACTTTTTAAGGTTTCTCTGAAATTTATCTGAATTTATCTGAAATAGAATCTTTTGTAACATTATAAATGTCTTTATCATCACTTCGATCACAATCACAATTAAAAATTAAAAAAAAAAAAAATTAAAAATCTTACTGTTCAAAAACTTTTGACTGCTAGTTATATATATATAAAACACACCGTTACCCACATTCACAAACACACACATACACACCACACACACTAAAAAAGAAACTGTTTGCTGTCTAAACAGACGTATGTGTTTATGACAGAATCAGATTTTCCATAGGGGGAGTAACTACCACTAAAATTATTTTTAAAACACACATCCTAAACTTAACCCTCACACAAACATGGTGACATAATTACATTTAAATAAAACATAATTTGACTGATTTATGAGCTATTCATATAGTTAGAACCAGCCGCGGCGTTGTGGGTGGGCCTACTGGGCCTGGGCCCACCCACTTGCGCTTGGGCCCACCCTGAGTAACTGCCAGATACACACACACACACACACACACATACATATATATATATATATATATATATATAACATTGTCGTGAGAATTTTGTCCAATCACAACAGGACAATTTACGTTAACCAATACATTCATTTTGTTCAAGTACGTCATCGACGTCAAGTGTTTGTGTAGCCTGTGCCCAGAAGTGTTAGATGATATGGCACAACAGCCATCAATTTATAAATATCTTAAGAAAATTACTAAGGACCGATCAGAGTCTTCCTCGCTCTGTGACCGGTCATCGCAGGGGTCTGCACCACCGCCTCCTAAAGTTAGCAAAAAAGCTGCTAGTGTTGGCTCCTCGCATGATGTGGATTATGTTGACATTGCACAAGAAGATTCAACAGAGGAACAGGGCTTCCAATTTCGTCCAGGGGAAAGTCCTGTCAGCCGCAAGTGAACCAGCAACGCAGCCCAAACTCAAGCAGTACCCAGTCACAGTTTTCGGACATAAAACCAGGAGTTTTTCTTCACATTGGTATGAGAGGTATGCATTTTTGGAATACAGCATTAGTAAAGATGCAGTGTTCTGTAAAATGTGCCGCCTTTTTGGTGAGAAAGGCGGGGAAGATAAATTCCGTCGCCATGGATACAGAGACTGGAAACACATAAACACAGCATGTTACAAACATGAAAACAGCAGAGCTCATCTGATGGCGGTTGAGAAATACAATAACTACAGAGAGTGCCATAAGTCTGACCGGGGCACTGTCCTCCACCAGCTTCTCAATGCAGATGGCTGGCAGGATGAGATAATAGAGAGAAATCGAGACCACATAAAAGTGATACTTGACATTGTTCTCACGTGTGCAAAGCAGGAGATACCTTTACGTGGATACCGGGAGAACGACGAAAGAAAAAATGCAGGTAATTTCCTGGAGTTGTTCAAGCTCATTTGCAAGCATAATCCAGATATACAAAAACGACTGGATGATATCCCCAGCAATGCTAAAATGCTTAGCCATGACATCCAAAATGAACTATTAAATGCTGCATCCACGCTGCTGCTACGACGCATAAAAAAAGAACTTCATGAATCTGAGGGAACTTTCTATGCGATTCTTGCAGATGAGTGTAAGGACACTTCAAAAAAAGAGTTGGTGGCCATCTGTTTAAGATATGTGTATAAAGGAGTTGTGAAGGAAAGGGCAATTGGCCTTTTGGATACAGATGACATGACAGCTGAGGGCATTGCCAAAATGATATTGGAAGTGGTGACACCTTTAGAGTTGGATCCAAACTTGTGTGTTGGATTTGGATTTGATGGTGCGTCTGTTATGGCTGGACAAAAGGGGGGTGTTCAAGCCATCCTGAAGAGCACTTTCCAAAAAGCAATATATGTGCATTGTCACTCGCATAGACTAAATCTAGTCCTGGCCTCTGTGGCACGCACATCAGCTGATGCTTCGACTTTTTTTGACACTGTCAACTCCCTGCACACTTTCATGTGTGGCAGTCAGCGGCACGCACGTTTCCTGGACGCGCAAAAAACAATGTACCCCGATCGGAGAGCACTGGAACTGGAGCGAGGATGTGACACAAGATGGAGTTCCAGATCATCAGCAGTGAGTAAAGTACTCATTCTGTATGATGTAATCATTGAAGTACTTTCTGAATATGCAGAAGGGGGAGGACAATGTCAGATTGACGCTCAGTCGTTACTACAACAGATAGGAAACAAAAAAATTCATTTTCTTCCTTGTGCTTTTCAAAGAGCTGTTTAGCAAATCCGATTTTGCAACTAAAGGCCTGCAGTCCACCAGTGTGTCAGTGACAGATGCGGTGGATTTGATTGAAAATCTTAAACAATCGCTGACGGACATGCGTTCTAGTAACGACGAATTCCTGAAAATGCTGGCCATGACCAATCAGATTATGGCAGATAACAGTGTTGACAGTTTTGACATTTCATTGCCCTATCGCTCGAGAAAACTACCGAGTCGATTTGAGCAAAGTACAGTTACTACATCCCTGGGAAAATCTACCAGGGTTAGGAGTGATGAAGACTTGCAAGCTCTATTAAACATACTAATAGACTGCCAACTCAATGAACTTGGTGCCAGGTTCCACACTGACTCATATGGTCTGATGAACTCCGCAGCCACTCTGCTGTCACCCGCCTGTGACAGAAGCTTGACTGAAATGACAAACAGTCTGAATGTTGCAGGAAAGCTCTTTCATATCAACGTCACAGAGTCAGAACTTTCTGTGTTTCTGCAGCACACAAAGCGGAAAAAAGAAAGAGGAGAAACTTTTAAAACTCTCATTGATGTGTTGGATGTGTGCAGTGAAGAAGTCTTCCCTCATATTCATTGCTTCCTAAAAGCACTGATCACGCTACCAATGACGTCATGTACTGTTGAGCGTGTCTTCTCCAGCGTGAAGGGAATAAAAACAGCCAGCAGGAGCTCTATGCGCACCTCACGCCTAAACTCGCTCTGTCTGCTAACATTCGAGAGGGATCTTACATCAACTCTTGATTTCGATGAAATTATTGATGTATTTAAAAGCCAACCTCGCCGACTACTTCTGTGAAACACATAACAGGGATGTGTTATTGATGACAGTATGGAGGATCATAAGTTTCTCTTCTTCCTTGGTTGCCACCTGTTGTTTTTATTTTTGATTATTTTTACCTTTTTGTTTTTGTGATCTGGGTGCTATTGTTAGGCCAAACAGTGCGAAAACTTTGGCATGATTTTCAAAAGTCAAAATGTCTCGTTAGGACACGGATGTTTAGCTACTCTGTTCGATATGCAGGTTTTGGTTATTAGCCTGTTTTTTCCTTATTCTAAATGCTTGAAGTCCGTTATATGATTTAAATATGAATGAACTTCACCTGTGTTTTAACAATGTGGTATCCCACAATAGTTCAGTTTTTCACGCATGCTATTTAACTTTGAACATTCATTCCATTCAAAATTGTTCATGTTAGTTTCATTCAGCGCTATACAGCGAATACATTTTTTTTTCATGATCAAAAGAAGCAGATAGACGATTAATCATAACCTGCCTCTTAACATGTTCCGAGTGTTTAAAATGCAAATTCATTCACTGTCTCATCTGATTGTTTTAATTGCGTTTTGTACTGAAAGCTGGAAAAAAAATAAAAAACGTTGAGAAGTGGATCTGAAATTTTCTTCCTGTTTCATTTTATTCCGGTAAAGAATAACGTGTTCCGAATGGAACGGTCAGGGAATTAACAGTGCGTGCGCCGCTGCTGTAAATGGAGTTTACCAAATATTCTCTATCGCTCTGCCCGCAATATTCACAATCCAAAGATAGGGAAAAGGAGTTTAACTTTGGTATAGTTTGTGTATACCTGCTTGTTATATACATTTTATATTGAACATATTGACTCCTTAAATTAAGGCCCACCCAAAATTACTACGGCCCATCCAAAGATTAAATCCTGGCGCCGCGCCTGGTTAGAACCACTTCCAATGTTCTCACGTCTTTTTTCATCATGTTTTAGTGTTTGAGGAACACATTTATAAATCTTCACATCGTCAAACCTGCATACTAACCAACACATCCTCACCTCCCAATTCATCACATACTGACACTTGGTCAGGACGCCTTGGCATCGGTTTTTGACGATCATGGTACTGCTTTAGCGTTTCGATGTGCCTCATGCATCAGATCAAGACAGATTTAATGTTTTGCATGCATTTGTAGAAATAGAAATCATTTTATTTACTTTAAATTTTTTATAGATATTTTGGAGCACCTAACACCACCCCTACACTAACCCTAACCATGTAACCACGCAAATAAAAGTACAGTCACAGGTATTTATTGCAAAAACTGACCATAAAAAAAGCTGTGTAAAAGTATTACAAACAAGTCATGCTGCATTCCAAGTCTTCTGAAGCCATACAATATCTTTATATGAAGAACAGAGTAAATCATAAAGTTTTTATCGTTGAAAATGATTCCGCTCCCATTTTTTAATTTGGCAGCAATTTTTCAATTTGTGCACTGCACACGGGATCTAAACTTTATGGCTGATGGAGGTGGTGAATGCATTTATTCCTCTCACAAATCAATAGCTTTGCCTCAGAAGACTTGGACTATTAAAGGAGAAGTCCACTTCCAGAACAAAAATTTACAGATAATGTACGCCATCCAAGATGTTCATGTCTTTTTTTCTTCAGTCATAAAGAAATTATGTTTTTTGAGGAAAACATTTCAGCATTTTTCTCCATATAATGGACTGATATGGTGCCCCGAGTTTGAACTTCCAAAATACAGTTTAAATGCGGCTTCAAACGACACCAAATGCGGTTGTAAACAATCCCAGCCGAGGAAGAAGGGTCTTATCTAGCGAAACGATCGGTTATTTTCATAAAAATAATACAATTTATATACTTTTTAATGTCAAAAGCTCGTCTTGTCTTACTCTGCCTGAACTCTGTTTTTTTCCAGTTCATGACAGTTAGGGTATGTCGAAAAACTCCCATCTCATGTTCTCCCTCAACTTCAAAATCATCCTATATCGCTGTTTTACCTTTTTTGTTAAGGGTGTTTGTTCTCCTTTGCATGTTTGCAAAGACTGGGTCGGTACTTCTGCAGCGATATAGGATGACTTTGAAATGATTTTTGAAGTTGAGGGAGAAAATACGATCAGAGTTTTTCGACATACCCTAACTGTCTTGAAGCAGAATACACCGAGTTCAAGCAGAGCAAGACAAAATGAGCATTTGAGATTAAAAAGTTTTTAAATAGTATTTTTTTAATGAAAATAACCAATTGTTTTGCTAGATAAGACCCTTCTTCCTCAGCTGGGATCATTTACAACCGCATTTGGAATCGTTTGAAGCCGCATTTAAACTGCGTTTTGGAAGTTCAAACTCTGGGCACCATAGAAGTCCACTATATGGAGAAAAATCCTGAAATGTTTCCTCAAAAAACATAATTTCTTTACGACTGAAGAAAGAAAGACATGAACATCTTGGATGATAAGGGGGTGAGTACATCATATGTGAATCTTTTAATCCTTTAATACTTTTTGAATGAATTGTGAATGCAGTTGTATCTGCCTGTTATATCCTGTGTTTTATATTGACAAATGGTTGGGTTTAGGGGTAGGAGTTGGGTTATGAGCTAAGATAAATGTGTAAATAGTGTAATGTAAATAAAGCTGTTGACTGTTTACATGAAAAAACTACACTACACGATGCTGACAAAGCCAAATGGCAATACAGTGTCAGGGTCAGCATAGTGGATGTCATAGTGTTATTGTTGTTTTGTGTAGTGTAGCCGTACCTTGTCACTGTCTACAGTGTTCTGGGAGGTGCGGGAAGCGATGGAGATTGTGTCCGGCTGGCTGCTGGCATCACCCTGACTGTCTGCATCCTCAGTAGTTTCCCTGAAAGATTAAATAATAACATCCACTGCAATCACATACACAATTTATAATAAACCACCTAGCAGCAAGTGCTGTGATAAGAGCTGTGCATTTTGGGAGTACAGATGTATTGATTCTCTCAGTGCAGCTTAAACAGCAGAGAAAAAAAAAGAATAATCAGTTTTAGGTGAATGAAGACAGCAGGTGGGTGAGGTGAAATACCTCTTGCTGATGCTGCGCTGTCTGGCTGGGGTTTTGGGAGGGTGTATGGGCTCCTTTAACGCCCCCTTTAGGTGGATCGTTCTCTCTTGAATCACTTCCCTGATGTTCCGGATCCACTCCTGTTTCACTTCTATACTGGAGGCCTTTGGGTGGATGAGAGGATGTGCAAAAGAGAGAGAAGACAGCACAGTAGAGAAAATGCATGATTTCACAAACCAGGTTTGGACTAGCATCACTTAAATAAGTATAATAGCTTAAAGTATGTGCACCAGCGTCAGAAATTAACCATGGCTTTGAGCAAAATTACCACTAAATCTATGAAACATGTACCGGATATTTATAATGTGAGCGCATAAAATTCTCTCGGATTTTTCAGGTTTTAATATGTAATTTCTAGAACATTTCTAGATCATTTTAATTGTTTTTTTTTTTTACAATTTATTCAGGACTAAATAATAGGTTTTTGTGCCAATCATGAAGAACAAAATATTATTAACGGTTATTTTTAATAAACCTTAGTCTTCGGTGTGGATGTAGATGAGACTGGGTGCCACACCCATAAAATTTACAAATGGCCATGCCCACTCTTATGGGGAAAATAAGGTGGATATATTTATGATAATTATTTTATTAAATCTGGTTGCATCATTAAAAAAAAAAAAGTAATCCTTTAAAGCCTGACGTATGAAATATTAGTAAATATTCAAATAGAACAGTTTATTGAACCTTTATAAAATCTTAAAATAAAATTGTACAAACAAACAATAAATAATTTATTTTACAAAAGGCTCATGATCAATCTAAAATTCAGATTCCGGCTTCATAAATCAAAATAAATAAATAAATAAATAAAAGTTTAATATTAATATTATTAATAATTTTACATTTATTTATTTTTTAAATTATATTTTAAATTATATTTATTTTAGAATTAAACATTTATTTATACAAGTACAATTATACATTTAATATAATTTAAAAATAATTAAATTAATTATTAATCATGTCATTTAATAACAGTTCATAGAACAGTTTATTTAAACTTTAGATAAAACCTAAAAATAAAATGTACAATAAATAAATAAATAAAAAAATACAAAAAGTTTGCATCTATGTTTTATGTTGAGTTTAATATTTGATACTTCGTGCTTACTTCATCTTCAAAGGCGAAAAACATCTTAATTTTTTTCATAAACCCAAAGTTTTTATTATGGTGAGCAAAATAAACAACACAATGCAATGCTGTATGGAAGCTGGCTCAGCCCAGTACGTGTTCATCTTGAAATATTACCAATTATTACCAAAATATTACCAAGTTATTCTTATGTTATCTTTATAAAAATCAGTAAAAATCTCAGAGCAAAAAGACATGTATACATTTTTGCAATTACACTAATAAGCTTTTTACTTGTTAAAAGAGTATAAACTATCAACCAGATGCCAAAAGGCATGTATAAAATAGTGTTTATAAATTATAGGCCTTAGACATGTTTGTATCAAATGTTTACAGTATGCTTTACAGGGTTAAGCATATTTAATTAATTGCATACATTATGCAATAGTTTTAATTACTAATATTCATAATATTAATATTGTATGTTAAAAAAAGTACCCTCATAAAGAGAACAATATTAATTTCTTACTATCATTGGCCACTATATGTCTGCTCTGCAGGTTTATCTGACACTGATACACACAGACATACACATATAAAGTACACATCTTACCTTGAGAACCGTTTTGTTGTCAGATGTAGGCGTTCGCCCGGCCCATAGAGCGAACTTACATGGATCACCTTCAATGTGTTCGGTAACTCCTAACTCTGATGTCTGTCAAAACACATTTGAATTCACACTATCACTAACGACTTACTAACAAAGTGGGGAAAAGGCACTAAAGACCTCATTTTGTCAAATATGTTTACACTTCTTGACAACGTGTCATCCTGGAGCTCCTTACCAGCAGCTTGTTCTTGTAAACATATTTGGTGCGTCCTGACGAGTCTTTCATCTCTTTACTGAAAACGAGAGAAATCTCAAAGAGGAAGAGATGTCGGTCCCGGCCCTTGCGGATCAGAGATTTGGGATCCCACACCTGAAAAGTGTCCTGCAGGATCAGCTCACCCTGCACAGCCAGGTTCTCATCGAAACCTAATAACAGAACAACAATTACACAGATAAATAAATGCATAATTGCAAAAAAATCAACAGCTCATTATCGATCTGAAATTCAGATTCCGGGTGCATCAAGCTACAGTTGATGTCAAAAGTTTGCACCCCCCTTTCAGAATCATTAAAAATGTTAATTATTTTAGCAAAATAACAGGGATCATACAACGCATTTTATTGTTTATTTAGTATTGACCTAAATAAGATATTTCACATAAAAGTTGTTTACGTATCGCCCACAAGAGAAAATAATAGTTGAATTTATAAAAATTACCTGGTTCAAAAGTTTACATACACTTGATTTCTAATACTGTGTTGTTACCTCAATGATCCACAGCTTGTTTTTTTGTTTAGTTTAGTTGTTCATGAGTCCCTTTTTTGCCCTGAACAGTTAAACTGTCTGCTGTTCTTCAGAAAAATCCTTCAGGTCCCACAAATTCTTTGGTTTTCCAGCATTTTTGTGTATTTGAACCCTTTCCAACAATGACTGTATGATTTTGAGATCCATCTATTCACACTGAGGACAACTGAGGGACTCATATGCAACTATTACAGAAGGTTCAAATGCTCACTGATGCTTCAGAAAGAAACACGATGCATTAAGAGCCGGGGGATGAAAACTTTTAGAATTTGAAGATCAGGGTAAATGTAGCTTATTTTGTCTTTTGAGAAACATGTGAGTATCTTCTGTAGTCTCTGAAGGGCAGTACTAAGAAAAATGTACACATCTCCATTATGTTCAAAAGTTTTCACCCCCAGCTCTTAGCGCATCGTGTTTCTTTCTGAAGCATCAGTGCGCGTTAAAACCTTCTGTAATAGTCCCTCAGTTGTCCTCAAAATCATACAGTCATTGTTGGAAAGGGTTCAAATACAAAATGTTGGAAAACCAAACAATTTGTGGGACCTGAAGGATTTTTCTGGAGAACAGCGTGCTGTTTAACTGTTCAGGACAACAAGAGACTCATGAACAACTATCACTAAACAAAAAAACACAGCTGTGGATCATTCAGGCAAAAACACAGTATTAATAATTACGGGGGTATAAACTTCTGAACCGGGTCATTTTTATTAATTTAACTATTATTTTCTCTTGTGGACTATATGTAAACATCTTTTATGTGAAATATATTATTCAGGTCAGTGCTAAATAAACAATAACAAGCATTTTGTATGATCCCTCTTATTTTGGTAAAATAATTAACATTTTTAATGATTCTGAAAGGGGATAAAAACTTTTGACCCAAACTGTAAACAAAAAAAAAATATATATTAATATTAAAATAAATAATAAATATTTAATATTAAATAAAGTTTTGAAAAAAGGTTATAATAATTATACATTTAATACAATTTAATTTAATAATAAATAAAACTAAATTAAAAAAAATATATATATATATTTTTAAATCTTATGGTGGCAAAAATGAATTCTTTTTGTATAAGCTTAAAAACATTACACTTCCAAATATTTTTTTTAATTTGTAATTGAATAATTGTGGATTATGTAAATTATGTCTAAAAAAACCATTTGTGAACAAATAAATATCATCTGTTTTCAAGACACTCATCAGTCATAAGAAAATGCTTGAAAAGCTGTTTTGCGACTTAAAACTCTTCTGCACAGTTACGGGTTCAGCACATCTGCCGTAATTATCGCTCACCCTCCAGCATGCTGACGTGCATGGCATCATTAGCACGTTTAGGCACACTGAGCATCACCTCCAAACCCTCCTTTATTTCTCCTTTTCCTTCCTCACAACATGTCAGCAACTCCTGTTCACGAACACATTTGCACCGACACACAGAGACACAAACACACTTATTTAGTGCTGCAAACTGATTCACATCAAGTAAGAGTAAACAAAAACACTGAGCCTCCACCTTCAGCAAGAGCTGGTATTTGGTGATTCTCTGAACAGGTTTGATCAGGTACGATGAGATTGAATTGGCCAGTCCATGTCTCCTCTGTATCTCCTGTGAAAAAACAGCATAACATATCAATAATCATGAGTTTTATTGCATAAATGATAACAAAAGCAGGATAATCCAGCCTTTTCTGGCCTAAAATGGTATTCAGTTGATCTAGCTGTTCTTCATTTCTGGCCAAACTGGTGTTTAGCTGGTTGGCCAACTGGTCTGTGCTGAAAACAAGTACCCAAAATCCCTTTAAACCCTCAGAAAAGACCTGTTTAACCCTTCTTGGAAACTAGATAACCACCCTGTTTAAGATGTGGTTTAAACAGGAGTTTAACAAATTCAGAACTCAGACTGAGATTAATTCTGACGTTAATATAAACAGAATTTCTTAATTTGGAATGGCAGTAATAAGGGTGGATGATAGTAGCTATCTGGCGCCCCCTATGTGCTCTTTGAGTCATTTCTATCATTTCAACCTAATGTCATACAACCCTCCAAAATGAAGTGAGAGAAAAAGAGGCGACTCACATCGAAGAACCTTCCGGCTTGGCCCTGGATGAGCTGACTGGAGTCTGGTTTGTTTTTGCAGTAGGTGACGTACATATGGAATTTATCAGCCTTCAGAACATGGAAAAAATTAGCACATTTACTATTTATGTTGTAAGCAACCACACCAGAGTTTAAAAAGTACCAGAAGCTACTCCTTAAAAATTAATACTTCACAGCTGAATTGATATTTTGGACCTTTCAAGCTGTAAATAACGATTGAACAAAAATACAGCGTGGGCAAATTTCCAATTTTGACAGCCTCTCAGCACACATTGGTTTTTAAATATTCATACGGAGTAAAATGATGATGACTAGTCCATACTGAAATCACAATATGTTCTCCAAACAAAGAAAAACTGACGATGATTCATCTGTATCTCACCCATGTGACAAAACAATGGCCCACATCTTCTGGAAGCTGCTCATAGTTTTCAAGCTCTTTTAGAAAAATGCTGCAAAAACAAATAATGGCAAAACATAACAAGGTTTTAACATTTTCTGAAGAAAATATGAGGCTTTTGTTGTTCCTAATGACTGATATTTAGCCATTTTGAGTATACTAGCATGATCATTCTGTCTTGTTTCAGCTTTATTTCTTTATTTCTTATAGTTAGCTTTTATTTCTTTTTTTCAGCTTTTACATTTGAGATAAAATTTTTACATCCCCCTTTCAGAATCATTAAAAATGTTAATTATTTTACCAAAATAAGTGGGATCATACAAATTGAATGACCTGACCTGAGTAAGATATTTCACATAAAAATATTTTCATATAGTCCACAAGAGAAAATAATAATTGGATTTATAAAAATGACCCGGTTCAAAAGTTTACATACACTTGATTTTTAATACTGTGTTGCTACCTAAATGATCCATAGCTGGGTTTTTTCGTTTAGTAATAGTTGTTCATGAGTCCCTTGTTTGACAGTTAAACTGCCTGCTGTTCTTCAGAAAAATTCTTTGGTTTTCCAGTATTTTTGTGTATTTCAATCCTTTCCAACAATGACTGTATGATTTTGCAATCCATCTTTTGACACTGAGGACAACTGAGGGACTAATATGCAACTATTACAGAAAGTTCAAACACTCACTGATGCTCCAGAAGGAAACACAATGCATTAAGAGCCGGGGGGTGAAAACTTCTAGAATTTAAAGATCAGGGTAAATTTAACTTATTTTGTCTTCTGGGAAACATGTAAGTATCTTCTGTAGCCTCTGAAGGGCAACACTAAATGAAAAAATATGATATTTAGGCAAAATAAGAAAAATATAAACATCTCCATTCTTTTCAAAAGTTTTCACCCCCAGCTCTTAATGCACGGTTTTTCCTTCTGGAGCATCAGTGAGCACTGGAACCTTCTATAATAGTGGCATATGAGTCACTCAGTTGTCATTGTTGCAAAGGATCAATTAGACAAAACCAAAGAAATTGTGGGAGCTGAAGGTTTTTTCTGAAGAACAGCAGTCAGTTGAACTGTTCAGGACAAACAAGGGACTCATGAACAACTATCACAAAAAAAAAAACCCAGCTGTGGATCATTCAGGTAACAACACAGTATTAAGAATCAAGTGTATGTAAAGTTTTGATCTGGGTAATTTATATAAATTCAACTATTATTTTCTTTTGTGGACTACATGTAAACATATTTTATGTGAAATATCTTATTCAGATCAGTACAATATAAACAACAACATGCATTTTGTATGATTTCTCTATTTTGGTAAAATAATCAATATTATTCTGATTCTGACCTCAACTGTATTTTAATTTTGGCATGTGTTTTTTTTTCAGTTCTATATGGCATTCATTGTTTTTCAGTAATGTTTTAGTAATTTACAGTTTTTATTATCGTTGACAATGTAATTTTCGTTTTTAAGTTTAGTAGTTCTACTTGTACAAAAACACTTGTCTCACGTGCAAATATGGCAGAAATGCGTCAGCTAAGCAACTACCACTGAAATGAACGGGAATGCTAGCTGTTTCTCCAGGTATTACAGATCTCCTTGGCAAGCCTCACTAATTGCTTACATACTTACACAGGCCATCAAAATTAGAGTTTTATGAGCCATCAAAGTGACAGTTTTACCACTAAGCTATATGCATATGGAAATCAACATCAAATAAAGCCTGTTTGGATACATACTTGTTATGGAATTCATAAATCTCCTGAATATTCCCAAAGATCACATGTTCTTTGTTCGCAATTCCAGATGGGATCTCTGCACCGCTTGTCATTTCCCAAAGAAAAGTCTGCGCATAAATGCACAAGGGAGGTTAGTTCATCTCAAGTTCACAATTCTTTCAACTCAGACGGCATTTCAGGCACAGTACAGTATGTAAGTATGCAACCTTGGATGAATCTTGCAATCAAAAGCCTTGACTGTCTGAGATCAGTAAGAAAGCCTCTAAAGCTTCTCACCTCCAAACACTCCTGTAGGTCTCGTACATAAGCTCTTTCTGTCTGGAGCAGCTCAGCCATAATATACCTACACAAGAGAGCAAACCGCCCCACTGAAAGCCCAGCAAATTACAGACATTAAAATGCAAAGAACGCCTGAGACAGCACTTCATAACACAAAGCTAATTCCTCAGGAAATGATTTAGATTGAAAAGGATTTCGTGTGAAGATGAAGCTATTGATGATGCGATTTAGTTTGGGACTATCGGCTTAACCTGCGCACAGGAAGCTGGCACGCGGCATAAGGATTCTGAGTCATACTTAAAATCTCTCTTAGTCATGAAGTTAATTTCATCACTCACTCTTTCTTTCGGGCAGATTTCTTCTTTTCCTCATTAACTTCATGGTCAGGATCGTTGAGGTTGACCTCTGGGTCAGTGTGGGTCAAGCTGGCGGGGATAATGTCCAGCTCTAGATCTTTATGGTCCTGTTAGAGAGGTCAGGGGGAATACTGAAAATTGCAGTATGTTTTTAAGCTAAAGTTTTGATTGCTCATGATATGAACTTTTATAAACAGTAAAAAAGTAGAACAAGATTTCATGGTTAATGTTGAAAATTAAGATTAAATAATGCATGAAATGAAGAATAAATGCCGGATATATTTACTAAAAAGAGATGGCTTTGCTCAGCCGCTCACCTCAGAACACAGTCCCAGTGCTCGGTCCAAGCTGCAGCGATACTGTCCCATCCGCATGGAGAAGTCTCGGTACCTCCTGTCCACCGTAGACACCCACCTCTTGAGTTCAGTCACATGAACATGCCCTTTCTCAACCAGACTACCAGCCAGCTGGATCAACAGCTTCACCTTCTCCTGTGTTTGCTAGAGGAGAAGAATCAACATCAGGTCATATATACAGTCTATACAAGTTTAGAGAAATGCATTTGTTTAATTATTGTTTATTTTTTGGAAGACTGGCCAGAATATTCTTCATAAAAATTCTCCTTGTGTGTTCCATAAATGCATGAAGGTTTAAAACAACATGACAGTAAGTATATGTTCACAAAATTTTTAAAGGGGTCATCGGATGCCCATTTTCCAAAAGTTGATATGATTCTTTAGGGTCTTAATGAAAAGTCTATAATGTACTTTGGTTAAAAATTCTCAATGGTAGTGTAAAACAACACCCTTTTTACCTTGTCAAAATCAGCTCTGTAAAAATCATCTCATTCTAAGGGGTTGTTCCTTTAAATGCAAATGAGCTCTGCTCACCCCGCCCCTCTCTTCTCTCTGTGGATTGACCAGCCTGTTTACTTCAGCCACATTTAGCCGCGTTTAGCCGCTAAACTTGCTAACTAGCACATTATTAGGAAAGGCGATCACAAAGATTCATAAAAAAACCCTTATACTCACTTCTGCTGTAGGTGAAGCTGGGTCACGAATGATTCGCGTGAACATAGAGGGATATATGTAGATCGGGAGGCGCATTTCCTTCACAAACAAACATAATCAACTGCATCTTTAGCAGCTCAGATGTCAGGAGTAAATGACAACCACTACATTCATTATTACATCTAGCAACACAACACCTCAATCGCTCAATTCTTGTCTAACTTACATCCCTGCTCCGGCATCAAAACATGGAGGTTGGACTGTTACAACTAATCTCAGGTAAGACACTCATGTCAATCAACTATTGTGGGAGCGGCCTCTGTGGGTGTGACGCCACAACGACAGGCATCTGAGAATGGCTTGATTTGACAAAGGGGATATTATTTTTACAGATTAATTAAAAACCACTGCATGGATTTTTATCATTATAGGGTAGATTTGTACATACACTGCCAACACACATTAATGTTCAAAACAGCATGTAAAAGTGTACTTAACATCCGATGACTCCTTAAAAGGGGACATCGGATGCAAAGTTCACTTTTACATAGTGTTTGCATATAAATGTGTCTTAGCAGTGTATGGACACAACCTCCCTACAATAATAAAAATCCATTCTGTCCTTTTTTAACCCCTCCAAAAACCTAAACAGTCTTAATTATCAAGCTGTTTTGATTGTCTAAGCAATATGATGTCACACTGCTCAAGCCCCGCCCAAGGCCACTGACAGACTGTCCCATATTAGCATAATTCCCTCCTCAGCCAATTGTGCGCTGTCTGCCATTTTCTCTGCGCTCGAGCAGCAGTAGCAACATCGTTTTGTAATAAATGCAGGTGTTTTGTAGTTATATGTAAAAGTGAACATAAGAGTCTTTATTTTCTCCCAGCATCTGAGCCACTAAGGATTCAGTGGATTAGCTGTTTTTGATGGTAACGTGCCACCAAATTAGTGTTAATTTCATCAACGAAAACTATGATGAAAAATGCTCATTAAGATGAAGACGAGACGACAATAAGGACGAAAAATAACAATAAATACAAAAACTTTGACTATATCAACATGCAATTCCATTGTTGAAAAAAGACTAAAACGTATTCAAAAAATAACAACTTTATCAAAAACCTCTCTTTACTTTTGTAAAAGCAAAGGAGACAAAATGTTATTGCGGACTGCTTTACACACCTCTACTACGCAAGCTTTCGTGTGTGGTTGCCAGATAACAAGAGTTCAGATCTGCAAATCAGAACTTCGCTGTTACAAGTATACATTTTCTGCCTGGCGTTTTGCTTATTTTAAGCAATCTGGCAACCTCATTATGGATGCGCGCCAACAATGATCTGAAAACACAGACAACCAAGCTGGAGTTTAGTGATCTAAATAAAAGCGTCATTCAGCACTTACTCAACCGCTGTTGTTTTAATAGAGAAACATAGGCTAGAGCCATTTGGAATTATTGGAATTACTTTTAGGAATCTCACTGTTATAATATTTTCCGTTTGTTTTACCAGTTTTCATAATGTAGACAGAGAGAGTGCATAAGTCTTTTGTAATTTATATAATAAAAAGCCTATAAGAAATCAGTACACTAGATGAGGTAAAATAAACCATGTGCATGAGTCCACATTCTATTGATTTTCTGCTTACTGGTGAAAGTGCAATACCTAAAATTCAAAAGTAACTTTCCCAAATGACAACAATCCTTATGATTATAATTTTGAGCAAAGTATTTTTTTTTATCAGTTTAACCATTATACAGCATAACGAAAATGTTACTAGATTTCATTGACTAAAACCTGACTAAAATGCTCATACATTTTGTTGACTTAACCCTTTAACTGTCACTCCCATTTTTGAACATAGACGTAAAAATGCATCCAAATTTACATTTTTATAATTCATGAATGAAAACATTGAAATGAAAACATTTTCTAATATGATTTGGATGTAGATTTCCCATGATAATGCAATGTCTGACTTTAAAATGGCTTTCAAAGGATGAATTTTGAGATTTTAAGTTTTCAAATGATGATTTCAACGTAGAAAGTCAGACCTCCTGTTATGATGTAGATTTTTGAGGTGCACTCTTGACATATATTAATCTATTACTTTTCCTAAATAATTTGTAACAAAAATATAGTAGAATATCTATTTAGGAGTCTTAGACCTTTCCAACAATGTATAGTTTGTCATGATTAGGATTTATTTGTAATATGGTGAAGTAAACTTAGGCGTCCCACTGAGGAGACGGGTGACAGTTAAGAAGGCTAAACTTGACTAAACATAAACAGGACAAGGTTGACTAAATATGATAACTAAAATGTACATTTGAGTAAGACTTCTGTTTTTTTGTGTATTCGGTGTAGTGTTAATTTTGTCAGCTATTTTCAATTTTAGTGAGCGGGGTGAGCAGCTCATTATCATTTAAAGAGGCATGCACATCAATAACTGTCTGGTTTGGCTCAGCTACAAAATCAGACACCAGAAGATTACAGAGAATGGTTCGGACCGCCGAGGGGATTATTGGTGCTCCCCTGCCCACCCTTCAAGAACTGTGTACATCCAGAGTGAGGAAAAGGGCTCAGAAAATCACTCTGGATCCCTCACACCCATGTCATCCCCTTTTCGAACTTTTGCCATCTGGTCAGCGCTACAGAGCCACAAATACCAGGACAGCCAGACATAAGAACAGTTTCTTCCCTCGGGCAACATACCTTATATTTATCTGTTACCACTTACATCTCAGTACATCCCGACATCTCATTCTATTCTATTCTACTCTATTCTATTCTATTCTGTTCTTTTTCTATCATCTGTAGCACAACTGTATATACAATTTATTTATTTTATTAAATCTTATATTGCAGTTTTTGTCTATTTATATTTACATATGTGTATTTTTTTATTCTCAATATTATTTTCTCTGTGTTGTTGTTGTTGTCATCTCTGTGCACTGGAAGCCTGTGACACCAAAACAAATTCCTTGTATGTAATAACTGCCGGCAGTTTTTACCTTTGCAGATACGCGGAAATCTTCATATTCTTTTAGTAGTTCCTGAGTTTTTTCGCTGGTATCACCAGGCGATGTGTGTGTGGATAGAAAATATTCTCCTGTCTCCTGTAACCAGTCTATGGCCTGCATAGAGAGCACAGTTTTAAAAAGGTAAATGTAATTTCATATATTTATTTACAATCTTTTCTCTTGGTTAACCCTTGCTCTAACCCTCGTGAAAAAGAAGTGCATCTAATTGTATCAAATGGGCAGTTTTACTGAATTTTAAGTCTTACAAGTATATTTTAATGAAATCAAAGGCAACTTAAGTGTCAATTTGTAAAGTCAAATGAAAAGTTTGAAATGAAAATGAATCATTATTTTTCATAATTTCTTATTTAGTGATTATAAAATACTCTAAAGTACATTTATTGTAATTTGTCGACTAACATACTAATGCACATGATTATAATTTTATTAAAATGTAATTTTTTGACACTAAATTGCAACTTCATCATTACAAATACGTAATTACCAATGTATTTAAATACATGACAAAATTTTCAATAGAAATGACAACAAATATTTAAAATGCTCGTCAGTATATTTCGCAGTACATTTTAACCAAATTTCAAAGTAATTTTGAAGTAATTTAGTCCTACTTAAGTGGGTCAAAAAGCACTCTAAGGTTCAGCTGTTTTTAATGTAAATTTAAACTATAATAAATCTTTATTTAATTGAATGTAACATGCAATTAAGTTTCAGAAATCATAACATTCAGCTCACACTTAAGTATATTATTTCTGTAATAAGTAATAAGTATTATTTCTGTAACTTTTTAAATGTATTATAAAGTGTAGTTCTTTTTCACAAGGGAAGACCAAAACCAAAACCACCATCATTGTCGAATCCTCCAAAAACCGTACTTGCCTAACGCTCTCTCACTCACCTGTTTGGCATGACGTTCAAACAGCACGTACTGTTGGCATTGATCTAAACGTCTTTTTTTCATAGTCCAGAAATGAAGGACACGGTTTTCCCTCTGTAGCAGCTCACTCAGAATGGCTAAACATCAAAAAACACAAGACAAGATCAATAAACAATTACAAACATTCAGACAAATTGCATATTTTGCAGGTATAATGGTTTTAAGTTGTCCTGAACTGACCTTTGACTTGGGACTCAGTGGCTCGATTGTGGGTGGCAACCCCAGGCATGCTCACATTGTTTCGGTGGATGTACTTAAGAAAGACCTCAGCATTACGACGCGCTAAAGTACACGCCTGGAACCAGAGAAACGAAACATTTCGTAGAATCAGTGCATCTAAACAGCTGTACAATGACTTCATCGTTGGCTGCACTGATAGCAGTTTGATGTAATATGGACAGTGACATTGATAAACACACTAATGATTTTATTCAAGGTTTCTTTATTTCAAAAGGAAATCCTTTTTCCATGCTATGACCCATTTAAACTGACACATATGTGGTCACATATGGCAAACATTTTCGTTTTGCTGCAGATGCAGATTTTAAAAATATAAAAAAGGGCAAATTGTTGAGAGAGTTGATGAGCTGCTGTTGCAGGTGTTTGGGTCTGTGTGTGTCTTGTATGTGTGTACAGTATGTGTGTGTGTGTGTACCTTGAGAAAGGCTTCTTTCTGCTCCAGGTGTTTGTTTATGAGAGGGCTGACATGGTCAGTCTCTGCCGTTGAGCCCAATTTATCATGACCTCCGCACCAGTCCTCCTCTCTCCTGTACTCCAGTTCCAGACTCTCCAATACATTACATACCTGAGATAGACATACAGTATGTTACACACACAGTGTATATCACTGATATAATGAGAATATATAAATAATAGAATACAATAAATTTACTGTACAGCAAAGATGCACGTATAAAACTGCTGACATTAAATGAAGAAAAAATATTTGGTGCAAACATTTATTCCAAAACTCATTACAAAATATCTGACAACATAAGTGTATTTTTGACACTAGGGGGAGCTAACATTTCTGTTAAAGGAGAAGTCCAATTCCAAAAAAAAGATTCATATATTATGTACTCACCCCCTTGCCATCAGATGTTCATGCCTTTCTTTCTTCAGTCGTAAAGAAATTAGGTTTTTTGAGGAAAACATTTCAGGATTTTTCTTCATATAATGCACTGCTATGGTGTCCCAATTTTGAACTTCCAAAATGCAGTTTAAATACGGCTTCAAACGATCCCAGCCGAGGAAGAAGGGTCTTATCTAGCTCTCCCTGGACTTTGTGTATTCTGGTTAAAGACAGTTTCGGTATGTCGAAAAACTCCAGTCGTGTTTTCTCTCGCAACTTCAAAAATCATTTCAAAATCATCCTACATGGCTGTAGAAGTACCGACCCAGTCTTTGCAAAGTGAACATTCAAAGAAGATCAAACACCCTCAACAAAAAAGGTAAAATAGCGATATAGGACTAAAAAACAGTCCAGGCAGAGTAAGACAAGACGAGCGTTTGACATTAAAAAGTATATAAATTGTATTATTTTTATGAAAATAACCGTTTCGCTAGCTAAGACCCTTCTTTCTCGACTGCGATCGTTTACAACTGCATTTGGGATCGCTTAAAGCCACATTTAAACTGCATTTTGGAAGTTCAAAATCGGGGCGCTATATCAGTCCATTATATGGAGAAAAATGCTGAAATGTTTTCCTCAAAAAACATAATGTGTTTATGACTGAAGAAAGAAATGAACATCTTGGATGACAAGGGGGTGAGTACATTATATGTTGTTTTGGAAGTGGACTTCTCCTTTAAGTGACAAGAGGGCATGGTAATTATATTTAAAAAATAGTATTTTTATGCAAGGAAATGCAATGCAAATGCATTAAATTGATCAAAACTGTAAGTGTTTTCACATTGTTGAAAAATAAATATTTCAAATAAATGCTGTTCTTTTGAATTTTCTATTCATCAGAATCCTGGAAAAAAAATGATCACAGTTTCTACAATTTCCACCATTTTTAACATTGATAATAAGAAGAAATGCTATTTGAGCTCCAAATGAGCTTATTGAATTGTAGGGCTGTCCACTAGATTTTTCTAGTAGTCGTTCACTTTAAGCATTAGTCGACTATTAGTCGCATGTTTATTAATAAACCATATAAATACATGCCTACATAGCCTAATAAGCGCTCAGGTGCACATAAAAAGGCTTGCCACGATGCACCAGCAGATATAATAATTATGAATGTGTCTGAAGTCTGTGTACAGACTACATAATCTCAGAATCTGAGTTTTCTATTTGAATAGGTTCATTTGAAAGCAGACAATTCCCTCTCTATAGATATATTTTTCATGTCTGTAAGGCAATTATACACAGAATTTTGAAGTTTCACGCTTCACAGAGAATGAGACTGCAGAAAGCACATGCTGTTTGCTTTAATTATTTTACAAAAGCACAACGTTTCATTGTTATTATGAGTGCACACAAATAAAAGTAGAGACTTTACAGATTCGAAAGATTTACTTTTATCTGTATGACCAAAAATGACATCAGATGAAAATCATCTGTCATGCGGTGAGCGTGCTACTGTTCAGTTGCTACTACTTACATATCGTTGATGCTAAGCCATATTTGAGGTCGATGAATGATAGGTGAGCATTTGGATGTTCGCCCCGATGTACTATACTACCACACAGACCAGCTGTTAACGATCTGTCCATCACAGGCTGTGTGAGTTCACCACTTTCTATGGAATTTTGACTAATAAAATTTTTATCAACCAAGCCTCCTCTCATCGACTAATGGTTAGTCGACTATTAGGAGGCAGCCCTATTAAATTGTAACAATATATTACTGCTCTTACTGTATTTTTGATCAAATAAATGCAGCCTTGGTGAGCATAGGAGACTTCTTTCAAAAATATTTTAAAAAATGTTAATGACCCCAAACTTTTGAACGATATAAAATATTCAGCTTCTTTTGCACATAAAATATTACTTGAAGTCATGGTTATACAACATGACTCAAAGTTGAAGTCCACATTTACTGAAAAAGGGGTTCTGAATCCAGCCTTAAAAAAATGAACTACTCAAAAACAGGAAATTTTAAAACGGGAGTGCTCATGGCTCATGGTACTGATAAACATGAACTACAAATGCACATGTACATATAACAGGAATTAAAAAGTGGAGAAAAAAGTCATTTTTGAAGACCAAAAAAGCTTTAGATTCACAGCTTTATCATAAGTTCACATTTCAACCGCAATCACAGCCACATTAGCCGGGTTTCCATCCAAAGTTGCAAATTTAACTTGCACCGTTTCCATCCAACAAGTCAAAGAGAACAAAATCGCCACTTCCTGATAAACTGACACTATATATTACTAAGAAAAGTAGGAGAAGCCACTAAATATAGTAATTGTCATATATTATAAATTACTTGCACCTCAGAGCAAGCAGATGAAAGACAATAAATGTGATCATTTCTTTCAGAGGTGGATGCCTGCTGTTTGGGAACACAGTTGTGTAAGACAGTTCTGGGAGGCAATTATACAGAAATACTTTGATGACAGACTTTGCTCAGGCATTTCAGCATGATTTCATCCACTGGTTGGATGGGTTTTGCCGTCCCATAGCACAAAGTCACATGACTTTTTGATGCGTACAGAGGAATTTATTCAGCAAATGCGTTTCCATCTCCCATTATTCGCATTAACCCTTTTTCACACAAATCAAAAAACACCTCAAGCAAGCATAAAAACATTTTTGCGAATTAAGGGAGTTTTATTCGAAATGTGGTGTTTTCATCATTTGTTTCTGATGTGATACATCAAAATGTGCATGAAAACAGGGTCACATACTTTCCTACAACCCACCTGTTCAGATGTTTTGTAGAAGGCCACAGAGGCGTTAACCAGCTTTAATCTGTCCTCCATCTTCAGCATGAGGGTTTGCCAGTGCAGGGCCACGGTCTCGGCACAGGCCCGGACAGCGTCTGGGTCATAGTGACCCGCCTGCAACATCAGCTCCGCCCTCTGCTGGAGCTGTAGGGCGCTCTGGTGGGTGCGCTGGAGGGAGTCGGCGTGAAGAAGAGACTGTGGGCGGCAGAAATAAGTGGCTCGTTTTAATTCTTGAGGTGTGCTTAAATTAAGTTAACTGGCAGTACACAAGGACCACATGAGAGGCGGGTAAGGTCACAGAGGGGCTCCTTACAAGAGCAATTAAGACACGATCAGTTAGACGTCCTGCCATTCAAGGCCAAAACAATCAGCTGTGATGGTTTAACAAGAGCACATGCTGGATGAATAAAACCAGCAGCCTGATTCACACATTTGTTTTGGCGTCGCAAATATGAGAAAGTACTTGGATGGTCTGATTTGATGAAAAGTGGTACTTGGCCTGAAAAGTTAGAGACCCGCTGCTGTAGATGATTAAAACATATATTTGGCGGAAGGGAGATTTTGGCAGATACTCAGCACTGACGTCCTTTGATTTAGAGAGGCTGTCGTTAGCTCAGAATTATACGCAGCAATTTGCTGAATTAAAACTCAGTCCTCATTTCAGGCTAAT
The DNA here is from genome assembly GCA_012976165.1 of Labeo catla. Classification (NCBI taxonomy): domain Eukaryota; kingdom Metazoa; phylum Chordata; class Actinopteri; order Cypriniformes; family Cyprinidae; genus Labeo; species Labeo catla. The sequence continues at coordinate 1,280,684 of VONZ01000080.1, forward strand.
GTGCTTCTTACTGCTCATAAATTTGCTGAGTAATTGTTTTGTTTTTTTTAATCAACTCAGCTGTTTTGTATTCCATCTCTTTGATGAATATAATATAGGGGGCTTTATAACCTATAGACCAATTCTCTTTCTGTCCATGTCTATAACAACAAAAAGGATGATGTTTCTCTAACACTCCCCTCACAGGGTTAAATAAATGATCTGTTTGATATAAGCAAAAAATTATTTCCTAATTGCAGATAACGATGTAAACAAAGTTTAATATTTAATATTAATCTTCATATTACAGCATACTGCTGCCTCACAAAGCTGCCCCCCTGCAGAATCTATTAAGGAAAATGTGTGTGTGTGTACCTCGATGGCAAGCTGAAATTGTTCATGCTCTCTCTGAAGTTGTTCCGCTTCAGATAGGGAACCTGCATTCGTTGTGCTCGCAGTGAGCATGGATTCACCATTTCGGATCCAACCCAGCACCTGCACAGATCATCATACACAAATGCACACACAGTGGCGTGTGACAAAACAGGCTACAGAAGTAAAAAAATGAAAGTCAATGAATTATTTCGGATTAATCTGTTAACATTCATTTATGTTTTGGTGCAGCCTCCTGCTTTTTCCATTTTCTGACAAAATTTGAGAAATGTGTTTTTCCTTGCTGTAACTCAGCATCTCAACACTGTCAGTTACAGAAATAATGTGCCATGTCAAATAATTAATAATTGCAAATCTAGCATTCAAGACTGTATGATATAATGGACCAAACCTGCAGAAATTAAAAATGAATAAATAAACAAACAAACAAAGTAAGGAAAATAAAGAAATCAATGAATTGAGAAAAATAAATATAGTTCATCTGTAATATTTGTAATTTAATTTTTTTTTTTTATGTATTATTTTCTGTATTTTTTACATTTACTTGTTCTTTCATTTATTTAAATATGTGACCCTGGACCACAAAACCAGTCATCAGGTTATTTTTTTTAATTTGAGATTTATACATCATCTGAAAGCTGAACAAATAAGCTTTCCATCATTGATGTATGGTTTGTTAGGATATGACAATATTTGGCTGAGAAACAACTATTTGAAAATCTGGAATCTGAGGGTGGAAAAAAATCTAAATATGAGAAAATCACCTTTAAGGTTGTGCAGATGTAGACAAAAAAGTTCTTAGCAATGCATATTACTAATATTGCTAATAAAAAATAAGTTTTGATAAATTTACGGTAGGAAATTTACAAAATATCTTCCTGAAACATGATCTTTACTTAATATCCTAATGATTTTTGGCATAAAAGAAAAATTGATCATTTTGACCCATACTATGTATTTTTGGCTATTGCTACAAATATACTCATGCTATGGTCCAGAGACCATAGAAAAATATATTAAATAAATATAAAAATAAATATAAAAATGTGTTTATTTTATGATTTATGATTTATTTATTTATTCATAACAATAGACAGTGGAGTTTGCTACGGGATGTGTCAGATCAAATAGAGAGTTACGAGATATTTGGACAAATTCACATTATTATGTTGAATTATTTTATAACGACTGAGATACATACATCAACATTATGTATATATTACATATATATCAACATTGGTAACATTAAAAAAATGTTTCTTAAGCACCCAATCAGCATATTAGAATGATTTCTGAAGAACTGAATAATCAGTTCTAAAATTGTTGTTTTGTCATCTTAAATAATATTTTTTGAAATACATAGCTTTCATAACACTGCATAATATTACTGTTTTTATTGTATTTTTGATCAAATAAATGCAGCCTTGGTGAGCATAAAAGACTTCAAAAAACATCAAAAATTCTTCCCGAAGTTAGTATATATAAACATACAACTTTAATTATGATTTTTCCTAATTGACATTATTTATTCATGCTCTGAGGTCATTAAATAAGTTTAAATAATGCAGTTGTTTAATAAACATTCTGTTATCATCTCTGCTTCTAGTTATTATCTCAATTAAAGTGAAAATGTTGCCATTTTCAAAATAATGGCAGGTAAAACTGTTCGACATTTCGTTTCACGTCTTAAGAATCCGTGAAATGTGCAGAAACATTAAAGCAGAGCTGAAGGGATTCCCCTTCTCACGTTATATAACACCCTGCCTACATTTACATTCATTTTCTTACCAAATTGAGTATCTAGAAAGTACATATAGAAACAAGATACAATACAAATACTCAAAGAACAAAGATAAAGCAGAGATGTCCCGAGGTGACATTCACAGTACTGCCAATAAGAAAGCAGTGATTGTCTATGAAACAGTTAAAGTGAATTGAGTGATTCATTTTTCTGAAATGCTGGGCTGAAGTCTGCACCCACGCACTGTTATGAGCGACAGTGTGTGTGTGTGTGTGCTCAAAGTGTCAAAGATAAAAGCAATTAGCTGGGCACTTGTACTCAAGGCTAATGGCATCAGTCAGAATCTTGGACGGTAGTAGAGCACAGGCTCTTTTCCTGAGTGCAGAAGTTAAGAGTTCCTCATGACATTATGATGAGTGTAATTTTGGAGTCCCTAAATGGGACCATGAGCTTAGATGTAGCAAATGATTTTCAACACACACCTGTTTGACCTCGGCCTGCAGGTGCCGTAGCTGAAGGCACTGCTCCAGACGTTTGTGCGTGTGTTCTGCGCTCACTTCCAGCTCATGCTGTTTTTCATTCAAGAACTCCAGCAGCTCTTGAACTTTTGCCGCCAAGTCGACGTCTTTTTCTCCAGTAATTTCCATACCTAAAAAACACAGATTTTAAGAATTAAAAAGCATGTACACATTTAAACATGCTTTTACACTGGTCCAAGTATATCATTTTCACTGCCTAGATAATAAAATGTCAATCCAAGTAGCATATATAAACAAATGATGCTCCTTTTATGAAATATCATGCTATACAAACATTCAACAACCTGAAAGTGTCCATACAATGTATTGTTGGCTATTTGTAGCAATAGCCAACAATACATTGTATGGGATTATCAATCTTTGTTTTATGCCAAAAATCATTAGGATATTAAGTAAAGATCATGTTCCATGAAAATATTTTGCAAGTTCCTACTGTAAATATATCAAAACGTATTTTTTGATTAGTAATATGCACTGCTAAAAACTTCATTTGGACAACTTTAAAGGCAATTTTCTCAGTATATTGATTTTTTTTGCACACTCTCAAATTCCAGATGTTCAAATTGTTGCATCTCTGCCAAATATTGTCCTAGTCCTATTCTATACATCAATAGAAAGCTTATTTAGTCAGCTTTCAAATGTATAAATCTCAATTTTAAAAAATGTATCCTTATGACTGGTTTTGTGGTCCAGGGTCACAAATACAAATGAACAAACACATAATATCAGGCATGCATTTTAAATCTAATGCAATTTCTGTGCCACAAGTTTCAGAAAAAAATACAGAACAATAATACATTTTAAACAGGTTTCTTGAACAATCTCTAGGCCGGCCAGGGTTGCCAGCATTTCAGAACAAAACCCGCCCAATTGCTACTTAAAACTGGCCCAAAACTAGCCCGATCATGTTTCAGAGGTAAAATACATGTTTTTGGCGGGTTTCCCCTATTATAATTCGCATGCCAGGGATATGCATCTGCATTCAACCCGTGGATATGAAAAACAATCCGTGGCAACAGTGCTAAAGTAGCCCAATTCCACAGGAAAACCATGAACGTGGCAGCACTGAGGTCGGACATGTGTTAGTCAAACAAGCTGTTTTGGCAGAATAAACCACGATAGCTGAACTTGATATTCCAGTCATGATTTTGAAAGAAATGAGATGATTATAATATAGATAAGAACCTATATTTGATCAAAAATACGGTAATACTGACAAAAATTATTACAAATCAAAATAACTGTTTTTTTTATTTTAATATATTTTAAAATGTAATTTATTCTTGTGAGGGCAAAACTTAATCTTCAGCAGCCATTACGCCAGTCTTAAGAAATCATTCTAATATGCTGATTTGGTGCTCAGTTAATAGTTCTTGTTATCATTAATGTTTTTTTTTTTTGCCATTTATTTATTTATTTTTTGTGTAAACCATGACTCTTTTGATGAACAGAAAACAACGAATATACAGTGAATAGGATTACTGATTTTAAATAGAAATCTTTTGTAATATTATAAAAGCTTTTACTGTCACTTTTGATCAATTTATGCATCCTTGCTGAACAAAAGTATTGATTTATATTTTTAATCTTTTTATCATTTTATAATTATAATTTATATATTTTTTTTATAATTTATCATTTTAATTTTTCATCTTTTTTTAATATATTTTTTTAAACTTCTGAATGATAGTGTTATCATGGTTTCCACCAAAATATGAAAAGGAAAAAAAAATCTGTTTTCAACATTAATAATAAAAAGAAATTCATCAGCATATAAGAATGATTTCTAAAGAATCATGTGACACTGAAGAGAATAATGATGCTGAAATTTTTTTGCATCAGAGGAATAAATTACATTTTAAAATATGTGACACTAGACCACAAAAAGGTAATTTTTTTTTAAATTAAGATTCATGCAACACCTGAAAGCTGAATAAATAAGCTTTCCTTTGATGTATGGTTTGTTATGATAGGACAATATTTGCCGAGATACAACTATTTGAAAATCTGGAATCTGAGGGTGCAAAAAAATCCAAAATATTGAGAAAATCATCTTTAAATATGTCCATATGAAGTACTTAACAATGCACATCATTAATCAAAAAACAAGTTTTGATATATTTATGGTAGGAAATTTACAAAATATCTAATATCCTTTTTGGCATAAAAGAAAAATCAATAATTTTGACCCATACAGTGTATTGTTGCCTATTGCTACAAATACACCCGTGTGAATTATGACTGGTTTTGTGGTCCAGGGTCACATATATTAAAAACAGTTATTTTAAATTGTGATAATATTTCACAACGCAACAGTTTTTACTCTATTTTTGATCAAATAAATGCAGCCTTGGTGAACATGAGCATTTCTTTCTACAATGCTAAAAAAATCGTAATTATTCCAAACTTTTGACCATTAATGTATACCTCTGTATGTCACACATTAAAGCTTTATAACTTCAAAAAAATACACAATTTACATTTAACTGTTAGTGTAAGGTTATTATCAGAAAATTAAAAAGAACTGAGATGATTAGAGATTATCCCAGTGAGTTTTCTTTTCTCCATCCAGCAGGGGTCACTGTGCTATGAACCTCATCTAAAGGTCTCCATTTCTGCTGTGGTCTCATGGAGCAGTTATCATGGCATGTAAGCGGGGAACGTGCCAGACAGGTAAACGTGTGATGAAACGTCCAAGCTGGCCAGCCAAGCGGCATCCATCATATGTGCCTTCGCGTGTCTGTAACTGCATTAGCGTGTGACAGACAACCGACGTTTGTCTGACAAACGCACCCCTCCTCAGATACAACACAGGGCGTTTTAACCACCTTCCACTAACCCTTACATCACCCCACTTATCCTCAGCTACCTGCCCGTGGGCTGTCTCCATGACAACCTCACAGTGGGCCACAGGAGTCGGTTCCCATGGGAACGTGATGTGCGAGTGACAGGATGGCCTCTGCAGTATCCCGAGCCTCCTCGCGGCAACCCAAAAGCGAGCGACGGAGTGTGTCAGAGGCAACCCCAAAGTGACGAGCGAAGGCCCCGTCACCATGGAAACCTTGGTATAGGGGATGTAAAGGGGGGGTCTCCATAGCAACCTCACCCCTGCACACAGAGTTAATAGTACGAGAGATCCCAGAGCTGTATGGAGCTCCTCCGCTCCTTCCAATCCATTTCACCTTTATTTGCTGTCATGCACACATTTTCCATCCTTATCTTTCCCACCCAATCCTCCGCTTCTCTCTCTTCGTCTTTCATCACACGTATCTGAGACAGCCCATAATGTGGGCAGCAGGTTTTTGCTGTTGTGTCCGTGGTAACTGTCAATAAAATGCAACAGAGCACGGAGGAGTGAAGTGATGACTGATTCACACTCTTTTATCTCTCCACCAAACACTAACTCATCATCACTCCTGCGTTCTTTCCATCTCTCACTGGCCGCTACAGCAGACATTAGTAAGCGTCTTACTGCTGTAAAGGCTGGTTCACACTGAACCAATAAACAGAAAAATAACAATCATTGTAAAGTTGGATGTTAGATGTATAATGTTCACATTATCCCCAAAAAGAGTTGATTTAAAGGGCTTGTTACTGGTAAATAAATAAATGATGTTTTCATCACATGGAGTGAGAGACACAGCGCTTAGAATAAAAGAGAAGCACGCTGGCATTTGCACAAATAACAATAGACAGAAAAGGACAGCAGGTCAGCAATGAAATCATCTGTACATGTAAGATGAAGTCCATAAATTGTATTAAATATACATTATAAATATTCATTTTAATATAAAACTTGTGTGACTTTCTTTTGTGGAACATGGTTTTCATCACCATTGACTTCCTCTTTATAAAGACATTTCTCAAATTACCTTCTTTAAATCTCCACAGAAGAAGGTAAGTCATACAGGTTTGAAATGATAAGAGGGCGAGTAAATGATCACAGAATTTTCATTTTTGTGTCAACTATTTCTTTGAAACCTAATTAAAACACATTAATCTCATGGCATTAATTATGCAATTGTAATTGCAGTGTGAATGCATTCATTCCACCTCTGAGTTGCAATAATCAATCTGTAAATATATCTAAAGCAATTTAATGAATTAATCTGTACATTATATTAACATTTTTAATTGCTTGATAGCCCTACCGTAAATATAAATTAAAAGCTATATAGAAATATTTTTTTAAAAACCCTAATAATAATGACAAAAGCAAATAAAATTACAAAATTAAAATGAAAAGTCAAATTATAATAGCATTTATATATAATAGCAGGTATATTTGATTAGCATGATTAGCATGTTGTTAGCAGGATTAGCACATTGCTAACATGTTTAAGTATGTTCTTAGCTTGATTTAGCATGTTGTCTAAGCTTTGCTAGTGCTAGTTAAGACAGCTTAAAGGGGTCATCGGATGCTAAGTTCACTTTTTCATGTTGTTTGAACATTAATGTGTGTTGGCAGTTTATGTACAAATCTACCCTATAATGACAAAAATCCATGCAGTGGTTTTTAATTAATCTGTAAAAATCCCCTTTTTCAAATTGAGCCGTTCTCAGATGCCTGTCGGTGTGCCGTCACACTGGCTAAATGCGGCTAATGTAAACAAGACTGTCATTCCACAGAGAGAAGAGAGGGGCGGGGCGAGCAGAGCTCATTAGCATTTAAAGGAACAACCCCTTAGAATGAGATGATTTTTGCAGAGCTGATGTTGACAAGGTAAAAAGGGTGTTGTTTTACAAAACCATTGAGTATTTTTAATCAAAGTATATTAGAGTCTTTTCACTAAGACCCTAAAGAATCACATCAACTTGTGGAAAATGGGCATCCGATGACCCCTTTAACATGTTGTTACCATGTTTCTAGAATGATTAGCATGCTGCTAACATGTTGTTAGCATGTTTTAGCCTGATTAACATGTTGCTGGCATGTTTCTAACATGATTATCATGTTTCTAGCATTATTAGCATGTTGCTATCATGTTGTAACATGATTAGCATGTTGTTATCATGTTGTAACATGATTAGCATGTTGCTAGCATGTCTTTAACATGATTAACATAATCGTTTCAGCATTATTAGCATGTTGTTAACATGTTTCTATTTTGTTTATAGCATGATTAACATGTTGCTAGCATGTTTTAGCATGATTAGCATGTTGTTAGGATGTTCCAACATGATTAACACATGGCTAGCAAGTTTCTAATATGATTAGCATGTTTTAGCATAATTATGTTGTTAGCATGCTGCTAGAATGTTTTTCTGCATGGTTAGCACCTTGTTAGAAGGATTGGCATATTGCTAACATGTTTTAGTATGTTCCTAGCATGATTTAGCATGTAGTCTAGGATTGTCATTAAGCTTTGCTAGTGACAGACAGATTAAACTCTCTTTACCCTGGTGAAAAAACAGCATATGCTGGTTAGGTATGTTTTGATGCTGGTTTAAGATGGTCCTTAGCTGGTTTATTCTGGTCCTTGACCAGCATAAACCAGCAAAAGACCATAAAAGGACCAGCATAAACCAGCTAAGGACAAGCTTAAACCAGCATCAAAACATACCTACCAGCATATCCTGTTTTTTTCCAACAGGGTAAGTCTTACTGTATTAAAGTTTTAACCCCCTCAATGAAAGTCTAAGAGATTTCTGGTGGTTTTCAGAGTCTGGTTTTCAAAAATCATAAGCTGGATCAGTTATACTAATTCAGTTAATGCTAAAATAACATTGCCCCTGACCCATGTACAGACCCCAGTATAAGGGATTTTACTCTCATCTTGTTTCACTAACTTCATGTTTTTGTATATCCACATGCAATGCAGCTCAGTAATCCACTCTTACAGAAAACAGACAGCACAAAATGACACAGAACACATGGGTGTTGTGAAAGGAATAGAAGAATGTGTTCTGTGTGAAGGGCCTTTTGTCTACTGCAGACAATATGGATTCCTATGGACTATAAGCTTGCGATAGGCTTATGCTCAATTACATGGAAATAAACAATATACTGACTTCTTAAGTGTATATCTATTCAATGATTTTCCACAATGTCTTTACATTCATTAATTGCCATATTATTAAATTAAAAAAATATACCTCACTGTCACAGAACCCATTTCTGATCAAGTCAGATCATGTCAGGGTTTGTTGGAGGAAATTAAGCCACACTGCTCAAAAATTCCATGACCCGACAGATGCAAAATAAACACTGGCAAAACCAAGCATGAAAGTCAACACCAATAGTGATACCGCACAGCAACAACTGGCAACAAACACCAAAATCATTAACACACTGATTCAGCACAACCCTACAACTGTAGTATGAAACTGTGACTCTCTCTTATACCCTTCCTGTGTCCTTCACTCTGTCTCTACATCTCCGACCAGCTCCTCACCTGAAGCCTGGACCTCCATGATGTACTGGTGAAGATCCTGTCCCTGCTGTATAACCTCGTAGGTCATGTTGTTCATGGCGAGTTTGCGCTCAGTGTGTCTGTGTAATCTCTGTTCAGCCAACGTAAGTTCCTCTGTGTTGAAATCAGATGCCTGTCGCATCAGATCCTGTTTCCATGCATCCAGCTCACCCATCACCTATGGAAGAGATGGATATATTGCTGGTTTACACTCATATTAATAAAATAGATTAAATCGTTGCATATAATGAAAAAAGAATGAGAAAAAAAACACCATTAAAATATCATAAAAGCAGTTTGAAGCAATATCATTCATGGTGTGTGAGATCAGTAAGCAGAATTTAAACGAAGTTAGAGTTATGTAAAAAAAAAAAAAAAGTCCTGGCTCTTTCAAGCTTTATAATGGCAGTGAATGGCTGTTGAGATTTTAAGTTCAATAAAGTGGATCCATTTCAAAACATAAAAAGTGGATATTTTTTTATGGATGTTTTTCTGATACGAATGCATTGATTCGCTTCAGAAGGCCTTTATTAGCCACCCGGAGCAATGTGGAGTACTTTTTATGATGGATGGATGCACTTTATTGGGCTTCAAAATCTCAACACCCATTCACTGCCATTATAAAGTTTAGAAGAGCCAGAATATTATTTTATACAACTCAAACTGTATTTGTCTGAGGAAAGTCATTTACATCTAGGATGGCTTGAGGGTGAATATATCATGGGGTAATTTTCATTTTTGGGTGAACTATCCCTTTAAGTAACTAATTGCCACAAATCTTGACATCCATGAGAGTAGTGATGGCCAATTTGTGAACGAATCATTTTATTGAGTCGGATCTTTTCAATGATTCGCTCATAAATCAGACTGATCTAGTTCAACTCATTCATTTACCAATCTGGTTGCAGCTGTTAACAACTCACTGGAGCAGTTCTGTTATCAGTAAATAAAACTAAAATTTTCAATAAGGTTTTAGGTAAATAAAATAATAATAATAATAATAATAATAATAAAACAAAAAAGAAAAAAAGAAATGCTGCCTTAGCAACTCACTTAAATAAATGTAAGTTAAAGAACTAAAATTACTAAAACAAAAATAAAAATATATTGAAGCTAAAAAGAAATATCAAATAACCCAAAAAGTAATTACAAATTATTAAATTACTAAAACTTAAACTCAAATTAAAGTGAAAACTAAAAATATAAAAAGCAAATTCAAAATATTAATAAATGTTAATAAATAAAAATAAACAAAAAAAAATAAAATCTAAATGCTGGTTTGTCTGTCACAGAAGACTTTTCTGGTGCATGTTTTGCTTTTTTTTTTAAACTTAACAGCCCTCCCTTTCATCACATTGAAAAGAGTATCCATTTTATTCTTCAAAAATTCACATTTGTGTTCCACAGAAGAGCGCAAGCCACTCAGATGATGACAGAATTTGGGGATAAACTATGAGATAAAGTGTATACAGTAAAACAAACAACACTTCTCGACACTGTTTACAAATGAAAACATTCAATTGTTCATAATACACAAACATGCAGATATGCAAACAGACAGAACAGAAGCACATCTGTTCAAATAAAATTACGCTGATAATGATTTGGGTTCAGGCCATCAAACACACAGACACACACACCTCCAAGGCGTACTGTTCAAATATACGGAGCTGCAGGAAGATGTCCAGTTTGATCCTGCGCTCATGGAAAAGCTCCTCCATATGAGCCTGAGCCTCATCCAACTGCTGAAGAACACCCTCGATATGAGCCACGGAGCTGGCATGAGGCAGCTTATTACAGGCCAACGCTGAGTCCCTGTTTGAACGAACACAAACCCACGCCAACACATCCAAGAGCAAATCAATATCAATAGAGGGCATGTTAATTCAGAACCAGTATATCAGCATGACATAACATGAAAGAACTTGTTCAAGAGTAATCTGAAAAGAAGATTATTAAAATTGATCTGCAAACTGAAAACTGTTGGAGCTGTGGTCTTGTGGTTAACAGATTTGGATCTAAATCCTGTACTTCAGTAGTTTGTTGCATTTCCAAGACTGTTGTAAGTATCATGGGAAGAAACTGGTAACTTCTAGAATGGAAGATGTGAAAATAGTTGGTTTATGCTCAGTGGTGGACAGTAATGTAGGTATTTTTGCCTTGTTTCTGTGCTTAACTATATTATTCAATATTTTTATCTTAAGAAATTTACTTTTTACTCCACTACGTTTCTTAAAAACATGTCGTTCCTAATTATTTTGAAAAGGAGAAATCGTCTCCTGCTCTGAGATGTGATAGCAGCATCCAATTCGTGAACAAGCTGATTCTTTTCAATGAACCTGTTAAAGGGGTCATCGGATGCTAAGTTGATTTTAACATGTTGTTTGAACATTAATATGTGTTGGCAGTGTATGTACAAACCTACCCTGTAATGATAAAAATCCCCGCAGTGGTTTTTAATTAATCTGTAAAAATAATATCACCTTTTTCAAATTGAGCCATTCTCAGATGCCTGTCGTTGTGGCGTCACACAGACAAAAGCTGCTCCCATGATAGTTGATTGACATGAGCATCTTACCTAAGATCAGTTGTGACAGTCCAACCTTCATGTTTTGATGCAGGAGCAGGGATGTAAGTTAGACAAGAATACCTCCGATTGAGCAACTGAGGTGTTGTGTTGCTGGATGTAATAATGAACATAGTGGTCATCATTTACTCCCGACATCTGAGCCGCTGAAGATGCAGTGGTTTGCGTTTGTTTGTGAAGGGAATGCGCCTCCCGATCTACATATATCGTCTATGTTTGTGCGAATCATTCGTGATCCAGCTTCACTTACAGCAGAAGTGAGTATAAGAGTTTTTTATGAATCTTTGCGATCGTCTTTCCTAATAATGTGCTAGTTAGCAAGTTTTGCGGCTAAATGCGGCTAAAGTAAACAGGCTTGTCACTCCACAGAGAGAAGAGAGGGGTGGGGTGAGCAGAGCTCATTTGCATTTAAAGCAGCCTCAACCAGAATGAGATGATTTTTGCAGAGCTGATTTTGGCAAGGTACCAATGGTGTTGTTTTACACTACCACTGAGAATTTTAACCAAAGTATATTATAGACTTTTCATTAAGACCCTAAAGATTCATTTCAACTTGTGGAAAATGGGCATCCGATGACCCTTTTAAAGGGATAGTTCACACAAAAATGAAAATTCTGTCATTAATTACTCATGGAATAATTACTCAAATACATTCCAAACCTGTAAGACCTTCGATCATCTTCAGAACACAAATTAAGATATTTTGATAAAATCCGAGAGCTTTCTGACCCTGCATAGACAGCAATGTAATTGACACATTCAAGGCCCAGAAAGGTAGTAAAGACATCGTTAAAATAGTACATGTGACATCAACAGGGCTGGGAATCGATTCCAAAAAGAACTGATTCCTCAATGCCTTGGGAATTGGGCGTTAATTTTTACAAATAAAGCTTCATATCATGAGAAGGCTACTTTGTACGACCTTAATATCCTGCAGTCATGGCAAAATTAGGTTCCTCCAATCTAAAAAACAAGAATCGAAAAAAGAATCAAAAACAACAGCGAGAAATCAATTCTTGGAATCAAATCCCATCAAACTCGATTCCAAAAATTCTGGAATCGAACAGCCCTAGGCATCAGTTGTTCAACGCTAATTTTTATAAAGCTACGAGAATGAAAAAGAATGAAAGAAAACAAAAACAACAACTTTATTCAACAAATTCTTCAAGACTGACACGGAAGAGAAGAAATTGTTGAATAATGCCTTTGCTCACAAAAAGTATTCTCATAGCTTCATAACATTACGGTTGAACCACTGATGTCACATGGACTATTTTAACGTTGTCCTTACTACCTTTCTTGGCCTTGAACGTGTCAGTTGCGTTGCTGTTTGTGCACGGTCAGAAACCTCTTGGATTTCATTAAAAATATCTTATTTTTCTGTCTTACTTTTAAGATGAACAAAGGTCTTATGAGTTTGGAACGACATGAGGGTGAGTAATTAGTGACAGAATTTTCATTCTTGAGTAAACTATCCCTTTAAGTATATCAAAAATCTAATACTTTTACACAAGTATAACTGAAAAGGTGTATTTAATACTTTTACTGGAGTAATATTTTATATGGGTAAGCACTCAAGTAAGGATATCAAGTACTCAAATTCTTGATTTGTGTACTTCGTCCACTCCTGGTTATGATCAAATACTGTACAACAGGAGCATGCTGTCAACCTCACCGCAGGTGCTGAATAAGCTCCTCCCCTTCTTTGATGACATTGAGTGTGGCATCCAGAGTGCTGCTCTGCTGCTGCTGAAACTGTCTGATCAGCTCCTGAACAGCATCCACAGACTCAGAGTTCACCACCGGCTCCACAAGAGTCTTCTGCAAGTCTTCCATCCATGACCACAGCTACAGACAGACAGGACAGACGGAGAGACACAAGAGTCAGACAGACAGAAATGTGGTTGCAAGGCCGTTTATCACCTGTTCCTTTGCAGTTTAGATGATGTTATGAGTGATTACTAGGCAGCTCTACACTTCTGGGTGTTTGTTACACCACGTCTACTCTGGACATGAGTGCGGCGACAAAAGAGTATTATTTATTATTATTAAATTATTAATTATAAAGAACCCATTATAATCGTATTATTATTATGTCTAAGCTGGATGCAGTGCAGCATGGCAAATCCCCAACAGTAAACTAATGACTCATTCTATTTATGATGTACTGATACAACTAGATTCTGCTCAGGACCACTTTAAACTAGCTCAAGACCAACTAAGGACCAGCTTAAACCAGCTCAAACCATCTACCATGCTTCAAAACACACCTAACCAGCATATGCTGTTTTTTTCAACATGGTGATCTCTCTCATATTCTGTATTTGTTTTGGAGCAGCCCAAGCCGTTTCTCATCGTGTGGTGTGAAATACAGACCGAACGGATGGTCAAAACACCCAACCGCTGCATGAGCATATGATACACAAACTACAGCTCTCAGCTGGGTAAAGCAAACCAGTGTCACACTAGTAAAGTTTTGATAGATGACGACTGTAATCAGTCATACATTAGGCATGTGCAAGTTTGTTATTATTGATATGCAATAAGTCAATTAGTCTTTATGTTGAGCTGAAAATGCTTATTAGTCTTAGTCACATTTTAGTCATTTGAGTCTTTCATAGGTTTAGTCTAGTTTGAGTCGATGAAAAGTCATTGCACTTTTGTCAACGTTTAGTTATTACTTTTAGTCAAACTGCAGTTACCAAACATCTATTTTAGTAGCTATTTTATATGGAGCCCTCAAACTAAAATAATCATTAATTCTTTTCTCTTTAGACCAAATCAATTAAGCTTTTGAATCAAGGACTGAATTTGGAAAATCTGGAATAAATGACGACAATTTTCATTTTTGGGTAGAGATACAAATTAAACAAATTTTTCAGATACAGTAGGTTTAAATACATTTATTTAACATCTTTCGTTGATTAACATGACACAGATAGGTATTTAATTGGGAATGCTGTCTCCTTAAGCCATAACTGACTGTATTTACGTGAGATACTCTATACGATAGACATTTGTGACCCTGGACCAAGCTATAGCCAAAAATACATCAGATGGGTCAAATTTATTGATTTTTCTTTTATGCCAAAAACCATTAGGATATTAAGTAAAGATCATATTTCATGAAGATATTTTGTAAATTTCCTACTGTAAATATATCAAAACGTAATTTTTGATTAGTAATGTGCATTGCTAGTAATATGCATTGCTAAGAACTTCATTTGGCGATTTTTTTCAATATTTTTTTGCACCCTCAGATTTTAAAATAGTTGTATCTCGGCCAAATATGGTTCTATCATAACAAACCACACATCAAAAAAATGGACCCATATGACTGTTTTTGTGGTCCGGCTCCCATATCGGATGCTGGCTACAGAAGCGTGTTTAGAGTATGTGAGGGTCAATAGTTTAGTAATTCTGAATGGATCCATATGTTGACAGCTGCTAGGGGCGTTGACAGCCAATTGTCAGGGGGTCACTTTGGGGATTGATAGGTGATTATTAGGCTTGTTAGGTTGTTTCTAGAGTGTTCTAGGAAGTTTTTTGGAAACTTCTCTACTTCTTTACAGTTTGAAATACAATTTTCTTAAGAAGTTGTTTAAATAGACTTTAAAAAACTTTAAAAAGTTGTCCATTCAGTTTAGTTTTTAATTTGTGCTGTCTGTCAGTAAGTTAAGTTGAGAGCTACTAACAAAATCTCTCATGCATGAACAGAGACCAGAGATCATTAAAACTATTTGAGAATCACTAGTGTGTTAGTGTGTGCACGCACTACCTCTTTAGTGTGGGTGTGAAAAGACACTGAGATATCCAGCAGTAGTTTCCTCTGCTCCACCCTCCGCACAAACTCCTGAACTCTGACCTCCAGGTGATGGGCGGCAGCGTAAATCTCTTCTGGATCACACTCTCCCGTCTGAGCCAGCTGCTCCGCTGCCTCCAAAAGCTTATCCGCATTAGTATAAGTGTTCTGGAGTGAAGGAGAGAGAAAGCGAGTGAGAGAGAGAAGTATATTAAGAAGTATATTAAAAACAGCTTCCTTGAATATTATCAGGAAACTCAATAGGAAGATGGATGATATCACTGCTACTGCTCATTTGCTCCTCTCTCATCAAGCAAAAAATACATACAAACACTACATAAACCGATTTGGTTCCAACCTGTGCCACCTCCTGGAAGTCATCATGTCGTTTTTGAAGTGCTCGTGCTCTGTGTACAGATTTTCCAACTCCTGTGTGTTTACTGAGGAAGGCCTCTCCATGGTTTTCAATCCAGTCCAAGACCTGAGCACATGCACATATATACACACATATATCATATATCATCACTGGATTGTTTACTTCAAATTTAAAGGAACTTTCCTGATTAACAGTTAACAGTAAGATCTCTTCAAATCTTCCTTGTGAAAAAGAATTGGGCTTAATTGTATTACATGTGCAATTGTAGTGTACTTTGAATCTTAAAATTGTGTGTGTGTATGTATATATATATACATTACTGTGCAAAAGTTTTAGGCCACTAGTATTTTCACCAGCTAAAAATGGTTTAAAGTAAGTTATTTCTATCTTTTGCTGTAGTGTGTCAGTAAAAAATATCGGTTTACATTTCCAAACATTCTGTTTGCCATTAATTGTAATAATCTAGTGAGATTTTTGTTTGCACAAGGAGTCTGACAACAGCCAGTGCTCCACACAGACATCTGATCTCACCATCATCCAGCCTGTTTCTGGAATGACATGAAGAAACAGAAAAACTGAGACAGACTAAATCCAGAAGAACTGTGGCAACATCTCCAAGATGTTTCAAGTAACCTACCTGCAAAGCTACCTGAAAAAATTTGCGCAAGTGCACCCAGGGCAAAAGCTGCTTTAAACGCAAAGGATGGTCACATCAAATGCTTATTTATTTTAGTTAATAGAAGTTCTTTGATAAAGAAAATCTATTTATGACATTGTTTTTGACAGCATCCTCATTTTATGTGCCTAACTGCCTAAAAATGTTAACAGTACTGTAGCCTTATAGGTGTAGGTCTCTTAAAGCATCTTGGAGATGTTGCCACAGTTCTTCTGGATTTAGTCTGTCTTCGTTTTTCTGTTTCTTAAGACAGACTGGATTGAATGACAACAGCCTGTGCTCCATACAAAAATCTCACTGGATTATTATAATTAATGGCAAAATGAATGTTTAGAAATGAAAACGTCTAGGTTACGTACGTAACCCTCGTTCCCTGAAGGAGGGAACGGAGACGTTACATATGGGAACTCGCCTGAGTGACCAATCACCTCTGAGCTTTACAGAAAAGGCCAATGAAATTGGCGAGTGGAGTTTGCGTGCAACGCCACTCCCCCGTACATACGGGTATATAAGATGGCGGCGCGCATCCACTCATTCAGGTTTTTGCTGAGGAGCCGAGCCGCAGCCCGGCGTCAGCGCAGCCTAGGGTTGTGGCAGGGGATGTAACGTCTCCGTTCCCTCCTTCAGGGAACGAGGGTTACGTACGTAACCTAGACGTTCCCCTTCAGTCGTTTCACTACGACGTTACATATGGGAACAGACCCATGGAAAAGGCCACAACCCTGAGGCTGCGTTACGCAAGACACCAAGTGCCGACAGGCGGACGTGTCGGAAAGTGGAGTCACTACGTAACCTTCCCAACGCCCTAGGGACCAGTAGAGGGGCCCCATAGGGGTGCCAGATGTACTGAAGCATGGGTTGGGGGGGCGGAGCACATGTGGTTTAGGCATGTGGAATAAAGAAATTGAATACATCTAATCTGTTATAGATGTATGAGGGAAAACACAGCCTTCTGGCTGACTGTGGAGAAATACTGAGACATGTTGCCACAACCTTCTGGGCGAAGGAGACCCAGTCGGAGCACAGTCGCGGACTACTCCGCATCTAGTCCTGACTGCGGGGCATGGAGGACCCAGGTTCGCCGGAGGGAACATACTGGGAGATAGCGCACGGATCCCGTGGGAATGGCGCAGCAAGCCGACACCTGCCGGCCTCCCGCAAATTACCTGATGTTACCTTAACACACGGGAGGACACGGGCTCGACGCGGAGATTATAGAATCTCGCGAAGGTGTTAGGTGTCGCCCAGCCCGCAGCTCTGCAGATGTCTGCTAGCGAGGCGCCGTGCGCCAGCGCATAGGAGGAGGCAACACTACGAGTGGAGTGAGCTCGAACTCCTAGGGGGCACGGCTCCCCCTGGCTTTCGTAGGCCAGGGAGATGGCATCTACCACCCAATGGGCCAACCTCTGCTTGGAGACAGCATTTCCCTTCTGCTGTCCTCCGAAGCAAACAAAGAGCTGCTCGGAGCGTCTGAAGCTCCGGGTGCGGTCCACGTAAACCCGTAAGGCACGAACGGGACACAGCAACGCTAAGGCCGGGTCTGCCTCCTCCGGGGGCAGAGCTTGCAGGTTCACCACCTGATCCCGGAAGGGTGTGGTGGGAACCTTGGGCACGTAACCGGGCCGGGGTCTCAGGATAACGTGAGAATCAGCCGGCCCGAACTCCAGGCACGCTTCGTTGACAGAGAAGGCTTGTAGGTCCCCGACCCTCTTGATGGAGGCGAGCGCGGTCAGGAGCGCTGTCTTAAGCGACAGGAATTTAAGCTCGACTGAAACCAGCGGCTCGAAGGGAGGTCCCCGCAGGCCCCGAAGGGCGACGGAGAGATCCCAAGAGGGTACAAGGTGCGGTCTAGGGGGATTAACCCTTCTCGCACCTCTGAGGAACCTCACGACCAGTTGATGCTTCCCGATGGATGTTCCATCGACTGCATCGTGATATGCCGCGATGGCCGCGACATACACTTTGAGAGTTGAAGGAGACAGCCTACGCTCCAACTTCTCTTGCAGGAAGGAAAGCACTACTGCGATCGGACATCTCTGTGGGTCCTCCCCACGGGAGGCACACCAGTCAACAAAGAGACCCCACCTCAGTGCGTAGGCCTGCCTCGTGGAGGGGGCTCTAGACTGAGTGATAGTTTCTATCACGGCCTGTGGAAGGCCGGCGAGGTCTACCGTGTCCCGTCCAGAAGCCACACGTGCAGGTTCCATAGATCGGGACGCGGGTGCCAAATCGTGCCCATCCCCTGAGAAAGAAGGTCCTTCCTCAGGGGAATCTTCCAGGGAGGGGCTGTCGCGAGGAGCGTGAGGTCGACGAACCAGGTCCGGGTGGGCCAGTATGGCGCAACCAGCAGAACCTGCTCCCCGTCCTCCCTGATCTTGCACAGGGTCTGTGCAAGGAGGCTCACTGGGGGAAAGGCGTACTTGGGCCCCGGAGGCCAGCTGTGTGCCAGTGCGTCCCTGCCGAGGGGAGCCTCGTTGAGGGAGTAGTAGAGCTGGCAGTGGGAGGATTCCGGGGAGGCAAACAGATCTATCTGGGCCTTGCCGAATCGACTCCAAATCAGCTGGACTGTCTGGGGGTGGAGTCGCCATTCTCCAGGGTGGGTGGGCTGCCGTGAGAGCTGGTCGGCTGCACGGTTGAGCTCCCCTGGTATATGAACGGCGCGCAGCGATTTCAGCCGCGTCTGACTCCACAGGAGCAGATGGCGGGCGAGTTGCGACATACGACGGGAGCGTAGACCACCCTGGCGGTTGATGTACGCTACGGTCGCAGTGTTGTCCGTGCGGACAAGCACGTGCTTGTGGCGGAGCATCGGAAGAAACCGACGCAGCGCGAGAAGCACTGCTAGCAACTCCAGGCAGTTGATGTGCCAAAGCAGTCGAGGTCCTGTCCAGGAGCCCGAGGCTGCTTGCCCGTTGCATACAGCACCCCAACCCGTGGTGGAGGCATCTGTGTAAACCACAACATGCCTGGAGACCTGTCCTAAGGGGACTCCGGCCCGTAGGAAGGCAGGGTCTGACCACGGGCTGAATAGGCGGCGACACTGCGGGGAAACGCCAATCCGGAGTGTGCCACGGTGCCATGCCCATCTCGGGACTCGATCGTGTAGCCAGCGCTGAAGCGGTCTCATATGAAGCAAGCCCAGCGGCGTTACCGCGGCTGCAGCTGCCATATGCCCCAGGAGCCTCTGAAATGTTTTGAGAGGGACCGCTGTTTTGTGCCTGAATGATTTCAGGCAGTTCAGCACTGACTGCGTGCGCTCGTTGGTGAGGCAGGCTGTCATATTGACCGAGTCCAGCTCCATACCGAGAAAAGAGATCCTCTGCACTGGGGAGAGTTTGCTCTTCTCTCGGTTGACCCGAAGGCCCAGATGGCTGAGGTGCTGAAGCACCAGGTCCCTGTGTTCGCACAACAGATCTCGCGAGTGAGCCATGATGAGCCAGTCGTCGAGATAGTTGAGGATGCGAACGCCCTTCCGCCATAGCGGAGTCAGGGCACCCTCGGCGACCTTCGTAAAGACGCGGGGGGACAGGGACAGGCCAAATGGGAGCACCTTGTACTGATACGCTCGACCCTCGAAAGCAAACCGTAGAAAGGGTCTGTGTCGAGGCAAAATCGAGACGTGAAAGTACGCGTCCTTCAGGTCTATGGCCGCAAACCAATCCTGGTGTCGAACGCACGAAAGGATACGCCTCGAAGTGAGCATTTTGAACGGCAGCCTGAGAAGGGACCGATTCAAAACTCGAAGATCCAGGATTGGTCGTAACCCACCGCTCTTCTTGGGCACGATGAAGTAAGGGCTGTAGAACCCCGACCTCATCTCGGCTGGAGGGACAGGCTCGATTGCGTCTTTCGCCAGTAAGACAGCAATCTCCGCACGCAGGACAGAGGCATCCGTGTCCGAGTGGACAGAGGTGAAAAGGACGCCTCTGAATTTGGGCGGGCGCCTGGCGAACTGAATCGCGTAGCCGAGACGTACCGTCCGGATCAACCACCGGGACGGGCTGGGCAGCTCTAGCCAGGCTGCGAGCCTGGTCACCAGTGGGATCAGCGGAGCGTTGACCGACGTGACCGCGGTGGGGCGGCCTGCGGGAAGGGGAAGGGGACTGGTCCCAGAAGGATGAACGTCCTGGAGAGCAGTCTGGCCGCTCTGAGCAGCACTTACCTTCCTCCCAGGTTCCCGCGCTGGCGAATGTTGGCTCCGAGTCCGAACCCGAGGAGACATCTTGTCTGACAGGAACAGAACTCGGGGCACTTGGCCCAGAGATGTGGAAAATTGCTCTTTCTGTGAGTGGGTGGGTACCGCCGACCCGTAGGTTGACGGCAGCTGAGCGCACAGACGGCCCCGGCCTTCCACCGGGGGCGGGGGGGCAGATGTTATCGTCCCCCGAAGAGCAGCTTCCACCATCTCCAGGCTGCCCGTGTCAGGAGCGCCGCGCAGACCTGCGGGTCTTAGGTGTATGAGGGGGCTCCTGAGCAGCGGGCGGCGCCGCTCCCCTGCGGCGGCCACGACGTCTGGCGGCGAGGCGCGCATCATGGGCCTCAGCCGGAGACGGAGCAGGTAGGTCTTGCTTCTTGGGGGCCGCAGGGGGGCGCCCTCGGCGACGAGCAGGCTGAGGCTGGGCACCCGGGGACTTCGTGGGAGTCGCACGCCGGGGCAAGATGTGACTGATCGCCTCAGTCTGCTTCTGGACTGCCGAGAACTGCTGGGCAAAGTCCTCGACAGTGTCGCCGAAGAGGCCGGCCTGGGAGACAGGAGCGTCGAGAAAGCGTGCTTTGTCGACATCTGCCATCTGCGCCAGGTTCAGCCAGAGGTGGCGTTCCTGGACCACGAGTGTGGACATCACCTGACCAAGGGACCGCGCCGTGACTTTAGTCGCCCGGAGGGCGAAGTCGGTCGCCGCACGCAGCTCCTGCAAAACCGCTTGGTCAGGACTACCCTTGTGCAGTTCTTTTAACGCCTTGGCCTGATAGACCTGCAGGGTGGCCATGGCGTGCAGGGCGGTGGCGGCCTGGGCCGCAGCACTGTAGGCTTTGCCGGTCAGAGCCGACGAAAGCCTACAGGCTTTGGACGGGAGGCGCGGAGAGCCCCGCCAGGTGGCGGCGTCTTGCGGGCATAAATGCACCGCAACCGCACGCTCAACCTGAGGGACCCCCTCGTACCCCCTGGCCGCCCCGCCATCAAGGGTAGCGAGGGCTGAGGAGGTAAGGCGTGAACGAGCCGAATGAGGGGCCCGCCACGCCTTAACCAGCTCATCGTGCACCTCCGGGAAGAAAGGGACTGGGGGCGAGCGCGGCGGCGCCGCAGACCTCGTCCCCAGAAACCAATCATCCAGCCTCGAAGGATCGGGAGGAGGCACCTTCGGGACCTCCAGCCCGATCCCCTTGGCGGCCCGGAGGAGCATGGCCGACAGTTCGGCGTCCGCCTCAGACGGAGCCGACCGCAGAGGGGCGCTGCTCCGCCGAAGTGCCCGCCTCATCTGCCGACCGTTCACCCTCTGATGCTGAGATAGACATCTCTTCCTCCGGGGGAGCACCAAAAGAGACGCTGGGCCCGCTTTTAGACGGGGGAGCGGTCTGTTTGGGCATCACCACGGGACCACGCGGTGGAGCGGAAGCCCGCGGGGTATCAGCCGGCGGGACATTCTGCACCGTCACCTGGAGGTCCCCCAAGCGCCTCGCCGAAGCAGCCGTAAAGCCTTTACGGCTCGCCGAACTACCTCGGGAAGACGACGAGGGGAGCCGTCTCGCGAACGAGAGGCGGGACCTCAACGTGGCCATGGACATGCGTTCGCAATGAACGCACGAACCATCCACAAACGCTGCCTCTACGTGCTCTCGGCCCAGGCACGTGAGACAGCGATCATGACCGTCAACGGAGGTGAGGAAACTACCGCACCCAGAAACGCACGGTCGGAAAGCCATACCGGGACAATGGCTCTTGACGACCGTAAGGAAATTGCTCTTTTAGATCCCGGTTCGCCCAGGGAGGACGCGGCACAACCGTGCGCTCAAAGCTCGCTGGAAATGCGAGAAGCCGGCTCGTTCCGTCTCTGTCGGCGGCCGGCTCGCAGGATCTGCGGAGAGACTTGTTCCTTTCTGCAATCTTGAATAGCTCGCAGGCGGTGAGGCTCTGAAGCGAAAATCTGAATGAGTGGATGCGCGCCGCCATCTTATATACCCGTATGTACGGGGGAGTGGCGTTGCACGCAAACTCCACTCGCCAATTTCATTGGCCTTTTCTGTAAAGCTCAGAGGTGATTGGTCACTCAGGCGAGTTCCCATATGTAACGTCGTAGTGAAACGACTGAAGGGGAACTGATATTTCCTACTGACACACTACAGCAAAAGACAGACTTTAACTGACTTTAAACCATTTTTTAGCTGAAGAAAATACTAGTGACTTTTGCACAGTACTGTATACACACACTCACACACACACATTTTTAAAAAGTACTCTTAGTAATAAGGGAAATTAAAAGTTTTAGCTAATACAAAATGCATTTTAAATGTAAAAAAGTTTCAATAAAAATGTAATTAATCAGTATGGTTAATCATATTTCAAAAACAATATTAGTAATTATGATATGTAAAGATGTACTTAAAGGGATAGCTCACCCAAAAATGAAAATTCTGTCATATTTTACTCACCCTTAAGTTGTTCCTAGAAGAGTTTCTTTCTTCTAAGAAACATAAAAGAAGTTATTTTGCATAATGGAACTAAGGAAATTAATGGGGACTAGCAACTGTCTGGTTACCCACATTCTTATAAATATCTTCTTTTGTGTTCAGCAGAAGAAAGAAACTTATACAGGTTTGGAACAGCTTGAAGGAAAGTGAATTATGATATAAATTTCATGTTTGGATGAACCTAGTCTTATTATAGTCGAATTTACTTTAAAAATCACTCTTAAAGAAGTTCACTTCCAGAACAAAAATTTACAGAGAATGTACTCACCCCCTTTGTTATCCAAGATGTTCATGTCTTTCTTTCTTCAGCCGCAAAGAAATTATGTTTTTTGGGGAAAAAAAAACTTATGCTCTTATCTAGCAAAACGATCATGTATTTCCAAAAATATTTACAATTTATATACTTTTTAACCTCAAATGCTCGTCTTGTCTAGTTCTGTGTGAACTCTGTGTATTCCAGTTTAAGACAGATAGGGTAGGTCGAAAAACTTCCATCTCATTTTCTTCTCCAACTTCAAAATCATCCTACATCGCTGGAGAGGTACCAACCCAGTGTTGCAAGGAGGGTCAAACACCCTTTACAAAAAAAGGTAAAACAGCTGGAGGAAGAAATGAGATGAGAAGACAAGGCGAGCATTTGAGGTTTAAAAGTATATACATTTTTATTTTTTTTTTTAGAAAATAACTGATCATTTCACTAGATAAGACCCTTCTTCCTTGGCTGGGATCGTTTAGAGCCCTTTGAAGCTGCATTTAAACTTCATTTTTGAAGTTTAAACTCACGGGCACCCTGGAAATCCACTATATGGAGAACATTCCTGAAATGTTTAGTCAAAAAACATAATTTCTTTATGACTGAAGAAAGAAAGACATGAACATCTTGGAGGTGAGTAATAAGGGGTGAGTAAATTACCTGTAAATTTTTGTTCTGGAAGTGAACTTCTCCTTTAAGTTCAACTAACTGCATTTAATATAAATTTAAACTGTAACCCATTTCATTTATTTCATTTTATTTTCAAATAACACAAAGTTAAGTGTCCAAAACATTGCATTCTTTACAAGTATATTATTTCCTTAATAAGTATTCTTTTTAACAGTATGCTAAAATGTGCTTCTTTTTCACAAAAAAAGAATGTGATGGTTCTTTCCTATAGAAACATTTTACACATCCTAAGAGCAAGTCAGAGCTCAGGGGATTTTTAAAGGTTCAACAAACTTTGTCAGTTGGAAGTCAAAGTTCTTTAGTTCACTGCACAAGCTCAATGCTCAAGTAGGCCTCATTTCTGTCAAAAGAGGCCCTGGAAAGATTCCAGTCACATCAAAGGAACAACACGATCCTGACAGAGAACCGGTGAAGGTACAACAAAAAGCCCCTGAAGGCGACGGCCTCAGGAAGTAGAGTGTATTGTTGGAGGTATTGACTAGAGGCCAAGCACAATACTGCCGTCCCTCGAGGACGCTGAGGCAATCTCAGTCAGCTCTATGAGTCAGAGTCCATGTCACTTCCTTGTCACTTCCTCTAATATTCTCTGCACTTGATATTTGTTCTGCCGTAGGAGAAACATCGTTACATGCAAGTATCTAAAAACAGCTGCTGAAAGGTTGATAGGCTGGGGGATGTTGAATTGTGTGGGTATAGTTTATGTGAGTGCATGCAGGGTTGCATGTTTATGCGTTGAATGCATATCTGCGTGGTTCTATACATGATTTACATAATTCATATACCTGCTGCACATCTTGTTGGAACACACACAGCTGAAGTCTCTGGTGCAGCCGGAGCTTGCGGTGTTGCAGGAGACCCTCCAGTCTGCGATACTGATGAACTACCTCATGGACCGCTTCCAGAACCCCTCTCACCGCCTGACTGTAGTCAGCCCCTGCTGTCAGAGATCCAGAGTCAGCCGGCGGCTGAGGCCTCTGCAACACATCCAGTAGTGTCTTTCCTTTCTGACTGACCTGCAATCATAAAAATAACATTCAATAGGCAGCAGTATTTTTACTTTGCACTTTATTACTTCAAGTGTCTGTTTAAGTGTCTACATTATAAGCATAATATGTAACTTTTTAAAGGGATAGTTCACCCAAAAATGGAAATTCTGTTATTAATTACTCACCCACATGTTGTTCACTCGAATTCGGAGCACAAATTAAGATATTTTTAATGAAATTCGAGAGCTTTCTGACCCTGCACAGACAGCAACACAACTGACACGTTCAAGGCCCAGAAAGGTAGTAAGGACATTGTTAAAATAGTCCATGTGACATCAGTGGTTCAACCTTAGTTTTATGCAGCTACAAGAATACTTTTTTGTAATGACTTTATTCAACAATTTCTTCTCTTTTGTGCCAGTCTTTGACACACGTTCACAAGTGTACCATTTTAACAATGTCCTTATTTTCCAAATATCTAATGTCCAAATATCTTAATTTGTGTTCTGAAGATGAACAAATGTGACCCTGGATCACAAAAACCAGTCATAAGGGTCAATTTTTCAAAATTGAGATTTATACATCATCTGAAAGCTGAATAAATAAGCTTTCCATTGATGTATGGTTTGTTAGGATAGGACAATATTTGGTTAGAGATACAACTATTTGAAAATCTGGAATCTGAGGGTGCAAAAAATCTAAATATTGAGAAAATCGCCTTTAAAGTTGTCCAAATGAAGTTCTTAACAATGTATATTACTAATCAAAAATTAAGTTTTGATATATTTACAGTAGGAATTTTACAAAAAATCTTTATGGAACATGATCTTTATCTAAATTCCTAATGATTTTTGCCATAAAAGAAAAATCTATAATTTTGACCCATACACTGTATTTTTGGCTATTGCTACAAATATACCTGTGCAACATAAGACTGGTTTTGTGCTCCAGGGTCACAAATTTCTTATGGTTTTGAAATGACATGAGGGTGAGTAATTAATGACAGAATTTACTATACTACAGCTCACAAAACATTTTACTTCTCATTATTTCAAACTATAGAAATCGAGACAACCTCTGAGACACATTAGACATGTTCAGTTTCTGAACAAATTATTCTTTTGATTCTTTTCAATGAATCTGTAGAATTGATTCACAAATTATATTGAGTGATTCATTTATGGGACTGAGTCAACTCACTGATTCAGAGAATCATTAGGAGTGAGTCTCTAGTTAAAAACTCACCTCACTAAATTGGTCATGTCTGACTCAAAATGAGTCAGAACCAGAAGGAATATGATACTCACAAGCTCAAATGTGCAAAAGATTTGACTAACGACACATACATGATCCTGGACCACAAAACCAGTCAAAAGTGTCAGTTTTGCGAAATTGAGATTTATACGTCATGTGAAAGTTGAATAAACAAGCTTTCCATTGATTTGTATGGTTTGTTATGATAGGACAATATTTGGCTGAGATACAACTATTTGAAAATCTGTAATCTGAGGGTGGAAAAAAAATAAAATATTGAGAAAATTGCCTTTAAAACAGTCCAAATGAAGTTCTTAGCAATGCATATTACTAATCAAAAATCAAGTTTTGATACATTTACGGTAGGAAATTTACAAAATATCTTTACTTCTGCTCTAAAAGAGCAAGTGGTTTAAAGCAATAGTTCACCCAAATATTTTAATTTGCTGAAAATTTACTCTGTCACATTACAAGTAAAAGTTGTGTCTGCAAGGTTTAAAGTTTAATGTTAAAACAGGCTAATGATGAGCTTGTTTCTTACAAACACACAGCATTTTGCTTCACAAGATGTTCACTGATGTACTGGAGGTGTGTGGATTGCTTGTGGATTATTGTGATGTTTTTGCCAGATGTTTGGGCTCTTATTCTGACAGCAGAATCTCATTCTCATCCACTGGCGAGCAAGTGATGTAATGCTAAATTTCTCCAAATCTCCAAAACAAATCTTTGTAGGCTAAAAAGAGCAACTGCTTAAATGCTCACCTCTGTATATGCCGCGGTGACCTGCTCGTACAGATTCTGGTGGTTATGAATGGCCATCTCAAGTTCTTGCGTTGCCGTCGGCAAGCCGCCTTCACCGCATGACTTCACCCATCCCTCCATGCTGGTCAAAAACTAAGAGAGAGAACACCCTCTTAAACTTTACAGCATAAAAGGTCCATGTAATAAAACCAGAGAGGACAGAGTTGCACAGTTGTACACACTCATTAAAAACAAGCTCAGACATAATTAAACAGAGTTGCTGAGGATCATACAAATTGGGGTCATAAATCAAAAGCATGAAGAAGCTATGTGTGCACATTTAGACAAAGGAGTTATTAATGAAGAAACAGACCGAAGCTGACAGCGGAGCTTAAAGTACAGTTGCTTATAAAGGAAATCAGGAATTATTTAAAAAATGGATCAAATAAATCAAAGAACCAAACTAGTTAGGAAATATAACATCAGTGAGTAAACAGTGGTTGGATTATTGAAAAAGTGGTAGCTGGCAGCTTTTATATTAATGGAGAAGTCCATTTCCAGAACAAAAAGCTTGTCATTCAAGATGTTCATGTCTTTCTTTCTTCTGTCGTAAAGAAATTACCTTTTTTGAGGAAAACATTTCAGGATTTTTCTCTATAATGGACTGATATGGTGCACCGATTTTGAACTTCGAAAATGCAGTTTAAATGCGGCTTCAAACGATTCCAAATGTGGTTGTAAATGATCCTAGCCGAGGAAGAAGGGTCTTATCTAGCGAAACGATCAGTTATTTTTATTTAAAAAAATGCAATTTAAATACTTTTTAATCTCAAACGCTCATCTTATCTTGCTCTGCCTGAACTCTGAGTAAGGGTATGTCGAAAAACTCCAATTGTATTTTCTCCCTCAACTCTGGCTTGTTACTCCACAGAGAGAAGAGAGGGGCGGGGCGAGCAGAGCTCATTAACATTTAAAGCAACCTCGACCAGAATGGGAATTTTTTGCAGAGCTGATTTTGGCAAGGTCAAAAGGGTGTTGTTTTACACTACCATTGACAATTTTTAACCAAAGTATATTATAGACTTTTCATTTAGACCCTAAAGAATAATATCAACTTGTGGAAAATGGGCATCCGATGACCCCTTTAACAAAAAAAAAGATAAATCAGCGATATAGGACGATTTTGCTGATGGAGAACATGAGATGGGAGTTTTTTGACATGCCCTAACTGTCATAAACTGGAAAAAACAGAGGTCGGGAAGAGTAAGACAAGACGAGCGTTTGACATTAAAAAGTATATAAATTGTATTATTTTTATGAAAATAACCAATCATTTCGCTAGATAAGGCCCTTCTTCCTCAGCTGGGATTTACAACCACAGTTGGGATCGTTTGAAGCCGCATTTAAACTGCATTTTGGAAGTTCAAACTCAGGGCACCATAGAAGTCCACTATATGGAGAAAAATGCTATGTTTTTTGAAATGTGCAAATGTCCTTGTAGACGCTTGTGGTACTTCAGACCAAGACCGTGCACACCAATTTTCAGGTTGATAGGATAAATGCTCGCACAGTTATAGCCATTTTTATGTTTTTCCCTCTTATAGCGCCACCAAGTGGCCAAGTTCTGCATTTTTTCTGTGTGACCTCAGACTGTGCTCTTACATAAGTGTTCTCACTGGACTCATTCTCATATCTCATTCCATTTAGAAATTATAGGCATTTTACTAAAAGTGGCCCTGCCACTTTTTTTATTTTTTTCTGCACTAGCTTGGTTCCGATCTGGCAAAAAGTTCACAAAAGTAGGTTTTTCAAAAAATGCGAAACACCCGAAAATTTTGTCAGGCTCACGATTGAATCTGAGGTGTTTTGTGAGCCAAGGATTCCAACAATGTACGACACTCGAGTCTCCGACTAACGGTTTAGGAGTTCTGAGCCATTTCATACTTTTGATCGCTATAGCGCCCCCGTAAGGCCGATTGGGGTGAGCTTTGGTCATGTTGTAGGTGGTGTGAGTACTACCATCATCTCCAAGTTTCAAGTCTCTATGACTTACGGTTTGGTCTGCACGATCAGTTTTACTTGAAGATCTCTGAACCGTGACCATTCAAATGCTTTTACACTAAAATCTTTTCAATTAACGAAACAGAACCCATACATTTTAAATTGCTCTTTTTTTTAAATAATACAGCCGGACAGCGCTTACAGCACAAAGCTCCCTTTCTAGTGACCATACATAGAAAATAACTAGCAAAAATGGCTGATTCAAAATCATTGTTAGTCATTTGAAAAGAAAAGATGATAAAGGACAAAAAATATCACATGTAGGGGAAAATTTCACTCATGATAAAGGCTCTAAATAATCACAGGGGCTGCAATAGCTGGAAAACAAATACGATACAATAGACGTGCTAAATATGGTCTTATTTAAACAATCAATGCTTAGCATTAAAAATTTTAATAAATTGAGTAAGCTAGAATATGGGTAAAAGAACTAATGTGTGTAAATTATCAATTTAAATGAATGAAAAATCAGTGATCAAACAGCTCAGTTATTACCTGTTCAGATTTCTGGTGGAACACTGAGGACATAGCCAAGATGGCACTGCGCTCCTCCAGCGCTGAAGCAAAGCTTTTCCAGTCCTGATCCAGCTGACCGGAGATCTGTTGTATCTGAGCGGCAGCATAATGACCCGCCTCACAGAGCCGTGTCGCCACCGAGACGATACGCGAGATATTGACATACGCATTCTGAAAGGACAGAGCCATTAAATTAGTAACAAGAAGACACAAAAGCTGTTCGATTTTGTTTAGTGAGAGTGTTTTCTTCTAGCATTCCTCCTTCGTACCATCGAGTTCATGGCAAAGTGGTCATGCTGGGTCTGTAGATCGGCTGCATGCTGGTAGCTCACACCAATGTCTGTGTGCGTCTGCAGGAACAGCTCTTTATTGTGTCCGATCCATTCAAACATCTACAGAGAGAGAAATGAAGCAGAAAATGTTGCATTCACAGACAAAACACCCTTCCAATGTGTTTAGACCCAGACTTAAAAGCCAATGATGACCACAGGCTGTAGATGATCATTTTGGACCAATCGAGATTCACGTTTGGACATAAATATTTACAAAGGCCCAGGCAAATTTGCTTAACAGTTGTTCTACGGCTTTGGGTGATTTAACTCCCTGTTAGTGTTCTAGTGATCTACACGTAAACCTTAATATACACAGATTTTCTCTTTGGCTGATGTACAAGCAATAGCCCTTAGTGTTCTGGCTCTGGTGGTGCACAGATGGGCTCAGTCAGCAGGACCGGGGAGTGTGAGACTGCTTCTCCGTTTGGGCTTAAACGGAACACGCGGCCTCCCGTGGACATCAGGCCACAGAAGGGAGTACAGTGAACATACTATTATCATTCGCATCATTCATTATTTACACTTTTTGTATGACCTTCACCCACAGCACTCTAATACCACTGCATGTTTTTTTTATTGTATCATGCTAGCACTAGCATTTGCTAGCTTTAAAAATGTGAGTGGTGTTTACTTGTGCAATATATACTGTATATGTAAATGCGGGTATGTGCCTGTAGCTTGCCCCAATTTAACTAAATAAAAAAAAGGAATAAATTGGTACAACATATTTTACTGCCACGGTTTAGCTAAACCTAGGCAATTCATGAATAAAACATGGCTATAAAGTCATTAGAATGAATTCCTTAATTTATTTATTTATTTATTTTTAAATCTGTTGTAAACAAAACCAAAGGCATTAAGCCAAAAATATTAGTGAATATTAACATTTTTAAAATACATTTTATTAGACATAATTACATATGATGAATCATTTTATTATTTTCATTTTAATGTTATTGTTGTTTTATTGTTATTATTCTAATTAAATATATTAAATAATTTAATCGAATAAAACATTTATAGTATCAATAGTATTAATTGAATAATTAATATTATTGCTACAGTAAAACATAAATCTTGTATAATTTAATTGAATAAAAATAACAATAATAATAGTTACTATTATTTTATTAATTTTATTATAATGTTAATTATTATTGTTAATAAATACTTTTAATTATTTTAATTACTGTACAATAGTATTACTACTACAGTAAAATATTAAAATATTTTAAAATATATAATTTTTTAATTAAAAAATACATTCAATAAATATTCAATATGAAATGTTATCATTATATTATTATTGAATATTATATTTAAAATTGTTATTCTTGTTTACATTTATAATTTAATACAATAATAACTAAATAAACTGATTATTATTATTATTATTATTATTATTTAATTATTTTACTATTTTTACTATAATGTTAATTATTATTGATATAAATTATTATATGTATAAATTATAAATATTTTATTTACAGTGGAATCATATAATTACTGCAGTAAAATATTAAAACATTAAAAGTATAAATTATTTCAAATGTAATAAAAAATATTTAATAAATATTACATATTAAATTGTATTATTCTATTATTTTTAAATATTATATTTAAAATTATTATTATTCAATTTATAATTTAATAAAATAATAATATTTACATAAATAAATTATTATTATTATTTTACTATAATTAACTAATTATTATTGTTATTAAATATTTTAATTATTTTTTACTTACAGTACAATTGTATTATTACTACAGTAAATATTTTTTTATTATATTATTATAGATTTTTTGTAATAAATCCAATAAAACTTATCATATTAAATAAATATTAAATATTAAATTGTATTATTCCATTATCTTTGAATATTATATTTAATATTATTCATAATTTTTAAGTTCATAATTTAATAAAATAATATTATTTAAATAAATTAATAATAATAATAATATTGATATTAATAGTTATTGTTTTTGTTGTTGCCAGTGTCGTTGTTGTATTCATATCAAGAACACACATTTGCAATTTTTGTTTTATGATTGTCATTGCTCTAATAGATATCGCTTTTTTTCATTCCTGATTGTTTGTTCTTCCTTTATTATTTACTCTTCCCTATATTTCACACTCTCATTCTGTCCTCTAACCTTTTCTGCATCCTGCTCGTACAGCCGTAACTGAAAACACTGGTCCAGCTGTTGTTTGCGGTTGTGCCAGGCCTGTAGCAGGTGCTGTCGCGTAACTTGCAGTTTATCCAGCAGAGCGGAAATCTTAGGTACCAAACTCTGGAAGTCAGCCCCACCAGAGAGTCTCCCGTCTCCCCCATCCCTGATCTTCTGAAGGAGTCGCTGTCCTTCATGGTCCAACTCATCCACCGGTGCCTTCGTCATAGTCTTTCTCAGTCGAGCGTGCTCCTCCAGGAGTTTCCGTGCTTCCTCTGCGTTAGTGGCCAGCTCCTGGCGAGAAAGCACCTCCTGCAGCTCTTCCAGCCTAGAGAGGAGGTGCAGAGCGCCTCCAGTGAACTCCTCAAGGGAAACGCGGAGCTCAGTCCATTCCACATGGTCGTATTCCAGGGTTCCTTCCAGATCTGCTGTCAGCTGAGACGGGTCCACCAACTTCGTCAGACCCTCCACTGAAACCATACTGGTCTAAAAGAAGCAAAGAACAGCCACTCATTTACCAAAAATACAAAATTCACTTTCACATGGTGTTTGCATACAAATACGCCAGTGTGTGGGCACAACCACCCTACAAGGACAAAAATCCATTTACTCCTTTTTTTAATCCCCAAAAACCTAAACAGTCTCAATTATCAAGCCGTTTAGATTTTCCACCCATGACTGCTAACAGACTGTCTCGTATTAGCATATTTCTGCCCTCAGCCAGTTGTACGCTGTCTGCCATTTTATTTGTGCTCGAGCAGCTGTAGCAAGAACATTTTGTAAGCAATGCAGGTGTTTTGTAGTTAGATGTAAAAGTGAACATAAGAGTCTTCATTTTTCCCCGACATCAGAGCCAATGAGGACACAGTGGATTAGATTTGTTTTTGATGGTAACGTGTCACAGATTACACAAAATACTAAAGAGAAGGGCGGGGTCAGCAGTAGCTCATTATCATTTAAAGAGACATGCACCAAAATGGGTTACTATAAACAGAGCTGTTTTTGACAAGGTGAAAAGGGTGTTGTTTTACACAAACATTGAGGAATTTTAACTAAAGTATTTTACAGACATTTCACAAAGACCCTTAAGATTCACATCAACTTGTTGAAATTGGGCAGCATGTTGGAATGTTTTCTAAAGGATCATGTGACACTGAAGACTGTAATAGATGCTGAAAATTCAGCTTTGAATCACAGAAATAAATGACATTTTGTAAGTTATACTAATAAAAAAAAAACATATTTTAAATTGTAATAATATTTCACAATATTATGTTTTTTACTGTATTTCCCTTGGTGAACATAAGTATGAAAGGCCATTTCTGACACTGAGTAAAAAATAAAGTTTTTTTTTCTCAGAACTGCGTGATACAAACTCACAATTCTGACGTTCTTTCTCAAAATTGTGAGATATAAACTCATAGTTGCACGTAATAAATTCAGAATTGTGAGATATAAACTTGCAAGTCAGAAATAAAGTCGCAGTGAATGTAAACTCACAACTGCGAGTTATAAAGTTAGAACTGTAAGATATAAAATTACAATTTAGACTTTTTTTTTTAGAATTGCATGATACAAGTTCACAATTGTGAGAAATAGTCAGAATTGTGAGAAATAAACTTGCAATTGCAAGAAAAAAATCTGACTAATAAGACTTTAATAATTTAAAGAATTTAAAGAAAAATAATTTATAAGACTGCAATTCTGACTTTTTTCTCACAATTGTGAGTTCATATCATGCAATTCTGAGAAAAAAAAGAATTGTAATTTTATATCTCGCAATTCTGACTTTATAACTCACAATTGCGAGTTTATATTTTGCAATTCCGATTTTTTTCCCCAGAATTGTGAGATACAAACGCTAAATTGCATGTTATAAAGTCAGAATTATGAGATATAAACTAGCAATTCTGAGAAATAAGTCACAATTATGAGAAATAAAGTCAGTATTGTGAGAAATAAATTCACAATTGCAAGAAAAAAGTAACAATTATGACATAACTCGCAATTTTGACATTTTCTCTCGCAGTTGTATGTTATAAAGTCAGAATTTTGAGATATAAACTTGCAACTGTGAAAAATAAAGTCACAATTATGAGAAATAAAGTAAAAAAATTAAAAAGCAGTTCTCACTTTTTTCCTCACAATTACAAGTCTGTATCTCAGAATTTTGACTTCTCGCAATTGCGAGTTTATTTCTTGCAATTCTGACTTTTTTTCCAAGTTTTTTTTCTAAAATCAATATGTAAGTATAAAAAATTTAAAATAGACTTATCAGACAAATTCCATTCTAATACCTCAAAGGTGAACTTGGCACTGCCAAAGTTGGTCTTCTGCTTCTGCCAGAAGTTGTCTGGTTTGATAATGAGAGCGACGCAGATCTCAGCTGGAAATGACTCCTGTAGCGTCTTCAGCAACGGCTTGATTAGATCCCACTTCGAGCCACGCATGTCTACGATCACCGTAAACCCTCGTTTACTTACATCCTCACTGCGCAGGATAAAGACATTGAGAAAGTTAGAGGAAGACCAACAATTTAAGGCCATCCAAAGAAATGTTAATAAAAACTGTGCATACAGTATCTTTTTAAAAATTGCCTAAGCTTAGTTCAACATCAGTGATGCTATATATTTTTAGAGTTGCATCACATTGCATCAGAAAGCCCTAAAGATCAAATAGAGGCTCTAATCAAAGACTTTAAATGCATCCATATCTCATCCTTTATTTCTCAAACTTTAGAAATGATATAATAATAAATTGTGGATGTGCTGTAAGCAATTTAAGCTGTTTTGATAAGATTTAGAGGCCTAAACAAGCAGAAGTCTTTTATGTTTATATTCTGAGACTGCTTTCTCTATATACTTCTCTTCAGGGAAATCTTTCAGGGAAATTTTAAATGTGGCGCTCCATATAAATGTTGGAGTTTTACAACCTGGGCACAGTAGAGAGGTAGGTCACCAGTTTCCGCAAGTCTTCTTGCTTTATTCTGTCATGATTACTTCGTGCAGGGAATGTAAGGATGGGTCCCCCTCTCTTGTCTCGTCCTCCTGGAAAGAAGAGGGACGTTTTATTGCTAATTTTACTACTCAAAGCACTTCAATGGCCCTAATTACAGTAATACCCATGAGCTTGTGTGTGTGCGTGCTTTAGAGGGTGCTGAGACAAAGCTGTTCCACAGTGAATCGATGTGTGTGTGTGTGTGTGTTTACAATGCAATTATACATTTCCCACCTGAGACAAAGGCAACCTTCTCTCTTAAAACCGTTAGAACATCAGCCGCCTTTATTCCATCATTCCTAAGAGATCCTGATGAGAATGACGGAACTGAGAGAGAGGAGAGAAAGAAAGGGATATAAAAGTTATATATAGACTCAGGGCTGTAACCACCATAGACAATGAAGGAAACACGCCTGCTCCAATTTTCAGAAGAGTGATCGGCTGAGAAGTGTTTTTCAAATGATTCTCAAAGGAAAAGTTCAGCATTTATTCAACCTCATGTTGTCCATCTAAACCCACAGGATTTTATCTCTTCTGTTTATTGCAAAATGTGATGCTAGAGACATCTTCTTGCTGCTCTTTTCAATACAATAAAAGCAAATGGTGACGAGCACCTGTTAAGCTCTAAAAATGACAAAATAGCAACCATAAAGTTAAAGCACCATAACGGTAGCCCATACAACGCCTGCACTGCAAACAGGAACATTCAATGAAAAATATTCCTCTCCATCACAGTTCTCATATTTCATTTCAGCAGTTTCAAAATGCATATTTCCAAATATGGCAAATACATCTGAGACGAGAACTAATAAAGTCTGACATCAGTATAGATGCTATGGACATGTATGTGCCATATTTGAAATTATACAAATGTGGCCCTGGACCACAAAACCAGTCATGAGGGTCAATTTTTTGAAATTGAGATTTATACATCATCTGAAAGCTGAATAAATAAGCTTTCCATTGATATTTGCCCGAGATACAGCTATTTGAAAATCTAGAATCTGAGGGTGCAAAAAAAATATTGAGAAAATCACCTTTAAAGTTGTCCAAATGAAGTTCTTAGCAATGCATATTACTAATCAAAAAATAACTTTTGATATATTTACAGTGGAAAATTTACAAAAGATCTTCATGGACCATGATCTTTACTTAATATCCTAATGATTTTTGGCATAAAAGAAAAATCAATAATTTTGACCCATACAATGTATTATTGGCTATTGCTACAAATATACCCGTGCTACTTAAGACTGGTTTTGTGGTCCAGGCTCACAAATGTAAAAACTAATGACAAATTTCAGTATTTTTCCTCACACCAAGTTATCGTAGAACTTCACAGACTTCAAATAGTCTGACTATACTACTATGGCATTTGTATGGTTCTAGTAGTTATTTTTGAGCTTGACAGCTCCTGGTAACCATTCACTTTCATTGTATGGAAAAGAGCAACATGAACATTCTGCTAAATTTTTTCCATTTGTGCTTTACGAAAAGAAAACAAAACACTGAGCTTTGGAACAACATGAGGGTGAGGAAATTGTGCCAGAACTTTCATTTTGAGTGAACTATTCCGCAATTTACAGTGTACACATTATAACAGTTTACAAAAATAACAACATATTCAGTGTATGTTTAATAAAATCATAAATGGATGTAGCCATATTGGGACCTTACTTGTTCCTGTTCCTAAAAGCCACGATATACTCACAGCTAAGTCCTTTTTTGTGTTTTGATTTAAGGGGTAAAAATAACATAGCTGCAAGCAGAGATTACCGGGGTTCAAACGCTTTAAGGCATTTAAGCACATATGAAAAAAGACATTATTTAGCAAGCCTGTAAAAAAAAAGTATTTTTGGCAAAACCAGGTAATTTACCAAAGAAATATTATGCTTTTTACCATTTATGACTGTTATAGCACCAGCTGTGGTCCGATCCCCTTAAAACTTTACATGCTTATTTAGAATCACCTGTCGCATGTGCTTAGGTTTCATATAGTTTTGAGTTTTCCCTTAGACTTTATAGGATTATGGGTAAATTTGGACAGACCCCTTTTCTAAATAACCCCATTATAGCTTCCCAAAGGTTAAATTTCAACACTTTTTTGATAATTATTGATATTTATAGAGAATGTTTTTGCACTTGTTTAGTTTCAATCGGGTGAAAAACCTAGGAGGTGTAAGTTTTCTCTGGCGTGAGCCAAGGATTCCAATGACATATGACACTTGAGACTGCGACTAATGGTTTAGGAGTTATGAGCGATTTCATACTTTTGTTCACTGTAGCGCCCCCGTCAGGCCGATGTTGTAGGTCATGTTGTAGGCGGTGTGAGTACTACCATCCCTCCAAGTTTCAAGCCTCTACGACTTACAGTTTGGTCTGCGCGATCAGTTTTACATGGAGATTGCTGATCCTTGGCCATTCTAAGAATTACAATAGGGGTTCAGCACTACGCACTTGAACCTCTAAATACTTTTACAGTGGAATACAGCAAGCATCCCAATGCCGTACATGCTGCTGAAAGCGGCATTAAGATGAATATGTGAATATGTGCTGCGCACTTTTCTCTCAATAACAAAATAAACACACAACTGAAAAAAGTGTCAGTGTTGCTTTCTACAACTTCAGTTTCTACTGTAAAGCAGCTATTTTTGAATTTTCAGATCATCAGTCATCAAAGCTCTGTAAATACTGGTCACAGACATGGAGATTAAAGCCTGCTTTAAATTTCACCAAGCTGATTATTCAGTAAAACCTCCCACAGATCATGTTTTCAGACCATTTCAAGTCTTATTTTGACATAAAGTGGTTTTATCAAAGTGTGTGAGTTGTTAACTGTTTTTTAATTAGTCTTCCCATTAACACCATTACATTGTTCATTCAGACTGATTTGCGAACGCGGAACACACATAAACACAAGATAGCATCCTTGAATTGAGCAAATATAACATAAATAGACTCCAACAACAGTTCTGTTCTTGGTAAATTTATATACAAACAGAACGTTGTGTGGGCGTGCTACCAGCATTGCTGCTTTCTACGTTTTGTATAAGGATCACAGGGGACACATGCATTCTGTAAACACTGAATGACAGACAACAGTATTAAGCGTAATACTGTTTGCATGGAATATAGAGTAGTAGGCCATAGTAGGTCGAGCGGGGGGCAGGGAGGCCCAGCTGTTGGCACGTCTCCTTCTGTTTAGATTCATTAGTGGTGTAATCTGCCCGCTCTGTAATCCCATAGCTGACAGCTGGGCACCGGGACAGCCGGTGGGGAAAAGTTCAATCACACTTAAACACACATAGACAGCAGAAACACATACAGTATACACACAAGCTGCATGTTCACAGATGCGCCACATGCACTTGCTTACACACACACACACTACTGTGCAGTACATCTGTTGAGTCTGTATGAGGCCTAAAAACGTCTTTACCCTGCTTATGTCTGCATTTTATCTCTCTTGCTCGCTCTCGTCTGCAGACTACATAAACTATTAAACCTGAGTAGAAGAGTTTGATGCTGAACATGGCATGTTAAATTTACTGTGAGAACTTACTTTCCCCAGCCCCTGCTAGAGGGCAGATGCTATTTCACACTCTCTCACACACACATATATGAGGACAAGGCTGCTTAAACACTCATGAACACAGTCATTTCTCATTTACAACTTCCTAATCTGCCCAATTGTATGGTGACAACATTGTCCCAGGCTCAGTGAAGTGTAGGCTAAGTAAGTTTTCCAACGCTCACAAAAAATATTTATTTACACTACTGTACAAAGGTTGGCAGGTTTTATAATGTTTTTGAAAGAAGTCTCTTCTCATCCAGGCTGCATC
The DNA here is from genome assembly GCA_012976165.1 of Labeo catla. NCBI lineage: Eukaryota > Metazoa > Chordata > Actinopteri > Cypriniformes > Cyprinidae > Labeo > Labeo catla. Next base: position 1,319,724 of record VONZ01000080.1, read on the forward strand.
TAGTTGATCAAAAATACAGTAAAAATAATTTTCTATTTTAACATATTTTAAAATGTAATTTATTCCTGTGATGGTAAAGCTAAATTTTCAGTATCGTCACTCCAGTCTTCAGTGTCACATGATCCTTCAGAAGTCACTCTAATATGCTGATTCACTGCTCAAGAAACACTTCATATTATTATCAATGTTAAAAATAGTTGTGCTGTTTAATTATTCTGTGGAAACAATGTTTTTTGTAAATATATTTTTTCAGGATTCTTTAATGAATAGAAAGTTTAAAAGAGCAGCATTTATTTGAAATAGAATTAAATAAATATTTTGTAACATTATTACTGTTACATTATTACTTAATTGTTGGCTCTAGTGTATATATATATATATATATATGTTTAATATATACACTGCCGTTCAAAAGTTTGGGATCAGGAAGATTTTTCATATTTTTTAAAGAAGTCTCATGAAAGTTCCATTTATTTGATCAAAAATATAGAAAAAAATAATATTATGTAATATTAGTGCAATTTAAAATAACAGTTTTCTATTTTAATATACTTTAAAAATTTTCAGCATCATTACCTGAGTCTTCAGTGTCACACAGTCCTTCAGAAATCATTCTAATATGCTGATTTATTATCAATGTTGGAAACAATTGTGCTGCTTAAAAATTTTTTTAGAACCTGTGATACTTTTTTCCTGATTCTTTGATGAATAAAAAGTTAAAAAGAACAACATTTATTTAAAATAAACATCTTTTACTATCACTTTTTTTTATCAATTTAACACAAAAGTATTAATTTCTTTTAATCAAATATGTTCTTTTTAATTTTTTTATTCATCAAAAAATCCTGAAAAAAGTATTACAGATTCCCAAAAAAATATTAAGCAAAAAAAAATATGACACTAAATACTGGATTAATGATGCTGGAAATTCAGCTTAGCATCACAGGAATAAATTCTATTTTAAAGTATATTAAAATAGAAAACCAATATTTCAAATTGCAATAATATTTCACAATACTTCTTTTTTTCTGTATTTTTCATCAAATAAATGCAGCCTTGATGCTCAGAAAAGTCTTCTTTAAAAAACATAAAAAATCTTACTGATCCCAAACTTTTAAACGACAGTGTTTTGGTATCTGCAAAGATGTATTTAACAAGGTCTCAACAAAAAAAAATCACAGTATTAATTTGTAGTCCCACATGAGCAACACCTTGCTACTTACATGCTAATTTTAAAAAAAGTGTAACGCTGCATCACTAATCGATTCACATATTACTCTATAGCAGAATTAGTTAATGTCATACATTAACATCAAATGTACCCAGATTATGTAATATATTTGGATATTTAAAGTGTGTACACATGAATGTTTTTGGCCTAATCTTGCCCACAAGCTCTTGCACAACAAAAGAGGCTCCGTTCCAAAACCTACTGATCTGCTTCACTGCCTACTGCGAATCTGCTTTCTAAAGCAGCATCCAAGCTGAGATGGAACTTCAGTGACTGATTTACAATGCTCTGCACAGGTAGCAATGCCGTACATCACAATAACAGCAAATACTGCTATCCTAACAACATTAGAGTTTAATAAGCAAACATATTTTAACATATTATTTTTCAGTTTGCTGCATTGCAATTCCTTGCTCTCTTTTAACGTTGTGGTTCATTTCTAAAACTCAGATTTAAAATGCATTAATCTAAAAGTTATGTAATAATGAATTTAGCTAGATGCTTACATGCACATGCAATCAGTACGCAACAAAATAGTCTATGGAAACAAGATGCAGTTTTACTGTTTATGTGTCTTTCTTACAGTACTTTTCCATCATCATAATACTTGTAGTGCATAATACAACTATGCAAATTGGGACGCAGCTTATTACCAAACTTGATCGACCATGTTGCTTCCAAATTAAACTTTGAAGCAGCAAAACGCATGCAAAACATGCATTATGTATTCCTACAGTATTTGAAACAGTATCATTGTTTTCCACAACACTAAAAACAAAGTGTTCCTATAGGATACTCCACACAAAAATGCTGGATTGCCGCTTTAGCCAGCAGAACCAGGGACTGTTGCAAGTGTTGTGAATACTGCAGATAGATTTGTCAGATGAAAGGACACGGGCATCACTGAGATGTCATGAGATTATCCACTGCATACAAAGTGGTGTATCTATATTTCATAAGGATGCCATGCACTGTTTTCTGCATGCTTTATGAGATCTTCATTATGTATGCTTCATGTGAGTACATTTTGTATAGGTTTGAGACTGGATGCAACTGACTGAACATCAGCAAAAGAATCACTGAGCTCCCACTGTCACCCATAATGCAACCTGACCAGAGGGTTGGGATATGAAGCATTCTGAATTTCCCATGTTACAGGATCAGGGTGTATCCACATAAACAGTAACACAAAGCTCACAGAAGTACCAGGAAACAGTCTGCTTTCTGCAATTACTAAATGAAACCAATCCTGCCAAAAAGTTGCCAAATGGCCCCACAGGGTCGAATCTTGCCAAGGACAGCAAGAACAGTGACAGGGCCAGTAAGCTACAATTATGGGCCTTACAGTCCTGGGAAGTCAGAAAACAATGGCTGGCTGAGGTTTGGTGTTAGTATGAACTATTGTGTAAGTCTAAGCTGTGAGATCAGAACTGGTCCCAGTCCAATAACACTAGGCTGTGATCTCATATTACCTAATTTTATAGATGCCCGGCTATTCAGAGGAATGTAGGCTTGAATGGGGCATGGGGGCTATTTTCAGAAGTGTTGCTTTGTGCTTAGAAATACCCACCACGAACAAACTGCAAGACTAAAAACGGAAAGGATGTAACATCTCGCCAAATATCAAATAAATGAAAATCAACTACGAAAAACCTTGGTGAGCAGCAGAAATGAAGAGCCTAAAAGGAATGAAACAATATCTTTAATATTTCAAGATGAATCGCGTATCCCAACAAATCTAAAAATAATCTCTACAACACTTGTGTAAATCACACTCAGGCTGAAGCCTGTGATTCAAAGCAGAAATGTATAATGTGATCAAACAGTCTGCTAACATCTGATAATATCTTCGAATAGGCAGATGGCTTTGAAATATTACACAGATATACAACAATGGCATGTGCTGGATATCTGAAATGAAGTCCCTTGGGTTTTGCTTTTTTTTTTTTAGCCTAATGTAAATTCATGCATTTCATATTTTCCATTTTCACATGCAGTATACAGTTAACAGCACATGGAATACAATCTACCTTACATTACCAAAAAGCAACCAATTCTATAATATGTTTAGGATGTTTAGGATACTTCACCCAAAAATGAAAATCCTGTCAGCATTAGGGTTGTTTCTAAACAAATCTTTTGAAACACAAAAAATATATTTTGATAAAACCCAAGGTCTATGTCTCTCCATTAAAAGTCTAGTTACAAAACTAACACCGTAAAGGATTTTGGAGGTCAAAACTTAAAATTGTATGTTGGTTTGCTGCATTGAAAATGTTCATTTGGTCAGCTGAATTATGTGAATTGAATGTCTTTCAACACTGGCACGTTAGGGCACCTTTATTTATATACCGCCTTTAACAATACAGAATTGTGACAAAGCGGCTGTACAGTATTAAATAGGAAATAGTGCATCAATAATGCAAAAGGGCAACAGTAAACACTCAATTTTCAGGTAAAGGCAGTTTATCAATGGATTCAATGATGGCATCATCTAGCTCAGTTCAGTTCAAAAAGTATACAATATCGTGTAAAGAAAAAGTGTCCCCAAGTAAGCAAGCCAGAGGCGACAGCGGCAAGGAACCAAAACTCCACCGGTGTTAGTTGAGCCAATTGAACATTTCCAGTGCAGTAAGTGAATATAACAATTTTAACCTCCAAAATATTTTAAAGTAGAAGAAAGAGTCATGAAGGCCTCATAAAACAAGTCCATATAAATCGAGCAGTTTAATCCAAGTCTTAGGAGGAGATATGATTGCTTTATATGATAAACAGGTAAAAACAGGCTAAAAAATGATCAACATACATAAAGCACATCACATACGGTGAAGATGAACATGGAAGCATCAACGTGCATGTTTGGACTAGGCAATATATTGAGTTTGTACGATATATATTTTTTATAAACGATATGGTATGAGGCAATGGCGATTATATAGATAAACAGTAGTTTGATACGATCTGTAAAATAGTGGAAGACGCTGTGGATATAATCCAATTTGTCCCAAACATGAGACATGTTTATATTAAGGGCTTTAAATAACTAAGATATACTGTAGTTAACACATCTAGTTCAAAATGGATTGCCCCTTCAGATGCTCTGACAGAGACATGTGTTTGAGATGTGCATAACTTACATTTCACAGGTATATTCAGAAGTACATGAGCCTTCTGCAAGCAAATCTCTCTGCTAAATTTCACTGATTTCAGTGATTGAGCGCTGTTGCGCTAATGCATGCCAAACAGACGGAACGCAATAGAATACAAGTGCAATAATGCTGACTAAAATATAGCCTACGTTTTCCTAAAATATTTGTAGTTGGACATTAAATGTGCCATGTGTAGAATTTTAAACCTATAAGTAAGTGTATTTATGATAACTGTAAAGTGATGATTGTATTGCAATTAATAAGTCAACTTAAATTTTAAAGTTGACTTATTGCACTTCCAGAACAACAATTCACAAATAATTTACTCACCCCCTTGTCATCCAAGATGTTCATGTCTTTTTGTCTTCAGGCATGAAGAAATTATGTTTTTTGAGGAAAACATTTCATGATTTTTCTCCATGTAATGGACTTCATTGGTCCCCAGATTTTGAACTTCCAAAATGTAGTTTAAATGCAGCTTCAAAGGGCTCTAAACAATCTCAGTCAAGGAAGAAGGGTCTTATCTAGCGAAACGATCGGTAATTTTTTTTGGAAAATAAAAATTTGTATACTTTTTAAGCACAAAGCTCGTGTAGCACAGGCTCTGGGATGCGCGTTCACATACTATTAAATCACGTCGAAAGGTCACGCGGAACATAGGCGGAACTACAGACCCAGTGTTTACAAAGCGAACACGCAAACACTAAGAAAGCGCAAGTAAGTAAAACGCTGTTTACAAACAAAAAGGTACAACGATGTCAGACGATTCTGAAGTTGTAGGAGAAAATAACATGGAATTTTTCAACATACTCTTCCTTTTTGAGCTGGAGTACACAGACGATAAACTTGTGGTAATTCGAAGACATGATTCGTAGTAGTGATGGTAAGTTCGGATCATTTTACCGACTCTAACCTTTGAGTCTCGTTCAGCAAAATGAATTAATCTTTTTTCGAGTCATTTCGTTCATTTTAGCAAAATCAGCATCACGTGACAGCCCCATAAGATGAACGAATGACTTGAAAAACCCGAAGACTCGAAGGTGAACTAATTCCAGTACAGAACCTAATAGGATGTTGTGCATGCGCGACTGAATGAATCACTCCCCGTTCTTCCCGAGTCACATTAAAAATTCGTTCAAAATGAACGAAACGTTCAAGAACGACCCGTGGACGCGCATCCGAGAGCCTGTGCTACGCAAGCTTTTGTGCTTAAAAAGTATACAATTTTTATTTTTCGAAAACAATGACCGATCGTTTCGCTAGATAAGACCATTCTTCCTCTGCTGGGATTGTTAGAGTCCTTTGAAGCTGCATTTAAACTACATTTTGGAAGTTCAAATTCGGGTCACCAATTGAAGTCCATTATATGGAGAAAAACCCTGAAATGTTTTCCTCAAAAACCATAATTTCTTTATGACTGAAGACAGAAAGACATGAACATCTTGGATGACAAGGGGGTGAGTAAATTGTTTGTAAATTGATATTCTGAAAGTGGAGTTCTCCTTAAAGTAAATTTAACATACTCTTTTTCTGCTTTAAGAATTAGTTTTTGTTTTTAGATTGTAATGTTAGAATGTAATGTGATTTTAGCCCCTTTATTTGTACATAATAGAGTGTTTTTCATCATCAGTCGGCCATATTGGTGACAATGACCGTAAACAATGCCACTGAACTGAATGAAACTTGCATATTTTGCTGAATATTGCTGCTGAAAATGGTCAATTAATATCATGTTTTGAGATGTACTAATCAGTTAGTCCAGGAAAAACATTTTGGAGTACTATAGAATGCCAAAAGTTATAACAAATCAAGGTGAAGAGTGCAAAAAACTAGAGGAACAAAAGGCATTTATGGTTGGCCAAACTGGATTTCCAGAGCAAGAATCTTGACGACATTCGTGTTTGTTCTTATTATTTCCAATCAGGTACATGAAATATTAGGCTAATATCTTTATTAATACTGTTTGTACGTATCTTTACCACCTATTAACTTTAGTTTATCAAAACATTGGACCCTTTGTATTGAAGTCCTTCTCTGTATGACTTAGCAGCTTTCACGCGTTTTTTTCTGTGGTTTAGACAGTATAAATTAGCAGAACAACATTAACCATGCAATCCATGCTGTTGTTTACATCCGAGTATCGCCAATATACAGTAGTCAACATTTGAAGTGGATCAAAAAAAAGTGAATCAAAGTTGTCCTAAGACAAGAACAGGTATTGTTTTGGTTTTAGGACAGCTTTGATGAAAGGTTTTGATCCACTTCAAATGTTGACTACTGTAGTGCGCATCCGGGTAACTGACCAAAGCGTGACGTAAGGGCAAACCCTCTATAGCTATATAGCATAGCCTCCATGGCTTCTTCCATTATATTTGTTTTTACTGCCTTAAATATAAACATTTTTCATTTGACAACAGTGGGTAGGATGTAAATAATGTAAACAAAAAATGTAAATAAATATATGTTTTTAATCCAAATAGGAAAATACAGAGCCAAAAAATACAGAGATATGATTTTTTGGCAATATCGCCCAGTCCTAACGAGGACCAATGAGGTTTATTCTAGCATAAGACACACACGACATAAACGGTGACAGAATTTAATTTTTTGGGTGAACTATCCTTTTAATTTTACATTTATTAAAACCAAGTCACATAAAAGTCCCATAAAGATTTTCTATAGAAACTCTTTCAATCAGTGCATTGCTGACAAATGACAGGAAGTAAAAGAAGTGTAATGAAAAAGTGGCAGCTGAGTTGCCCCTAATGGACATAATCCAAAAATACTTCTGAAATTGATTTCACTGTCTCCTGGCCAACATAATCACTGAATGTACCTATTCTGCTCAGAGAACTCCAGTCCTGAGCAGGAATCTTGGCAACAGTTGCTACAGCAACCCCTCTGGCCCTCATTCAGGAGAGATGGCCTGCTGAGGATGAAGTGTGTGGTGCAAGGTTTGCCTCTCTGAAGACAATGTTTTAGATTTTAAGCACAGTCATCTTCTGTGTGGAATGGGGCGTAGAGAGTAACTCTTGCATCTTGTAAAATCCATATGTTCAGGGATTACAGAAAATCATAATAACACAGGGAGCGGTTTTGCTTTGTGGTCTAGTTGCTGAAGATAACAATTTTTCGATATCAGTGCTCAGTAAAATATGTTCAGTAAGCAGCAAGTTCTTTTGCTACTTATTAGCGTCCTATCTTATAACACTAGTAACTAATAACACTTTACCGTGCTGTTCATTTTTTTCTTTCAGTTTCTTTTTATGTCTGGAAGATGAACTTCACAAATGAAAACAATGTGATATGACCCCTAACGTCATGTCATTATCAAGTTTCAACAGATTTCCCGAGGATGAAACCTTATCTCCGCTAATTTTTGTAGTTGTGTGCTATTGCACTCTCAGAATGGGAGACACACTTTCTAGTTCAATGTGTGATGACACATGCAAAGGAAGCTGCATAACAACTTCACAAGCTTTTTTCTGGTTGACTGGACACAACCTCGACAATTTGTCTCCATAGGACACAGTTACAAGCAAAACATCCTGGATTTTCATTCCAAAAGACAGAACTCTGAACATTTTTCCAATTACTCACTTACTGAAGTCGCTTAGTCAGCAACTTAAGCTGGTTATCATTAGTGGACATTACAGACTTACAATTTTAACTTAACAGACAACAGCCAAAATAATCCCAAAGACTTCAACTCAGTGAGGAACCTGAGTCATATCTAGAGACCCAAACATAACAGGTAATTGGGGAAGGACACTTTTAAATGGACCCAGTAAGCAACCTTCTAGCAACAACCCAGAATGCCCTAGAAATGCCCTAACCACCATTTTACAACAACTCCAAACACCTCAGCATTAAGACGATGACTTTTGCACAGGCAAGCACCACTCTTTTTTTTTGGAAAAAAAATATACACTAAAAAACATCTTTTTTTCCTCATTCCAGAACCATTTCAGGTGGTCAACTGGTTGAAGGTCCAAATTGCAGTTTCAATGCAGCTTCAAATGGCTCTACATGATCCCAGCCGATTAATAAGGGTCTTATCTAGTGAAACGATTGGTCATTTTCTAAAAAAAAATAAAAATGTTTATACTTTTTAACCACAAATGCTCAGCTTGCATTAGCTTGACCTCATGCGTTACGTAATCACGTTGGAAAGGTGAGTAAAGGTCAGTAGGCGGAAGTACTGATCAAGTGTTTACAAAGCGAACGTGCAAAGAAAGTCAAATAAACAAACAATGATGTTGAACAATTTTGAAGTTGGAGGACAGTTTTTCACCCTATCCTACCTTTTTGAACCGGAGTATACAGACGAAGAACTAACCACGTGTGACTTTTCCAATGTGATTACATAATTAGTGAATTTATAATTTATGGTTGAAGGAATGAAAGTTTCCTGATAATTTACTCACCCCCATGTCATCTAAGATATTCATGTCTTTCTTTCTTCAGTCGGAAAGAAATTAAGTTTTTTATGGAAAACATTCCAGGATTTTTCTCCATATAGTGCACTTCAATGGTGCTCAACGGATTGAAGGTTAAAAATGCAGTTTCAGGAATAATGCAGGAATAAGGGTCTTATCTAGCAAAACGATCAGTCATTTCCTTAAATAAATACACTTTTTCACCACAAATGCTTGTCTTATCTAGCTCTATGATGCGCACACATACTCTGTGCACTCCGGTTCAAGGCAGTTAGGGTATGTTGAAAAACTCATTTCTCAAAACTCAAAATCTCATTTTCTCCTCCAACTTGAAAATTGTCCTACACTGCTGTTTGTTTACCTTTGTTTTAAACGGTGTTTAATCTTGTTTTCACATTCACTTTGTAAACACTGGGTCAGCTCTTTTCAAGAGATGTAGGATGATTTTGAAGCTGGAGGAGAAAATGAGATGGGAGTTTTTCGACATACCCTAACTGTATTAAACCTTAGTGCACAGAGTGTGCATGCGCATCGCATTTGATGGTAAAAAGTATTTAAATTGTACATTTTTTAGAAAATAACTGATCGTTTCACTAGATAAGATGCTTATTACTCAGCTGGGATTGTGTAGAGCCCTTTAAAGCTGCACTGAAACTGCATTTTTAACCTTCAATCCGTTAAGCACCACTGAAGTCCACTATATGGAGAAAAATCCTGGAAAGTTTTCCTCAAAAAACGTAATTTCTTTAATTTCACAACACAATCGTTTGTCTAACTTACATCCCTGCTCTGGCATCAAAACATGGAGGTTGGACTGTTACAATTGATCTGAGGTAAGACGCTCATGTCAGTCAACTATCGTGGGAGCGGCCTCTGTGGGTTTGACGCCACAACAACAGGCATCTAAGAATGGCTCGATTTGAAAAAGGTGATATTATTTTTACAGATTAATTAAAAACCACTGCATGGATTTTTATCATTATAGGGTAGATTTGTACATACACTGCCAACACACATGTTCAAACAACATGTAAAACTGAACTTAGCATCCGATGACCCCTTTAAGTTCACTATATGGAGAAAATCCTGGAATGTTTTCCTCAAAAACCTTAATTTCTTTTTGACTGAGAAAAGAAAGACATGAAGATCTTGGATGACATTGGGATGATAAAATTATCAGGATTTTTTTTATGCTGGAAGTGAACTAATCCTTTAACCAATTAACAGGTTTTTACTGTAGTATTGTTACAGTTTATTTCTGTAAAAAGTGTTTTACAGCATTATTTTTATGTTTTCACAGTTTAAAGAAAGATTACATTCAGAAACTGAATGATGTCCAACAGGAAAAGCAAATTCCCTTTATCTATGAACTTGGAATGTAAAAACTGAACATAATAAAAGAGCAATCATAAATTCAACAGCTGTGTACTTTACAATGTGAGATATGTTTATTTAAAAACTGTTCTTTGGAGCTAAGAAATCATGCCACAACAAGCTACGCACATCCGCTCTCTGGCAAATCTCAACCTTTAAATGTCAAAATACTTAAATGAGAAGCTCTACGGATTTTTAAAATTCTGCAAAGCATATACTACCAGAAGCATAATAAGCATTTAAAAGATTAGAAATCATGTAACAAGGACATCAAGAGACGCCACACGTACGCATATATTCTTATGACATTCTGACATTACACTTTCTAAAAAAAAATCTGACTATGATTTTATTAGTTAATATTATCAGGAGGGAGACTGATATTATCACATTACAGACAACCGTAACATTTTGGCCATAGCCTAAGCAAGAGAAACCCACAAGCTAAGCAGCTTAAAATGATTCCAGCTATAATACACAAGGGACCCTTCTTGGTTTTTAGGCCAGCTCGCTGTCATCCCCAGTTACTGTGGGCGTTTACTATATTCAATTACTTTGAAATAAATCAACTTATTTGCCAACTTACATAATTCAAAACAGATGTATGTTTTTTGCATTACGTTCAAATGGTATCAACTCTATCCATCTATCTATGGACTCATATAAGAGGTAATGAGGTGACTAATATTCATAAAGCAACATTCAAGCTCTCTTTCATTCTGCCTCCCTCTTATACCTCAAACAAGACCCCAGATGAGCGTCTGCAGGGATGCTGTGCATGAACGAGACGCTCGTCTCCACACAGTGATTTTGATCTCTCACACTGGCACAGCGGTGTCTGTCTCCGCCGCCCTCTCTCAGTGTCTGACATCCTTGCGGACAAGGGACAACCTGACTCCCAGACGTCCAATCCTGTGCACATTATTATCCCACCCAGTGTGATCACGCTAATCCGATGAAGTGAGCAGAAATACGGGCACTATTAGACTATGAATATGTTGGATAACGGCGCAGGGGGTTTGGGAGGGACGTGCCAGAGAATCTCCATCATAGGAGGAGTCGCAGGGCGCAAACATTTAGAATCTGCCCTGTGCACACACCTCCTGTAACTGACGAATCAGAGAGACAGACCGACACTCGTTGGACTATATATGAGTATATAGGATTTGGAGTCAAAAGTGCTATTATACAAAGGCCTGATTCTAGCAGTGGTTTTCAATGTTGCTTTTATAGTTGAAAATTGTCTTAAAATCAAATATTGCAAAAAAAAATTTCAGTACTTCTTTCATTTTCAAGTTCAAATATAAAAGCATTCCTAAATTAAAATGACATAAGAAATGAAAGATTTTTCTGAAAAATGTATCAAAATGAATTGACTTTATGCTTAAAAAAAGCAAAAATATATGCCAATGGGGTAATTCAGAATTCATTATATCTTTCTAAATAATATTTAAAATAACAAGACAATGCATTTTGTGCAAAATGTCAATTAAATGGAAGCAAGACAAAAATGCTGAGTAAGAAAATAAATGTTTGCAGTGTTTACATTTTGTTTTGTAAAAAACTCTTAAAAATAAAGGTGCTTTAAAAGGTTCTTCACAGCGATGCCATAGAAGAACCATTTTTGGTTCCACAAAGAACCATTCAGTCAAAGGTTCTTTAAAGAACCATCTCTTTCTTACCTTTGTATAATCTGAAGAAACTTTTTTCACCACAAAGAAGAAGAAATTTTCTTCAGATGTTAAAGGTTCTTCTATGGAATCGTGAAGCACCTTTATTTTTAAGAGTGTAGTTGATGGATGTAAATATAGTTGATGGATGAAAGTGAACAAAAGGTACCACACTGACATTAAAGGATTAGTTCATTTCCAGAACAAAAATTTACAGATTATATACTCACCCCCTTGTCATCCAAGATGTTCAAGTCTTTCTTTCTTACTTCAGTCATAAAGAAATTATGTTTTTTAAGGAAAACATTTAAGGATTTCTCTTCATGTAATGGACTTCTATGGTGTTGAACTTCCAAAATGCAGTTTAAATGCAGCTTCAAAGGGCTCTAAATGATCCCCCCCAAGGAGTAAGGGTGAAAACGGTTATTTTCTAAAAATAAATTACAATTTATATACTTCTTAACCTCAAACGCTTGTCTTGTCTTGCTCTGTGTGAACTGTTTATTTCTGGTTATGACAGTTAGGGTACGTCTAAAAACTCCCGTCTCATTTTCTCCCCCAACTTCAAAACGGTCCCACATCGCTGCTTTTCGTAAAGGGTGTTAGATCTTCTTTGCATGGTTGGTACTTCTGCAGCGATGTAGGGCGATTTTAAAGTTGGAGGAGAAAATGGGATGGGAGTTTTTAGACGTACCCTAACTGTCATGACCGGAAAAAACAGGCAAGTTTAGACAGAGCTAGATGAGACAAGCGTTTGAGGTTAAAAAGTATATAAATTGTAATAAAAAAAAAAAAAAAAGATAAGACCCTTTTTCCTTGGCTGGGATCGTTTGGAGCCCTTTGAAGCTGCATTTAAAATGGATTTTCAATTTGGGGGCACCATAGAAGTCCATCACATGGAGAGAAATCTGTAAATGTTTTCCTCAAAAAATATTACTTATTTACAGCTAATGAAAGAAAGACATGAACATCTTGGATGACAAGGGGATGAGTACATTATCTGTAAATTTTTGTTCTGAAAGTGAACTAATCCTTTAATGCAAAAAATAATAATAAATAAAAATTCACTGTGTTCTTTTTACAACAAAGACATTTTTTCAGTCAATTTTTAGGTTGGAGCATTTTGTCATGTGTTTCATATGTTGTCATTTTACACAATTTATTTCTTATGGTGTCTGTTGAACAAACAATAGTAATATTTTGGATATTTTTGTATGTTACATGTTTCATTTTTGCTTTTACAATAAATGTTTTGAACTTATTTTTAAAAATGTATTTATTACTGAAAAATCCTATAATATGCTATAAAGGCATATTCTAGGTGGGACAACTTCTCATATATTTTGACCCACTACTGGGGCAAATGTGGTTCAGTATAGGTCAAATTAACTGTATCTTTTTATCTGTGCAACAATGATAGAAATGCAAGTAAGGCATAATGCATGTATGAATATAACAGAAACATTAACTGGAGTTAAAAAAGTGACAACTAGCCCTAAAAACGTATCCACATGACCATGTTCAGCCATCTCTGTTCATATAGTAATTATATAAAGCATAAAATAACTGTAAGTGTGCGGACACTCATATGTATGTCACAGTGTATATTTGCATGTAAACAAACACCATCCACCACACCAGGATAGATGCAAGTGACACATAATATACATGTATTCACAAAACACAGCAAGTGCACAGCATGTCAGTGCATACTCATACAGTATGACATGCATAGATGGATGTTCACATTCCAACACAGAAGCACACAGAGCTTTACATAGGGAACTTACATACAGTAGATGTGCATTACTGGCTTATGTTACTAGGCAAAATAGAAGTGGGTCAGTTTTAAGGGTCATAGCTCATGCACTGGTAAATCTCTAGTACATAAAAGTGGATCAAATCAGTGAACCACAGCTGGTGGAGGTGTCAGGGTGGACATGAGGGGCTTGGCTGGATGCAGAAGAGTAGATACCCTTTATGCATCTCTCGTATTAAAACGCTTTTCTGTTTCTCGCGTAAAAGAAGTACAGCACTATCTGCTGTTTGTTTGAATCAACAGGCTTCAGGCTCAGAAACATGAATCAATGTCACGACCGACAAAAGGCTGAGCCACTCCCGCGCCCGCCGCGGCGCCGCACAGCGCGATCCCCGGCGCGTCCAGAGGTGATAGTAACGTAATTAGAGAATGTGTTGAAGGTGTGAGAAAAAGTGACAGGTGAGGCAGCATCCTATTTACAGGGGGATTCCTTGCTCTTGTGCACAATAACCCAGACGCGCAATGTAAGGGCGTTGAACGTGCCAAAGCACATATGAAAATCACACACAGGCTTTTGAGGAATATGGCAGTTTTATCACACATATGCATCGCAGGCTCTACAATGTATGCAATAGCCTATGTGAAGGGTGTTATGCACAACCAGACCGCTAAATTATGCCATTCGGACATAATGGGACACATCTGACAGCTTCTAATGCTGTTAAACTCAGTAATGCAACCTCCAAGTGCATGTGCGGACGGATGCACCTAAACTCACTAACATCCAATGTAACAAAAGCATATAATAGGACTACCTGTTTTGAAAAACGGCTCCGTATCTGGATCGTTCGGTCCTTCCTCAGCCGCCTCGGCAGAATTCATCATTGCAGGATATGTTTCCACCGATGATGATTATGATGATGGTCAGATTTTACACCTACGGATCTTTGCAATCTATGTGTGAAGAACACTGGAGCGCGTGGCCGTCTCCATTGGTGAACGCTCGTAGTAGTGAATGATGATGATGATGATGCCCGAGGTTCTGCGCTCAGCGATACTGTATCCAGCGCTCCTCCGGGCGCTATTGTTTAAGCCTACCCGCCTCTGCAAGACAACTGCTGGGGGAACCCCGATAGACTGAGCCGTAAAAAACGCGCATGCAATGTCTCATAAAATCCCTTATTCATCCGTTCCTCCTCCACCCGTAGTATATTCCTCCATCCGTTCGATGTCTCGCACAACCCAGTGGATATAATGGCAGCGCTCCCCTACACTGACCGAGCGAACCGCAGATTGCCTCCCACGATGGGCTCCCACTATTACAGACGAAACAATGCAGCTAATGCAAAGACTGTTATAGAGGTATAGACAATCGTTCTAGCGCGAAAGAGGTTCTTTATTGTGGTGCAGCGTGGAGAACTGGACCAATCTGTCCTCCTGATGCGCTCAAGCGCTTCCTAATAATGGGGTGTGTGTATTTTTCAAGAGGCCGGAGAACCCCAACCATCACCATACGGTCCTGTTAAAGAGATGCTTACTAATTAGATTCAATGAATCGCGGTCTGTTAGGAAGCTTTTATCATTGGAAACTCATCTGAAACTTATTTGCAGTTTTCTATAAAAATGGTTCACTAAATATTAAATAATATTTAAAAGGTTGGTCATGTTATTCTTTAAAAAAATAACATTAGTAGGTATTCTGTGAAATTATAATTTTCGAATATAGATTTAAGCAGTATCACAAACAATGAGATTTTTCTTTTATACAGTTTATTTGATATGTCATATTTATTATATTAAGCAATTATATTGCATAAGTATTTTTAATTTTATAAACAAGTACTGGGCAACGATTAATCGCGATTAATCGCATCCGAAAAGTTTTTGTTTATATATGTGTGTGTACTGTGTATATTTATTATGCATAAAGACACATACAAACAGTATATATTTAAAAATATTTAAATGTATTTATATTATACATAAATGTATTCAATATATAAACATATATTTTTTAATATATGCATGCATGTGTGTGTATTTATATATATATAATATAGAGCCTACACAGTACACACACTATATATTATGTACACAAAAAAAAAAACATTATTTTGGATCAATTTGATATATAGTGCGGCAACGAGTAATCGCGATTTATCAAATTATTTCAGAAGAAAACGACCAGTATTATTTTTTAGTCATGAACGAAAATGGTTACAAAAAAGAAACCTAAACTTCATAGTGTGGAACACATGAGTGGAGCGGAGTTACAGATTTCCCTCTCAGCTCAAAGAAGAAGGCGTTCCAAAGCTCCAAATCCACTCCAGGAATTCCATTTTCCAATCTCTGCTGGTCGCTGAGAGAAACCCTGCTCCGAGTGATCTTTTTTAAGCGAAAAACGCTCCTACATGCTCTAACTTTAAATATATAAACGAACAAGTAAGTAAGTAAGTAAGTAAATAAATAAATCTCTGCTCCATCAGAACGCTGCAAACACCAACAAGGGGAACAATGAAAACATTAAAATGTTCCAGTACTGTCAGGGTTCCTCAAATCAACCGGAAGTAACCTGCTGGTATATAGTAAAATTTGAAATTTAATTAACATTTGAATTAACATTAACATGAATTAACATTTGAAATGTTAATTCATGTCTATAGTAGTGCACACATACAGTAATATTATAGTATTGTGTCATTGTGTCAGAGAACTTGTACCTATAATCAGAATCAATATAGTCTGGAAAAACTTTAAGTCTAGTTGTAACAATGTTATTTTGTTTGGTGAGAATGTGCCAGCTAGCACTAGTCAATCATCACACCCCCTTACAAATGAGAATTTTCATTTAGAAATCAAAAGTATGCTTGGACGTGGACACAACTGTGTTGTTTCTGGACGTTAAATAGCCCTGTCGACTCTAACCAGGAAATTTGGTCTTCCTGTGATTCAGATTTTGCACAGGGTGAATTCAACATCTGCGAAAACAAATACCGACATGGGCCCACTGCATGATTGTACTACCAGTATGACTTGCTGATTGCAAGATAATATTAAAATGATTAATCGGTCTTCTATATAACTTAAATACAATGATAAATGTTTTCTTAGAAAGACTGAGGCTATTAGGAAAATGTGTTCGCAGATGGTAAAATGCTGCCCTCTTGAGTAAATGTGGTGTCATAGAGGCCTCATTGTGGTTCTTAGAAGGAATGATACAAAGATAAACTTAAGAATGTTTCATACTCTTTGCAAGCAATTTAATTTAAGCACGCAGTGTTCTTAGTAGACATACTTTTTTTGTCTAATTTTGCTATTATTAAATTAATCTGTATCAGATGGATTGATTGGTGTAGGATAGGTCTTTTATAAAGGCCTTTACACCAAGGCAGGTGATCATCCTTCCAGAAGGATGTCATCAAAACCCAGCTGGAGAACATTATTGAGCGGTCTAGGCAATGCCTAGCTTCACATCACTTTATGTAGATTTACTTAACCTGCTGAGAAAGCAAAACACAAATCTATAGGTCATCAAACATTCATAAGGAAGAATTTATATTCTTAAGACTATGCAGGGCAAAGTTTGTGAGGACAGGATCTTTTGTTCCAGGTACTTCAGAGCAGTGGTCCAGGGAAACCCTCTGCAGGTTAGAAAAGTGCTCGCTATGCTTGATTTAATGCATCTCTGATTTAATGGTTCTTTAATGGAACCTGAATTTTTCACTGCTGTGCATGCAAAGGTGAGCATACACTTGACTGTGAATTGCAGTTACCTAAAAGGGGATGAATAATACTATAGAACCGAATGAACCGAATTCATGGTTTACATCAAATGAAACAAAAATGATAAAATGATAGAAATGCTATGACTCATGCATGCTTTATACTGAACAATGACCCCACATGTGTACTCTGATGTTTGCCATTTGAGATGTTCTGTGACCTGTACATCTACAGAAAGGTTTCACAGACCCAGGATGACATAACTCTCTATAACTTATATAATATAAACAATAAGTGTGTATATATATATATATATATATATACATAAGTAAATTTTGCAGATGTACACTATCAGTCAAAAGATTTTAAATGTTTTTTTAAACCAAGCCTGCATTTATTTGATCCAAAGTACAGCAAAAGCAGTAATATTGTGAAATATTTGTACTATTTAAAATAACTGCTTTCTATTTGAATATATTTTAAAATGTAATTTATTCCTGTGATCAAAGGTACATTTTTCAGCATCATTACATTATGATTTTCTATATAATGTAGAATTCTACATTCTACAATTTCTAAATTCTAATGTGCTGATTTGCTGTTCAAAGAACATTATTATTATTATCAATATTTAAAACATTTGAGTACTTTTTTTAGAATTCTTTGATGAATAGAAATAATATTTAAAATTCAGTTGAATAACATAAAAATGTAGATTAGTTAAAGTTGAATCCAAAAAATCAGACAAAAAATCAGACCACCCCTTGGCTAAAAGCTAGTTTTTTGTTTGTTTTTTGCAAGGATGCTTTAAATTGATCAAAAGTGATAAAGACATTTAAATCATTACGAAAGATTTCTATTTCAGATAAATGCTGTTCTCTTGAACTCTCTATTCATCAAAGAAACCTGAAAAAAATCTACTCAGCTGTTTTCAACACAATAATAATAATAATAATAATAATAATAATAATAAATGTTTTTCTTTTAGCAAAAAATCTAAATATTATATAATATTGCATATTATTACATAATGATGCTAAAAATTCAGCTTTGCAATCACAGGAATACATAATATTTTAAAATATATTCAAATAGAAAACATATTTTAAGTAGTAAAATATTTAAAATGTTTCAATATTTTACTTTTTTTTTGCTGCACTTTGGATCAAATAAATGCAGGCTTGGAGAACAGAAGAGACTTCTTTAAAAAGCGTTAAAAATCTTACTGTTCAAAAACTTTTGACTGGTAGTGTAATTGTTCAAAGCTAGGTAAAAGATTATAAACAATCAAACCAAATACATAAAAGATGTACCTGGTGAATCCTTAATATTTTTGTCTGCATAAATCGGTTTATGAATAGTTTTTAGTCACCTGTTTTAGTCACCTTTCCCTTTGGAAAGCCTCTATGATTTCTTTCATCACAGGAAGGCATATGGCATGGTGTGGGTGTCTGATTTCATCAATAGGGATAAAATGTGTTTTGGATGAGAATTTAATGGGATAACGAGAGGAAGAGAACAGACTGAAACCTCATCCACCCCATTACCCTAGAGGCAATAAACACACCAGTCAAAAATAGCGTTCAGGGTTTTTAGCATTATTGTTCTCTCACAAGACTGGATGTAGTGCTGGGTATTCGGCACTCTGCTTTGACATGTCAGTATTGTCTGATTAACAAATATGGTGGACCACTTCTGCTGACCGATTTCATTTCACTAGAATTAAACGAAAACTACATGAGATTACTTGTGCTAACATATTGACAATTTACAAAGATACTGAAAGAAAAATAAAAAAATCTGTTATTTACCTATTGTATGCATGTCTCTCCCTCACTCTCTTTCTAATGTTCAAATATAATAATTACATTATTTATGAAACAAAAACAAATATGCATAATGGAGAATACAATTTTTAAGCAGCAAAGTAGAAAATTTTGTAATAAAAAATAGGCTCACTCGCTTCTAGAACTGACACGCGGGAAAATCATTTTACAAAACCGCGAAATATCGGTAACAGACATATTATTCTGCCTTTACATCTCCATAGAAACACCTTTTTTGGCGTCTGAAGCCGTAAATGGGCGTTAGCCAAAACTAAGGAGTCTGAGTGGCTAGTGCTCAATGATTGACATAGGCTGAAACCAATAGATGAAAGGTTTGAAAAGATTTTACCGTAATCCACCAATGAAATCCATAGATTAAAACTGACTGTTTTTCTATTGGTCCAGGGCACTCAGCTTCCGTTTTGAACGCAAACCGAACTACTGAGTAGGGTGATTTTAACATAAGAGGTTTGTTTTGCTTTTCATACCTTAGTTTGTAGATTACTACAGTTTGATTTGCCATTTGGTCTTTACGTTTTTCAAGTTAATTTACGTTTTTCAAGTTAATAAATACAATAAGACCTATATGATCATGATAAACAAATATTTGCTGTTTGGTAGGTGAACTTGGTGAATTTTGCAGATTTAATCAAATATGGCAAGACAGGGAGTATCAAGACTAAAGGTAGTGGTTGCAAACCATTGTTTTATTTTTATAAATTATATAAGTTATTGTGCATTGTTTTATTACTAAAGCAAATTATGTTTTGCAGGTGATCTCATCAGGTAGGCTGACAGCTTCTGGACGTGGACAAATACACAAGAAAAGGTAACAAACTGGCTACAAACTGGTAACAGAAGTCCTATTCATACTGCATGACTTTTTAAATTTTGCTAAATATTTGAAACAAACATTTAACATACAGAAATGGTGTTTGGTTTAGGGTTGTTGGGAGATGCGTGCCTCCTCTTGAACCGGCATATTCTCTTTATTCTACAGACTCTGAAGATCAGGTAAAGAAGCCTCAGACTAGAAGTAGTGTATAAATAACCTGAACAGAACTGAGAATCAGTAAAATGAGTTTTAAGCTCATATGACATTTTTTTCACATTGAAAATTGCATCCAGGTGACAACAATACACAAGGGACTCGATCGATGTGCTGCTTTACTCAACGGGATACTTCAAGCTGAACAAGCAGGTATTGTATTTACAAATTCAGACTTTATTTTCCATGTTTAGCAATTGAGTAGTGATGAGATCAATAATCTTCACACAGCAGAATCAAAGCCCAAACCACAGGGAACCAAAACCTGCATCTTCAAATCCAAAACCAAGAATATATCAAGAAAAATTGAAAATGACAAGAAAAAGCATGGGAAGAAGACAAATACAGTTATACATGCAAACAAAAGGCCAGGTAACGTCTTCAAATATATTGTACATTTTTCAATTTATCAAAACAAATTCTGCAACAATTTATACCTGTGTTTTTTGACAAATGTGTTATTTAATTTCTATACTTCGTTGTAAAAACCTTTAGTAGAATTTGTGAGAATGCCACAGTAGAAACAGGTGATTGCTTTTAGTTAAAAGTCATTTGCAGAAGCACAAGATATTTCAAGATCACAACCTTTTGTACTTTTCTAACTGTAGCTCCAGTCCAGAAGACAGTTCCATCTGCCAATTGTCACCCGAGTTCAGCAGGGCGTCACGATCTGAACCTTGGGATCAGACGGGTGCATGTGTCACAGGATCATCCTTCAGGACCGACCCCTGTAACACAAGCAGAACACGAACAGCAAAACTCACTTTCTTTGGCCTGCTCTCAGCCTGCTGCTAGCTGTAACATTCCATCTTCGGGTAACCAGACAGATTCACATTTAATATTAATAAGTGAATACACAATTTATTTAATATTAAAATCATGATGATCATTTATATGAATGTCTAATGTCTTGCTATATTCAGTGTTACTACTTTGATAAACTACTAATTCCATCTACATATGGTTCCTCTCTCTGTTTGCAGGTCAGGTTCACACATCCACTGTATTTAACTGTCGGCTGACTACATCCACACCTGCATTGAGTCCTCAGAGACCTGGATCAGCTCACAGTGAACCTGTATGTCTACTGCACTAAAATCCACTATGCAAACAGTGAGGGCTGTCAGTAAATTAAACAAATAATCCATTACATTAATTACATTGGTATATATATATATACATACATGCATACATACATATATGTATATATCATCTATATGTACATAGATGATAAAATCACCCAAATTAAGATAATTCGATCAACATTTTGTGTCAGACGAGTAAAGTATTTGATAGAAATGATGACACACCAGTGTTGCCACACCAGTCCAAGATTTTCCTACAGAATTAGGCTACTTTAACACTGTTGCCACAGGTTGATGCAACTCCAATAACGTGATATTTAGCCCCTGGAATGCAAATTTTACCAGGAGAACCCTTCCAAAAAAAACATATGTTTTACCTCCTGGAATGAGATTTTTATCGGGGACCCCCTCCAAAATAAGTAATAAAAAATAAACGAGTTTTGTTGTAAAAACCTGGGAACCCAGCAATATACTGTTTTTTTAATTATTATAACTGAACATAAGCCTGTCACCTAAGTCTCTTATGCTCAGTAAGGCTGCATTTATTTAATTAAAAATACTGTAAAAACAGTAATATTGTTGAAATATTACAATTTAAAATGACTGTGTTCTATTTTAATATTTTTTTTTCATCCCTTAGATGGAAAAGCTGAATTTTTAGCAGCAATTTCTCCAGTCTTCAGAGTGATCTTTCAGAAATTATGCAAACAGCACTCAAATAATAAAGATTAAAATAATTTCGTAAGATAAAGAAAATAAACGCCTTGCAAATTTGGTGTTTAAGAAATGTATTGTATTATCAATGTTGTAAACAACTGCTATGTACACCCTGACACTTTTTACTCCCTATTTGTCTTACTTTCTTTGCTCCTTTCTCTGTTGTCCAGTGTACTTCAAAATGTGTGCTGAGCAATGGTAGCTTATCTGGGGAGATTCATCAGTTGAGGGCCATGAGTGCTGCCACCCCAATCTGCCCTCATGGGTCTATAGAAAAGTCTGCCACCCCAACTCAATATGCTGGTGCTTTCTCCATGCCACCTGCAGTCCAATTACAGTCTCTAGCTACCGTTTCTCCTGTCCAAAATGGATCCTGCACTTCAGTAGGGCACGGGGTACCTATAATCACTGGCCCAATCTGCAGTGTCCATCAGGTGGAATCAGTAGGGCCAAGTGTTCCTTTGGCATCATCCACTGGGTCCTCGAACTGTCCCTCATCTGCAGTGCTAGAAACACAGGTGCCCAGCCAGTCTCAAACTAACCCAAATGGACCAGTACTGATTATTTGCAGTGACCAGGAGCAGGAGATGCGTTCTAAAGAAAGTTCAAAAGAGGGTGGAACGAATGCAGAGGATGAACATAAGGATGGGATGGACACTACACCTGTCAGAGACATCAGCACTGAGAAATTAACAGTTCTGACTCACAAAGCCAATCCCACCAGTCCAGAGAAAACTGCACAAAAAGTGATGACTGTTAAATATCTGCTGGGAGAGCTGAAGACTTTAGTTGCTAATCAGGGTAAGGATATTTTATAAAATTTCTCTTCTTTTCCTTGCTTTGACTTTCCATCCATCTTCATATCATATCCATCTTCATATCATATGTATTGTAGCAATAGCAAACAATAAATTGTATGGGTCAAAATTCTAATTTTTTTCTTTTATGCCAAAAATCATTAGGATATTAAGTAAAGCACATCTTCCCTGAAGATATTTTTAAATTTCCTACCGTAAATATATCAAAACTTAATTTTTAATTAGTAATATGCATTGCTAAAAACTTATTTTGGACCAGTTTAAAGGCGATTTTCTCAATATTTTGATTTTTTTTTTGCACCCTCAGATTCCAGATTTTTAAATTGTTGCATCTCGGCCAAATATAGTCATGTCCTAACAAACCATACATCAATGGAAAGCTTATTCATTCAGTTTTCAGATGATGTATAAATAACTGACCCTTATGACTAGTTTTGTGGTCCAAGGTAACATATTAGATTTAGCAAATCTCAAAAAAGGGATTGTACATGCAAAAATTAAAATTCTGTTATTTACTTTACATAGAGTTTAGTTGTTCCAAACCTGTATGATGTTCTTTTTTCTGTGGAACAAGAAGAACATCATACAGAGCAAAAACAAGCAGACGTTTGTCGGCATATCTTTTAAAATTCCTTGTTCTTTGTATGTTGTTGTCGTCAAGATCTTATTACAGGGATGTCTTCCATTCTTCCCTTCTGTCCTGATCTCTAGGTCTGATTAATGAAAGCTGATACCCCATTTCAAATTTGAGATGGTTATCTAATTCACTCTCTGTAACATCATAAAAAATTGGACCTTTAGAGTATCAAATCACCTAAGGATCGAGTTGCTGGTGTTGCAGATTCTATAAACTGCCGATAAGCAGAGTGTTTGTTAGTTTCACATATTATCGTTAACTCTTCTGTGCAGACAGTGATGCTGTGCGGCTGATTTCTGAGGTGGAGCAGAGCATCTCACTACTTCCTGTCATGGTGGGCAGCACCAACATCCAGGCTGAGATTGCGCTCGCCTTACAGCCACTCAGGAGTGAGAATGTACAGCTGAGAAGGTTAGCAGCTAGTTAGCTCTAAACTAAAAACTAATCTCATTTATTAATATGTGATGAGAAAAGCTTCCAAATCAAAAATCAAGTTAATTCAGAGTCTTTATTGCGGCAGGCAAAAGCACTGAATAATGTACAAAAAACAACCTTAAAAGGCAATATATTGTTTTATTAGCATGGCATTGGACATAAGCTTCATTATGCAGATTAATTATGTTACTTTTTCATCATGTTATTTTATCTTAATAAATCACACTTAAATTGACAAGCCTAATTTGTATTAATTTGCATGTCTCCCAGGCGTTTACGAATACTTAATCAGCAGTTATTAGAGAAAGAGAGAGCAGAACGGAGGAACAGGCCAGAGGGCTGCGACATGGAGGGTAAGAGGCTTCACGCTGTCTATAAAGGGCTTGCCTTAGAAACTAATAAGTCAATGGAAGATTAAATGTACAAATATGTAAATATGTTCTTAGAATTTAGCTTTTTATTTTCTGTCTTGCCAAGTGGATGTATGAAAACAACCGTTGTGTTTGTTGGCATGGGTTTTTTACAGTGGTTGCGTTGCAGTCTCTGAACCTCACTCTACAAACTCAGTTAAATGAGAGCCGTAGAGAGCTCAATGATCTGCAACAGGAGAACATGAGACTACGGAAAGCCATGGAGGACAAAGACAGTGACCTGAAGCAGCACAAAGATTTGTGTGAGTTAGAGAACAATCGGCTAAAACTGGGTAAGAGTATTATTTTAGACTGCTGGTTTGTTTTTAGCTTTAAATCATGTTTAATTTATATATTGTTATTTTACTTTTAGTTTTAATTTTTATATTATAGTAAAATGTTATCGTTTTAGCATTTTTTCATATTATACTATCCTATTGTTAAAAAAATCTTAAAGGAGAAGTCCACTTCCAGAACAAAAATTTAAAGATAATGTACTCATCCCCTTGTCATCCAAGATGTTCATGTCTTTCTTTCGTCAGTCGTAAAGAAATTGTTTTTTGAGGAAAACATTTCAGCAGATTTCTCCATATAATGGACTTCTATGGTGCCCTGAGTTTTAACTTCTAAAATGCAGTTTAAATGCAACTTTAAATGATCCCAAATGCGGTTGTAAACAATCCCAGCCGAGGAATAAGGGTCTTATCTAATGAAACGATCTGAATGAAACGACAATTTATATACTTTTTAATGCCAAACACTCGTCTTGTCTTACTCTGCCTAAACTGTGTTTTTCCAGTTCATGACAGTTGGGGTATGTCAAAAAACTCCCATCTCATGTTCTCCCTCAACTTTAAAATCATCCTATATCACTGTTTTACCTTTTTTGTTAAGGGTGTTTGATCTTCTTTGCATGTTCACTTTGCAAAGACTGGATCAGTACCTTTGCAGTGATGTAGGATGATTTTGAAATGATTTTTGAAGTTGAGGGAGAAAATATGATTGGAGTTTTTCGACATACCCTAACTGTCTTGAACCAGAATAAACAGAGTTCAGGCAGAGCAAGATGAGACGAGTGTTTGAGATTAAGAAGTGTTTAAATTGTATTTTTTAAAATGAAATAACCGATTGTTCGCTAGGGATCTTCAGCTGGGATCATTACAACCGCATTTAGGATCATTTGAGGCTGCATTTAAACTGCATTTTGGAAGTTCAAACTTGCGGCACCATAGCAGTCCATTATATGGAGAAAAATGTTTGCTCAAAAAACAATATTTCTTTACGACTGAAGGATGAAAGATATGAACATCTTTGATGACAAGGGGGTGATTACATTATCTGTACATTATTGTTCTGGAAGTGGACTTCTTTAAAATTGACTTAATACATACTATATTGACATTATATTAACAGGTATGACTGCATTATAACATTTGATGCACATTCCAAGATCTTTATTTTACTAGTATTAAAAAAATACAACTACTCTTAATTTTACATTTATATTTTAAGCCTTTTTCTGTCATGTTATTTACCCATGCAGAGGTGAGTGAGGCATTAGCTGAAATGCAGAATTGCCAGAGTAAACTCAGAAAGTACGAGATTGAGAAGACTGCACTGACTTTGAGCCTTCAGCAGAGGGAGGCAGAGATCAGCAGACTGCAGGAAGTCATCAGGTGAATATCTAAACTGATGGGTTAGTTATGATCTGATAAAGTCATGGAGAGCAGTAGTGATGGACGCTTTCAAATCACTGCTTCATGAAACTTTGAAAATTTTGTGAATCAGTTGTTTTGGTACAGTGGTTCGGAGCGCGCATTAAACTGTTAAAGTCACGTTATTTCAGTAAACGAGGCTTCATTACGTCATAACTGTTTTGAAATTTCAGTGGTTTGCCATAGAGGGGTGATCTGTGTAAACCCATGAACCCATGCTAGTTCATTGAGATCGCCCCCCAGCAGTGAACCACTGAACAAAGCGTCTATGTTTTTTTTTTTTTTACCAGATCTCCGATCAGTTTCATCAATTTGTAGACATTTAGTGTACTATACTTTAAATAAAACATTTGTATTGGGTTTTTATAAGCTGTTTTTATGCTTGTTTTAGCCCGAGTTTTGTTGCATTTGTACACTTTTGACCAGCAGGCATCACTAGCACGTGATGTTTTGAGCTCTTCGAAAAAAAAAAAAAGTTAAATTGGACGTCAGTATAGACATGTTGTATGACAAGCCCTTCTTTTTGTGTGTAGGATAAGCCATTGTGTTTACTGTACTTGATGCTGTTGATACTGATGTAATTTAAATTCTGGCTTGAGGACAGCTCATCTAAAATACAATGAAATTATGCTTACAAATGTAATTAAGAGAATCTCACATGAAACAGAATATGTCAAATGCTGTTTTTTTATGCACACAGAAATCCACAGAGAAGTCAAACAAAAGACACCAGCAAATACTCTCATCAGCTGGACTTATGTCAACCAAACTCTCAGCTTACCAGGAGTGTTCTGGAATTGCATGAAAATGCACAGAGGGAAACTACTGTGTCCGATACACATTCAAACTCTGTAAAAACCTACCTTCAGACTCTGGAGGGCATTGAACAGGCCTCTCCTCCCCAACAAATTGACTGTAGTTCCCAGACATTACACCCAGGTCAGTGTGATAGTGGAAAAGTGAACTTTATGCCCTCAGATATTAAAGTCTGCTCTCCATATATACGCAGACCAACCCTGGAAACCATAGCTGAGAATGTGGCTCATTCGTTTGCCCCTTTAAGAGAGACTCCAGTCGTGCAGCTTACCTCAGGAGTTGCTCATAGTAATCCACTCACTCAGTATAATGAGCTGATAACAGCCAAGAATCAAAAGGAAGATGTGGGTCGTGCTTTTGAAAAGCTGGACATCTCAGATGGGCTACACATTCAGGATGTGAAGAATGTTGGCCGAGATTACATTTCAGATCATCATGGTATGGCCCCACATTTGAATCAGAAAAATAAGAGCCCGAACAATCATCTGGGGCAATCCCAACATGCCCGTCGATGCCTAAGGATAGGTGTTCAGTCAGCATACACTGGACGCCCTTCAGCGATGGAGAACACCTTTTCTTCTTGTGATATTAAATCTTTAGCCTCTGACTGGAGCATAAACTCCTGGTCAACATTTAACACACAGGATGAGCAGAATTTCAGGGATGGGCTTGCAGCACTAGATGCCAGCATAGAAAGTCTGCAGAAGACACTGAGAGTTGATCTAAAGAACTAATTCAGTATGCCAATGTGTGTATTGTGTTTTTAACTTGATTATATGTAATTAGTGGATGTTTTAAAATCTCTCTATTTTTATTAAATTATGTCAAATATCAAAGAATATTACATTTCTCAGTGCATTTCTTAATACTAAGTACTAGGATTCCATCTTGTGTAACAAAAATGTTGAATATTAAATCCATACAGGTCACACTTTGTCCTGTATTTTAACATTAAACACTCACAAAGCTGATAAGCACTTCATTTATTGTGTTTGAATACTTTTGCATATGAATGTCAGTGTTCAGAATTGTTTTTGGGAGATATTAGATCATCCTCTCTAGTTTAAAAAAAAGGTCAGTAATCGACCAGATTATTATTGTTTAAATCTACTAATCTACTTCCTTTTTTGATCACAAAACCAGTCAAAAGGGTCATTTTTTCAAAATTGAGTTGAATTGTAATTTATACATCATATGAAAGCTGGATAAATAAGCTTTTCATTGATATATACACTAGTCAACATTTGAAGTGGATCAAAAAAGTTCATCAAAGTTGTTCTGAAACAAGAAATCATTTCATGACTGCTGTCGGCCTGCAAAATGACCTTCAGGATGCAACAGGGGTGCGAGTGTCCACTTAGACTGTGAGAAGACGACTTCATTAAGTTGGCTTGAGAGCCAGAAGACCAGCTGTGAGGGTGCCTCTTTCCAGAGCACACAAACTATCATGTCTGCAGTGGGCCAGAGAACACCACAGGTGGATACTGAATCAGTGGGGTACAGTGCTTCTCACAGATGAGTCCCGGTTCTGTGTGAACTTCCTAGATAGGCGTAGGAGGGTCTGGCGTCATCCTGGGGAGAGAAATTTGCCGCAAAATGTTATACAAAATCCGCCATGACCGTATCGGCGGATCATCAGTCATGGTTTGGGGAGGCATCTTCATGGGTGGAAGGACAGAGCTTGTCATTACTGAAAAAGGCAGCCTGACAGGCCAAAGGTATAGGGATGAAATCCTGAGACCAGTTGTGCAGCCATATGCTGGTGCAATGTGGCCAGATTTCGTGCTTATGGATGACAACGCTGGTGCACATCAAGCAAGACTGATGACTGAATTCTTGGAGGAGGAGGGCATCTCAAGAATGGCCTTGAACCCCATTGAACACATTTGGGAGCAGCTACAGTCAAGACTGCAAGCACGCCACGTCCCTCCAGGAACCCGTGTGGAGTTGTGAACAGCGTTGCTGGAGGAATGGCAAGCCATCCCTCAACAGAATATCCAAAACCTCATCTCAAGCATGCATAGGCGATGTGAGGCTGTGATCCATGTCAGAGGTGGTAACAGTGACTACTGACTGGCTGTCTCGGCACATTACGTTTGTTGTTTCTTGTTCATGACCTGTTTGTTGCATTTGTTAAACCATTCAATTCATGTTTGTTTTACAGTATGAACTTTTTGATCTGCTGTAATGTGCAATAACATCTTGTTTTTTTTTTTCTTTCTTTCCTGTTTTGCTTTCAATCTCTGACACTCCACACAGAGTGACTACAGTACAGTACAGTACAGTACAGTATCCAGTGCATCACCATTATGACCATTGTGCTGGCTCCTTAAGGCACTCCAAAGGCATCGCACTGCAGGAAATAATGTTTAAGAGGCATTTCTGGTCCATTGTGACTTCAGGTGAATCACAAAAGTACTGAACAACCAACAGTTTTTTGATGCACTCTTGTCTTCATGAGTGTGTGACAAGCCTCTTCACACCTTGTGACAAACATTCATGTCTGGACACCATCAAAAGTGATGAGGCATAAAAATTCCATTGATGACAGCATTGATTAATAGCAGACTTACATGTTAAACATGAATTTTGAACAATACCCCTTCTTGTTTCAGAACAACTTTGATGAACTTTTTTGATCCACTTCAAATGTTGACTACTGTAGTTTGTTAGGATAGGACAATATTTGGCCGAGATACAACTATTTAAAAATCAGGAATCTGAGGGTGCAAAAAAATCAAAATATTGAGAAAATTGCCTTTAAAGTTCCTCAAATAATGTTCTTAACAATGTATATGACTAATCAAAAATTAAGTTTTCATACATTTACTCACATGGTGAAAGGTACCAAGAGACAAAGGAAAGATGTTATTTGAGTTTATTAACCAAAAGCACACTGATTTAATGTTTCCAAAACTGCTAAATTAGTTTGTCATCCAATTTATTTATTTATTTTTTGTAATAAAAGTGGTTTATTTTCTTTTTTTTTTATAAATATTAAAGTGGACAAAGCCTTTGGTTACCTTAATAGTAAACAAATTAAGAAATCTTTGATCATCAGTGTGTTATAACTCATCTTATTGTGCTGTTGAACGTAAGGTAGCAAGAGCTTGATTTATTTGTATTTATTTTCAGTGCCATAATTTGCTCTAACAGAAAAAGATATAAGACTAGGATGACTTTGACATGGAGTGCTGGGAACAGGATCTCAGAGATGAGAGCTCTGGGATTGGCACAACAGGAACTGTTTGTCTGGAACTGTACGCAGGCAGCCTTAACAGGGACTTCTTGATACAAGTACTGGCTTTGGGAACCATCTCTGGCTCAGACTTGACAGGAACATGGGATGGGATGGGAACCATTACAGGAACCTTTGGGGACAGGACGGTCATGGTACAAAGCACACCTAAAGAGTGCTTTAGGGCAGTCATGGAAGGAAGAGATCTGCTTCGAATCATGGCAGGAACTATTGGAGCAGCTAAAAATCCTCAGAGATTGGGAGTTCATACTGTAGGTACCTCTAGGAAGGATATTACAGGAATCAACAGGACCAATCCAGGAGGTTACGATAGCAAGCCCTATGCTGAGAAAAGCCTAGTAAGGCAGAGACATAAACTTCTAGTTGACCATGGCAGGAACCTTGCAATATGCTAAGGTGTGGAGGGATGAAGAGTCTACTTACCTCAGCCTTAAAGATGCTAACTGAAAAGCTCTAGAAGTGGTGCACCAGTTCTGTCTGGTATCACATCAGAAACCTCTGAGACATTACTTAACATCCTTAGACAAGTAATATTGCCATATGCAGATATTACTGTCTCAAGCCCAGGTGCTAGACGGTACCAAGCCTTGCAAGATGCTGAAGCATGGAGGGATGAAGAGTCCACTCATGTCAGCCCTTAAGATGCTAAGCTGACAGAGGAGCTCTGGAAGTGAAATTTACATTCATTTTCACTATTATGTTCTCCCCTTTTCACCATGCCTTATTCATTGACCTGAAACACACGCACAAAAAAGCACAAATTAGGTTTATATGTCTACATATATATTAGACAGAAGTCATTTGACTTTAAATTTCTTCTCATGTCACAATAAACAACATACTATATAAAAACAAATGCACAAAATTAGTTAACAAAGAAAAACAGAATATTTTAAAACTTACTTTAAACCAGTCAAGGAGAATGATTTTCACCCAACCAAACTGCTAATTTGGCTTCTGCCTCAGGCAGGACTGAATCAAATGGCAGCAATCTGTGCAGAAACATGGGAGAAGAGGAGAAAGTCTCATTATTACCCTAAACTTTACACCTGCTGTCTTTGACCGTCCCAATCTAAGCTTATTCTTAGATTAGGTCAGAAATTTAGGAAAAACGTTCTACATGATCATATTTACTGTTTTCTTTCTTTGTTCTGTTTTGTGTGATTTAGAATAACAACTGGCCTTCATTAAAGTGCCACCTCACTTTTGACAAGCTAGGTTTAGACCAGAGGCTTGGGTCAATCATGTCCAGGTCATTGCTGTCTGGAGGGTCTCTGCAAACAGGTGCATGGTATTTGCCACTTAGAAGGGCAATACCTGAAGAAGAGAGATTTTTTGATTGGTTACAAGAAGAATGCACATTAACGTAGTGTGACTAGTCACTAGAATTTAAGTTGCAAACTACAGGTTTAAAACACAATTACATACCCTAGAATGTATCACAGGCAGATTTGTAAGAAGGTCTTGACAGTTTGACAGTTAATGGATTGCTGTGACCAGGATGGCCTGGATGAAGAGCTCTGGTACAGGAACTGGTGGCTTTGGGAACCAGCTCTGGCTTGGCCATGGCAGAAACATTTTTACAGCTTTTTTGAAGTGAAAATGTACATTTTATTTGCACTATTTACTGTACATTCTCCCCTTGCCATGTCTTATTTGGTGACCTGAAACACACCCACACAAACAAAAACACAAATCAGGTTTATTGTCTAAATGTATCACATAAAAGAGATTTGATTTCCACAAAACTAGGAAGTCAAAAATGTAAACATTTTAGAAATGAGTACCTTAAACCAGTCATGAAGAATGATTTTCCCCAAACCAAGCCGGTGCTTTGGCTTCCGCTGCAGGCAAGATTGAATCAAATGGCAGCAATCTGTGAAGAAAGATGGGAGAGAGTCAGATTATAAGCCTAAACTTCACACCTGCTGTCTTTGATCATCCTAAATTGTAAGATTTGACTATTCTAAGCTTCTTTTATAGAATCACTTGGTTCAGGTGTTACTTTTGACAATATGTCTCTTTGTTATGTTTTGGGTGATTAAGAATGAATTGCTAGGGTGAATGCCAGCTCACCTTTTGACAAGCCAGGTTTAGACCAGATGCCTGCCTCGATCTTGTTCAGGTCTTTGTTCTTTGGAGGGTCTCCGCACACCAACTCGAACAAAAGCACTCCCAGAGACCATACAGTTGCGGGCTTCCCATGATACTTGCCACTCTTTGTAAACTCAGGAGGGCAGTACACTTCTGTGCCTAAAAGAGATCATTTTTTTGACTAGTTACGAAAGGATGCATATGAAACAATGCATATTAAAATACGACGTATCACTAGAATACAACAGGTTTAAGACATAAAACATACCCCAAAATGTCTCATAGGCAGAGGTCTTTAGGAGGTCTCCGCACCCGAAGTCAATAAGTTTGACTTCAAGGGTCTCCTTGTTGAAAAGCAGGTTCTCCAGTTTGATATCACGGTGGAGCACTCCACGCCGACAGCACATGTGAGCGGCCTGCGCTACCTGCCACATGATAAGCCGGGCTAAGTCCTCACTGAGGACGCCTCCTTGGTGCTCCAGAAATTCAAACAGATCCTCGCAGGGTGAGGGGCGTTCCAAAACCATGATGTAGTAGCCGTCCTGGTCCTGCCACTCCAGCAGCTGAACTATCTGTGGAACGCTGGGGCCCTTGTTAGCAAGCATCATTAGGGCAACCTCTAACGGAAGGGGCGTAGGATGACCAGGCTAGAAGAAAGACCATTTTTAGAATTGTTAGAACATTTTCAAAAAATCTGTAATTTATCATTATCATACTTTAAATGGAAAAAGTGACAAAACATTGAAGAATGCCGCCTACTTACAATGCTGATATATTCCATAGCATCTGTCTTCAAGGCAAATTTCAGTGCCACCTGATCAACAAATAAAAAAAATTGTAACAATTAACACATGGTCAAAGGTATTAATCTTTAACATTTTAAACATGCCAAGTGCCCTAAATAGCGAACATAATACACATTACAAGGACTCAGAAGTTTTTCTACAGTGATACAAAACAATTTAACTAGATATTGTAAGTAAAATATGAAACCTTGAGGCCATCCTTCAAGCGAAACCCTTCGAAGACAGCGCCGAATCCTCCCTCACCAAGCTTTTCGCCAATTTCATAACGGCTCAAAATGTCACCTATAAAAAAATAAATAACTGTACATTACAAACATTTTTCTACTTCTCATAATTATTAAACCTGTAGTTTTAATTAACATATAGTATTTGTCTATCATTTGGAATATTTGTAAAAACCTAAAAGAAAAGTTACAGCTCTCAAGTCATACATTTTTAACCTAAAACATTAATGTTGACAATTAACAAACAAAGTACATAAGTACATAAAGGTGAATTTACTGTTGGGGGCTTGAGCTGGAGGAGGTTGAACCTGCTGATTCTCAGTGGAGAGGACATTAGGGCCACTGGCATGAGGTTCCTGAAGACCATGCAGATCTAAAGAGGAGCACATTAACCAAATTCTTGTTGTAATCAAATACAAATTAATAGTAAGTAATAATTGCATGTTCATGGCGATTCTACAGTGTTTTGTGTTTAGAAAAATGTTAGATGTTAATGTTAAAACCATCCTAGGGGGCATAAACGTCCAGAAACTTCCCATTAAATTATATGTTACGTTAGCTGTAAATGATGAATAGACCTTGGAGTATAAAAACTACATTCACAATCACATCACATTTAAATTACCTTCAGTACTTCTCTGCCATTCCGGCGCAGGACCCTGGTCCTCAACTTTTACATTCTGACCTGAGCTGGATCTCGGGTCAGAGAAATGACGAGATGGCGACTCTGGAAAACTGCTAATTTTCCTCCTCTTTCTTATCTGTCTCTCGTTTCCCTCACCAGCATCAACGGGCCGTAGATGGTTTACCGCCACATTGGTGCTGGATGTTGGGGGTGCACTTTGGTCGAAGTTGTACACCAGATCGTAATCATTCTCATTCTCAAAACAACTTCTTTTTCTCTTCTGTGCCATTATCCCAATTGTAAGCTTGAAAACAACACTATCGGACTTGCACTACAAGCTGCAGAGTGAAGAATTCGAGAATTTCGCGCTTGTGTATCGTCTCGCGCTCAGCGTTCTAAAATTGTCACGTTTAGTTTTTTGAATGATGCACATAAATTAAATCCAAATAATTCTGCCAAACTACAGATTGAAACATCTTATTTGTTAGGCTATACAAAATATATAATTTTAAAATACATTTAGTTAAAACATAATTTCAAAATATAATAGTTTTTATTGTTTCAGTGTAATAAATATTTTGTACAATATTTACGTAATTTGATTTGATTTTTAAAAAAATAAATAATCATCAAAACATATGTGGAAACAAAAACAAAAATATTTCCAAAAACGTAATAAAGAGAACTTTTTGCTACAGTATATGAGTTTTTGTTGTTGTTGTTGTTTTATTTATTTATTTATTTATGAGCAGTTTTTCAATATTTTTCAAAAGAAAAAAAAATACACCTATTTAACCTTCTGGTGTTGTTCGGTCATTTTAGACCGAGAATAATCGCTACTTCATCAGAATGAAACTCGATGAACTTTCTGGCAGTCAAAAAATCGTGACTTGATTCGAAAAAGTTAAATGGTCACAAAAAAGTAGTCACACTTGTGTTGTTCACGGTCCAAAATGACCGTCATAGGAAATTAATGAGAAATAAATGAAAATACAAACATGTTTTTGTGTGTACAATCTACAAATCATCAGAATTTTGCCTTAAAACATGCTCCGTGTTCTATAGTCCTTGTCTGTAACTACGCTCTAATGGCTATACACATCTCATGGCTAGATACAACCATCTAATGGCTACACCATGGTATTACAGATGATTTTCATTATTTTTTCCCACAAAGTGGAACAAATCCACCAATGGATTTTAAATACTTTTGCTCTATTTTTTACTTACTGCATTAATTTAAAATAAAATAAAATATAGAAAATTATTCTTTAATATTTGTTTACATTTTATACAGAAAATAGTCCTTAATTTAGATATGGATATTAATTAATAACATGAAATTCACTCAAAATGCCAAATATTGAAGAAATTATTAAAATGAAATATAGTATATTCGATTTAGGAGTATATTCGATACACGATTATGGCCTCTGGTGTGTTTTGAACATCACAAAAGGAATAAATTATCCCCATTTTTAGCGCTTTTGTGCGCTTTTAACTGGAAATAACACAAACTGAACTAATAAATAAATAAATAAATACTTTTTTTGGGGTCTACCCTAACTATGTACAATCATTGCGCAATATAGCTAGGCTAAATTTTGAACGACCAAAATATATTTAAACGTTATAAATTCATAATGCAAAATGCATGCTTAAAAGAGAAATATTTGTTATATAAAACTTTTTTAAAATATAAAACTAGATTTTTTAAAAATAGGCTACAAAATCTTCTAGTTCTATGGTAAATTATGATAAAGATATGGTAAATTTAATGTTTCATGTAACTGTTATTATGTAAGACAAAACCGGTTTTGTGTAATTTGACCTTTTTTTAATACTTTTTTTTATTATTTATATGTGTAATTTGTTTGATTTGTTTTAAATTCATAATTAAAGTTATGTTGTGTTATATGAGCCGATACAAAAGCAGCAACTAGACAGTTAAGTTGCACAAGGGTATCTGTCAGGGTATGTCAGTAACCACAGCATCTTTTTCGAATTGAATTTATTGAACCTAATTAAAATATCAACAAAAATCACAGTGCATAACACACACTGGCTAGGCTATATTGTGTAAGTATACCATCGTGAAAAAAAAAAGCTAATTGTATCAAACCTGTGCTTGTAGTGCAACTTCATATCTTAAAAATATATTTTTAAAACTGTACATGCAGATAATACATGTACAGATAATATATGTGCTGAAATAAATGTTGACTTTAGTGTACTTCTTTCATGACGCTCTACACCTCTCGATTTATCCAGTTGGAGGCGCTGTTGTCGCGGGAACAACTACATGGTTGGCAACTTGGCATTATGTTACAGTTTTTTTGTTTTGTTTAGTTTTGTTTTTTAGAGGAATTTTAATTGCTAAACACAAAGATACAATTGTAATTCATACAGTCACATTCAAGCCATGTTCGTCTCCACTAATTACATACTCGCACTAGTTGTGCATTACTACTTGTTTGGGGTGTAGGCATAATTGTACAACAGTCATTCATGAATTAACATAAAAGGAGAAAATATTCTGTGACATATTGGTACCACATATAAATTCAGGCCCGGTGTCCACTACGATGTTCATAATACGCAAAATTAATCTTTATAACAACACTAGAAATGTATTTCATTTACTGTCTGCTGAACGAAATGTAAAAAAAACTGCACACCTTACACTTTAGTATAAATTCAATTAATGTATGTGAATTTTGTATTATTTTAACAAAAATACCAGTTAACGTTATAATACGTTATAACGTGGGAAAACTTTCCTTACTACGACGTACGGTCGCAGTGTGATGACGTAAGGTTACCGTAGAAACCTTTTGTCGCTTTTCTTGAGCAGAAAAATCATGGAAGTTGCATCTTCACACAAGATATGAGAAGTAAGAAACTAATTAAACGCTTGACATTCGACATGCGCGTTTATTATCCTTGTTTTTGAAATACAAAACGTTTTTTTTTCCGAGCCGATAAGCGAAATGGGTTCATCCGGAGATGAAATTAACCAAGAACTGAAGGATCTGGTCGCAGACACCCGAGAAAAATCTGAAAACAAGTTTAACGACGTACTTTCAAAATTAAAAGGTAAAGTTAATGTAAGTCCTGTCTTCTCCCACATTTATAATTGTAGAATTTCCTTTATTAAAACCTGTTACTTTTTTGCAGTTCACCCAAATAGTGTGGCACATGCTTAATACAGTACAAAATATATCCTCTCAGTTCATATAAGCTCTATATGTATAATAATTTTACAAAAATTATAAAATGTTGTATGAAATAGTTTTAGATGAAGTACATGACAGCTGTTCTAGCTTACAACCATGTATCTCATATATACTCTCCCTGACAAAAGTCTTGTCGCCTATCCAAGTTGTAGGAACAACAAATAATAACTTGACTTCTAGTTGATCATTTGGAACCAGAAGTGTCTTATATGAAAGGCAAAGGCCTCTAGATTACACTTATTTTACCAAAATAAAATCTTATCATGCCGTGGTTTTTAATGATTTAATTAGGACAGAAAGGTCAGATTTTGCTTAGACAAAGGTCTTGTCACTTAACAGAAATAATGTACAGTACAGAACATAAAGTCATGGTGCAGTGGAAAAAGAATGAATATTGTGTATGACCCCCATGAACTTGGAGGACTGCATCCATATGTCTCAGCAATGACTCAAATAACTTATTAATAACGTCATCTGGAATGGCAAAGAAAGCATTCTTGCAGCACTCCCAGAGTTCATCAAGATTATTTGGTTTCATCTTCAGTGCCAGACATCTCACCCCAGACATGCTAAATAATGTTCATGTCTGGTGACTGTGCTGGCCAATCCTGGAGCACCTTGACCTTCTTTGCTTTCAGGAACTTTGATGTGGAGGCTGAAGTATGAGAAGGAGCACCATCCTGCTGAAGAATTTGCCCTCTCCTGTGGTTTGGAATGTAATGGGCAACAAGAATGTCTTGATACCTCGGGCTGTTGATGTTGCCATCCACTCTGCAGATCTGTCGCACGCCACCATACTGAATGTAACCCCAAACCATGATTTTTCCTCCACCGAACTTGACTGTTTTCTGTGTAAATCTTGGGTCCATGCGGGTTCCAATAGGTCTTCTGCAGTATTTGTGATGATTGGGATGCAGTTTAATTGATGATTTGTCGGAAAAATCAACCTTCTGCCACTTTTCCACAGTCTATCCTTCCTGCAAGCTGTGGGCCGTGGCAAATGCAACACGATTTTTTAGTTGTCTTCTGTTTAATGCTGGTTTCTGAGCACTAATTCGGCCATTGAGACCACTGCATGAGAGAATTCGACAGACTGTTCATGTAGATACAGGGGTTTTTGGTGACCAGTTGTTATGTAGCTCTGCTGCTGTTGAAAAAGGGCTGGCCCTGGACTGTCGAACCAACAAACGGTCCTCTCGAACAGTTGTCTTACGGGGTCTGCCTGACCTGGGCCTGTCATGAACTTCACCAGTTTCTTCAAATCTTTTTCTTATCCTTTCCACTTGACGTTTAGATGCATTGAAGATGTCTGCCACCTCAGCAGGAGACTTGGTCTTCAGGCTCTTGATGATCAGCACTTTGGTCTGTGTTTGAATCTTTGGCATGCTGTCAGGTCAGGATGCATTTCAAATGAAGGTTGGGTGTGCTGGGGTTCTTCTTCTACACACCTGGGATTGTGTTAATTATAATATTTATCACAGGTGACGCTCTAATTTGTGATTGGTTGAATCCTTTAAAGATGTGACAAGACTTTTGTCTAAGCAAAGACTGACCTTTCTGTCCTAATTAAATAATTAAAAATCACGGCATGATAAGATTTTATTTTGGTAAAATAAGTGTAATCTAGAGGCCTTTGCCTTTCATATAAGCCACTTCTGATTCCAAATGATCAACTAGAAGTCAAGTTGTTATTTGTTGTTCCTACAACTTGGATAGGCGACAAGACTTTTGTCAGGGAGTGTACATGAACTTAAACACCTTGTACATGAACAGATCTTGTAGGCAGGAAGTCTTTAGGAGATCAGAGGGATCTGGAGGCATGCAAACAGAGTCTTTACTCTCATGGTGTGCTGCAGTACTGCTCATCTTCCCTGAGATTCAGTCCAGCCAAGATTCAAGGTGGCTATGCATTTCTGACACAGATGGCAGACCTCCTCAGGTATTCAAATATAAGATATCTTAAAATGCACGCTTAGCCTCATGGAGTTTTAACATGTGTTTCTATCCATCTAGCACGTGCTGTGTGGGTCTAGGTGCTTTCAGAGACATGGAGGTCTTCAGTCATGAATTTCTGCCATCTGTGGTGGAAAGCCTTCTTTATCTTGCAGAACGTCTAATGAACAGAGCATTGCGGGTAAGTTACTACAGTCTTCTGAATTATTAATGCAAAATAAACCCTTTCAGAGTGATACAAATCTTAAATATCTGTCATAGTTTCTAACTAGTTTTCTTATGTCTGACTTTCGGTTACATTTGCTATATTTTGATTACAAACGACTACATACAGTATCATTCAAAAGTTTTTAAACAGTAAGATTTTTTTTTTTTTAAATAAGTCTCTACTGCTCACTAAGCCTGCATTTATTTAATCTTAAATACAGCAAAAACAGTAAAATTTTGAAATGTTTTTACTATTTAAAATAACTGTTTTCTATTTGATTATATTTAAAAACATAATTTATTCCTGTGATCAAAGCTAAATTTTCAGCATCATTCAGTCTTCAGTGTCACATGATCCTTTAGATGAACAGAAAGATCCACGTGTATCTGAAATAAAAAGCTTTTGTAACGTTATACACTATACCACTCAAAAGCTTGAAGTCAGTGTAGTTTTCTGAAAGAAATGATAGAAATTAATACTTTTATTGAGAAAGAATGCTTTAAATTGATCAGAAGTGATGCTAAAGATATTTATAATGTGGCAAAAGATCTATTTCAGATAAATGCTGTTTTTCTAAACGTTCTATTCATCAGAGAATCATGAAAAAAATGTATTCAGCTGTTTTCAACATAATAATAATAATAATAATAATAATATTTTTTGAGCATCAGAACAGAATATTAGAATGATTTCTAAAGGATCATGTGACTGGAGAAATTATGCTAAAACTTCAGCTTTGAAATCACAGGTATAAATTACATTTTAAAATATATTCAAATAGAAAATTGTTATTTTAAATAGCACAAATATTTCAAAATGCTACTGTTTTTGCTGTATTTCAGATAAAATATATGCAGGCTTGGTGAGTAGAAGAAACTTTTTTAAAAAAACATTAAAACATCTTACTGTTTATAAACTTTTGACTGATACTGTATATACAGTGTTAATGTATATTGAATGGAATGTTACCAAAAAGTTCTAAAAACAATTTTAGTAGCTGAATAGTAACCAACCAGATCATTTCTCTCTTTAACAGGACAAGGTACATAATGAGATGATTCGTTTATTTAGAAAAGTCTTTGAATCGATAGGCTGGCTCCTCAGGGCTCATACACATCTCATTCATCAAGGTAAGCAACTTCTATAAATTTAGTGAATTAACTACTACAATATGTATTTAGATATTAAATGAAACTGTTGTCTTTAACATTGTCCTCTTAGTACTGAGATCTAAACATTATGAGAGCATCCAGATCTGTGAAGACGATGACGTCTCCATTGTTACTGTCACCTTCTGGAACAGTATCTTCAGGGCAAATGGGTACAACAAAAAGCCATCTGGTTTATAATACAATCTTTATCCGTGTAACCGCTTCACACCCAAGTACTCATATCTTTCCAATTGTTTCTGCAGTGCTGTTGTAGCTGAAATGGGAAACAGGGCTCTGACTGACATCATGGATGATATTGTGTATAAAATGTCTAGCAGCTCAAATCCTGTGATTGGCAGAGCGGCTGTAAAGACCCTTGTTCTGATTATGGATCACAGCAGCTCAACCCATCAGCTCATTCACAGGCGATACAGAGGTACAATCGCACTCTGTAGATCTCAGAACACCTTCAAGTTTTAGTTGCTGAGTGTTTAGACCAGTCTTCCAATGTTTGGTACTGCAGGGTTAGCTGATTTGGCTGTGAAAGACTGGCGTGGCAAAGGCTTCGACTCTATATTGGATCAGCTTATTGACCACTTGCGGTCAGACGTCCCATGGAGAGACACTAAGGTCGGTGGCCACCAGCTGAAGGCATCATATTTTACATTTGGTAGCATTTTATTTTTTCCTTTTAGGTCCACTTATAATGTTAGTTCATCTAAAAATAAAGAGAAATTGCAGAAAATGATGTAGATGTAGATAAATTAGTTTCTTCATCGGAACAAATTTAAAGAAATTTAGCATTACATCACTTGCTCGCCAGTGGATTCTCTGCAGTGAATGGGTGCCGTCAGAATGAGAGTCTAAACAGCTGATAAAAGCATCACAACAATCCACAAGGAGTCCACTCAATCCCAATCCATCAATTAACATCTTGTGAAGCAAAAATCTGAGTTTGTAATAAACAAATCATCATTTTATTTAAGAACTGTTTTAATGAATAGAGGATTTGGAGAAAATTATAATTGATTTGTTTATTGCAAACTCGCAGCTATTCACTTTACAGGATTATCAGCTGTTTGGACTCTCATTCTGACGGCAACCATTCACTGCAGAGGATCAAAAGGTGAGCAAGTGATGTAATGCTAAATTTCTCCAAATCTGTTTCGATGAAGAAACAAACTCATCTACAGGTTATTGTGGATGACCTGAGGGTGAATACCTATTCCTTTTAAGGTTTCTTTCATCAAAAACTGATAATTTTATATGATCATTTTACACTATCTGACCCCTTAGAATTATACTGGCTGTTTTCTTGTGTTCTTATTGTTTATGTATTTTCAAATTCTACTTATAATGAAGGAGCCATCTGAGGAATATATGAGAGCAGCTTGTATTATCCAGGCAGCCTGGAGAGCCCATCAGACAAGAAAAAGACTGAGGAAACTCCCCAGAGCGGTCAGCACATTACAGCGCAGTTTCAGGTTAGGAAATGATACAGTCAGTCCCTCTGTGAAATGAAGAAAATTACATTTTAGAGACTATATATGGTAAATGAGATTTATTTTTGGGCATTAGGGAAAAGCGCAGACGACAACAGGAACACACCGAGAGACAACGTGCAGAAGAAGAACTACGTCATCAAGTGTGTCTGCGAAGACAGAGAGCTATGAGACAGTTCCGCCAACACCAGCTGCATCTGATGGAGATACTACCAGCTGGTAACATAAAATCAAACCTTGTTGTGTGTATGAGGGGTTTTTTATTAACTAAAACTAAAACTATTAAAATGCTTTATTAAATTAAAAAAAAGTTGAAATAAAATAGAAATGTTAAATAAAACACTTAAATGAATAGAAAAATTAGAAACTGC
Source organism: Labeo catla (assembly GCA_012976165.1). Taxonomy (NCBI): domain Eukaryota; kingdom Metazoa; phylum Chordata; class Actinopteri; order Cypriniformes; family Cyprinidae; genus Labeo; species Labeo catla. The sequence continues at coordinate 1,362,005 of VONZ01000080.1, forward strand.
ATTGGCAACTAATTAAAATAATATAAGGTGAAACACTAAAATTAAAATTAAATTTTTTTTTATGAAATAATAATAACTTAAACCCAAATAGTAGTATTTTAGGAAAAAAAATACTAAAAATACAAAAGCACATTTTCAACAAAATTAAATTAAAACAAAAATATAAGCATGTCAACACATAAAAGAACACTGCTTGTCAAACCATTTCGTGAGGTATTTAACTGCTATGAATGTCCACAATTCTCAGCCCAGGTGGAGAAATACCTGGGGGAGCTGGAGAACAAGGCAGCCGTGCTGATTCAGAGAGTGTGGAGAGGACACAGAGAGAGACGCAACTTCCAGCAGCACAGATACATTCTCAGACAGCACAGAGCTGCTGTCATCCTGCAGAGAGCCGTGAGTGTACAGCTAACACCCAGATACTACCACTAAAGGACAGGGGTTTTAGTGTAATAAGTTTAGATTCTATCAGTGTTATTTTAGTATCACTGAGATT